>JANAVB010021600.1:8014145-8418648 GCA_029216955.1 Iris pallida
GTCGTATGTCTGATCCCGCGTTTGTGTTGGACATACACGAGCCGTTAAGGGTACATATAACACTTCAGAAAATTATATGTACCTCTGTACATCCTGATTACCTATTGACTGATCACTCACCTACTCACTTTAAACTTTAAAATAAATATTTATTGCCATGATGAAATGTATCTAAAACTGGATAAAACAAGATATGTCATTTATCTCTTTCCATCACATGATCAGTATTATATTTTTTAAAATCAGTGCTTGCTTCCATCCTGACATGATAAACATTGTAGTTATACTTACTGAGGAGAAGTTGCTTTGTGATTCATATTATGCAGTTGCTGACGATGACCAGGCTTTATCTTACGAGGATGTACCTGCGGGAAAACTCGTCTAGTTGTGCGTAGTTGCTCGGGGTTCCGAGAGTAGTCATATTGTTAGACTATGTATTTTGTGACTGGACCTGTATCCAGCTTTAGATATAACTTGTACTTGGAACATATTTGTATACGAGTCGACTTTTGTGTTTGGAACATTTATGACTCATTATTACATATAGAACTGTTAGCACACTTTGGTCTTATTTTATTTGTCTTTAGAACAGCTTACTACGTTTTATCTCAAGCGTAGGCTGGACATGACTCGGCCCGTCCTAACAATTTGGGTAGCGGATCCTGACAACAACCCCCCCGTCGCCCTCCGCAGCCCCCCGCAGCCCCCGCCACCCACACCCCTCGCCGCCCCCCCCACCCCCGCTGCCCCCTGCCACACCTCCTGCCCCGACCAGCTGCCCCCACGCCACCCACAACCCCCGCCACCCACAACCCCTCGTCGCCCTCCGCCACCCACAACCTCCCTGCCGCCCCCCCCCGCAGCCCCGCCACCCACAACCCCTCATCGCCCCACCCCCGCTGCCCTCCCACACACCCTACCCCGACCAGCTGTCCCCCACGCCACCTATAACCCCCGCAGCCCCCGCCTCCCCCGCTGCCCCCAACCCCTGCCGCCCCCGCTGCCCCCGCAGCCCCCGCCGCCCCCCACAGCCCCCGACGCCCCCGCTGACCCCCCGACCCTCACTAGAGAGAGAGAGGAAAGAGAGAGAGAGAGGATTACCTTTGGGAGAGAGTGGAGAGGACGCCGATCACCGAGAGCCTGGGAGAGAGAGATGAGAGAGAGTGAAATTTGGGGGGAATGAAAAGTTCTCCCCGTCGTTTCAATTTAAGTCTGGGTCGTATATTTAGCGACGGACTAGCAAACGCATATTATCCGTCTCTACGCCGACGCTATATTGGAAGACTGCCGACGACCTATCCATCGCTACGTAGTCGGCAATTTGTCCCTCCACTTCTCCCAACATTTCTCGCCAAATAGTCGATAGCATAGCGACGGATAAAAATCCGTCGCTATAAATCCGACGCCGTAGCGACGGACTGGCGACCTTTTCTCATCCTTAAAATAAAAATAAAAAATATCGGTTTATCGTCGGTATTCCGTCGGTGATTTATCGCAAATTCGTCGCTAATTACGACGAAAAGAATCCGTCGCTAAACAACCGTCGCTAATTGACTGTATTTTGGTAGTGAAAGAGTAAAAAAGAAAGAAAGGTTGAGACAGTGAACTATCTACCGACATAATTGGTGGACACAAGGTCCAGCAGATTCAAGATGAATTTCAGACTTTAAGTCCCCTCAAGATAACCAGAGAACAAAGTGAACAAGACTTGACAACTAGTTTGCAACATGGGCCATCCGGGTGTGACTCGTGGCATAAGGTTGTTCACAACGACTTCCAGACTTGGACCGACGTGAATGATCACGGGCAAGATTCCAAGGGTGCGGATCCAGTAGAAGATGAAGCAACAACAATTTGAGCACCCTGCTACGCCTCTTCTAAATCTACTCGGGGACTTCTCGTGCTGCATCGGCATGCCAAAGTGTAGTGGTGAGAGTTTGAAATATGTCAAAGAGTCTTTTTAGCCACTGTCTCTTCAATGTATCTCTAACCTTTCAAGTGGAAAGTTAGCTATGATCAATCCAATATGGAAAGCACAACGCAGGACCAAGAGTGAACAAGTAGGACATGAAGAACATGGAGAAAATGTTAAGAACTCGACCTCCTAGTTCTCGTATTACTAAAGGGAATCATACTAGAAGGGTTGTTTAACCCAGGTTAGACCTATCTGAGAGTTGAAAGAGTAAGAGTGTTCAGTGTATTTGAGGGTGTGTTCTGAGAAAATCTATGCTCTAATCATCGGAGCATAGATAATAGTTGTAAGTGACAATTTTAATATGTCTACCAATTACCTTCTTCATATATATATATATATATATATATATATATATATATATATATATATATATATGAATGGGTAGGAAGTCCCTTCCAGCACGAGTATTCTCGACGACCCTATTTTGGGCATTACGTAAGTCGCGATCATGATTTTCAATATCTTCACCACCTCCTTGATCCGAATTAATATCACCTATTTCTTACTCTATGTCTTTCCTAGTTTGATTCTCCGTTAATAAAGTCATATTGCATTGACCATAAACATGACCAAAACTATTACTTATATGTTAATCTTGCTCTAAACGACTTATATTAGGAAGGGTTATGTTAATCTTTGTTGGCAGGATGGTCGTAGCTTAGATATCTACGAAGATGCTAGAAAATGATGAACATTGCCTTATCACCATACACTCATCAGTCCGCACTGATGTGCCTATTGGACTCGCCAACTTCATAATTGAGGATGTGCTCCATAGTTGTCGAGAGAGCTAGGAGGACCTGATCCATATGGGAACAATAGATAACCTTTGTCGTTAAAATTTATTGGAAGGATTCCATTTTTGATGTACCATTAGACGAGTATAGAACATCCAATGACCACTTTCTAAAGCTTTCATCAAGTCCTTTAATAAGGCAAATTTGATAAAGCGACCCCATTTTTTATGAGAAAATTTTCAAACCTCCCTTGGGACACCATTCTTGAATCTCATAGGCTCTTAAAAGGCTATAGAATGGTTTAGGACCCATGACATAAAGGACCATGGTATTCTGCCAATATTCAATATATTCGACAAGGTGGTCAGCTATATTTTTTGCTGTATGGACACCATCAATAATCACCAGCTCTATGTATTGTAGTTCCAGTTTCGCCTGAATTTCAGCTAGTTTGCACAATAACGCTTAAGTCACCGGAGAAGACGTGGACATCCTTACCAGAGGAGGTTGGTAATTGTCCTATCTCAAAGGGTTCAAACCAACAATTGGTGGTTTTCGATTCTGTTTCAGAATTGGATCAGCAGGTGGGCTCATGGAACCCCTTTTCCCCAACGTCACTTGGTGCCTCTCCTACCATGGCAATTGAAGGAGCACATGACCCCCCTCCAACAGGATCCCCTTGAGACTCTTATTCTTGACCGCCAGTCCTTGAATCTCCCTCCCTCTTGTATCACCCGCCTCCGTTGAACGTATAGACCAGCCCTCCGTAGTGCTATCTCCCTCTCCTTGTTTGTGGTTGTCTCCTTTCACCTGCTAGAAGCCCCCTACCGTGGAGTTCGGCCATTCAGTGAGCTGCCAAAGTCGTCCGAAGCCCCTCAGGTGTTGGAAATCCAAAATATATATTATGGGTTATGATTTAACTTTTTTATTGCAGAGGAGGGGATATGTACTCTTAGTATAAGAGGAGTAGATAAAACTATTATTGTTTATAATTCAGAATTTTTTTATAGGGTAATATATTTGAGGAAATAGGTTGTAGGGAGAGAAGTTCTGCAGAATTACCTATAGAGAGACAAGTCGCCAATCGGTCTGGTGGATTTCCACCTATACAAAATGTGCCAGTCAGTCTGGCGTATTTTGTGCAACTAATCTTATGTTTTAAATTTTACAATGGTTGAATTTTTTACCGTCTATACCATAACAACTAGATTTTTCTACCTCCTATAAATTAAAAGGGGGTGGGAGATTAAACTCCAAAATGAGTAAAAGTTGTATGTTTGTTTTTATCTTTGATGTTGTAATTATTTTTCATTCATGTTGCACTTTACTACCATAAATATGGTTCATGTCATAACTTTTCTAGTAAAGTGGAAGTGGGAAAGTGAGATTATATTTGAAGTTGTAACTAAACTCGAAAATAAATATTTTTTATGTTTGTTGTTATTTCTGATGTTGTAATAACAGGAAAAGGAATCTTAAACTAATCTATATTCCTAAGACGTTAACCCTAATTTCTAAAATGATAACCCTAAAATTTTAAAACCCTAACCCTAATTCTAAATCCCTAACCCTAAAATCTTTTAACCCTAATTCCTAAACCCCTAACCCTAATTTCTAAAACTATAAGCCTAACATATACATCATCTTAAAACCCTAAAATCCTCACTTCTAAAAGCTAACAACACATAGTAGAAAATAATATAAACATAGTATCAAGAAATTACAATTTTCTAAAAACAATTAGCTGCACAAAATGTGCCAGACCGACTAGTACATATTGTGTGGTATGCACAAAATGCACCAGTTGATCTGGCACATTTTGTGTAGTTGAAAATCCGCCTGACCGACTGACAACTTGTCTCTCTGTAGGTAATTCTACAAGGCTTCTCTCCCTACATTCTATTTCCTCTAAATACATAACCGTATACAATTTTTTATATATAATGACTACATAACTTGTCAATAAAACTAGTCCATGGATTTTCTTCAAAAAGAAATATAATTAACTATATACATATCTAGATGACTATGTACACAAAAGACACCAACATCTAATACTATAGAGTAGTGAAAAAAAAATCTGGATCCAAATTTAGATATCTACTTAAGTAAATGCTTGGCAAACCTTTACATGTGACATGGGGACATGGATTTGCCATTTTAGCCTGCCTTCATTTGAAGACAAACTAATGCTCACATCAATTACCAAAACAGAATATCATATGGCAAACAAGAATTTATTAGATTTGTCCAGATTATCAGAATTTGGGTAAGGTTACTTCCTGAAGAAATGCTCATAACTCAAACCAATGCTCTCTATATATCCCCCTATCCCAAACTTATATGAAATATGGCTGGCTATTCATTGATACTGATCCTAATCTGCCTCTTATTTAGGTATATATGAAGTAGTAGTGTTATCCATTTGGGCCAGTAGCTTACTATGGAAACTGCACACGTCTCCTTTAATCCAAGTCCCTTTAAGTTTGCCAGTTGAATGTTGAGTTGGAAAGGATTAGATCAAACTGGATCAATCCAATTTATACCAACTTATATATGTTAGAGTTGATCCATGAGATATGTATTTTTCTAATGTCTTTAACACCAATTATTGGAAACAAACGACATAAAGAAGAGTTGATTTCATGAGACATGATATTTGAAGTTTGACCAAAGGGTAATTAAGTCCATAGCCAATTTGACTTATCTATAACTTATCCTCTCGTTGATAATCCGATATGAGACTAAACTACTTTTTCCATTTGCATCACCAAACTAGTGAACACGAACTCTCAATTGAATGTGATGGCAAGACACAAACTTAAAACTTGTAAAGGCACAGCATGACAAAGCACCTATAGATTTGCTCTATATAGAATGAAGGGATGTGGAGACCAAGAAAAGAAAGATAAGCTATACAAATTGTCGGTGAGGGAAGAGCCCCATTGATGACAATTTGGTTTTAAAAAAAAGGAGGAGAGAGAGGAGGGGGTAAGTTGGATTAGGATGGTGGCCATATGTAATGTAACTCTTTCCTTGTTTTGGAACCTCTCACCACAAGACAAAGACACTACCCAATTCCCAAACAACATTTTTGTCGGTGCCGGAGAGGAGATTTATGTAACGTCCTCTTTCTGAATGCCATACGACAAGAAATAAGCTTACTGCCAACCAAAACCTCCTCCCTCACTCACTAGGACTACATGACTTGCCATGTTCTTATCAATTGTTATCCTTACTATACAAACAATATCAATACCATTTTCCAAATCTTTCTGATTTTCTAACTGTATATAGACATCAACCCATACAAAAACGACATCGTATGATCATTAGACATTTATTTTGTAAAGATTTTTAGGAAATAGAATATACTTCACTTAATCGCTTGTCGCTCAATCGTCTCGGCCTGTTTATATGACAGGCGGGCCACTATAAACCCTTCTCCCTCGTGCATCGCACTGCAGGCAGACGATAGAGTAAAGTAATCACTCATTCCTATTAACTTATAATTTGCAGCTAAGAGGAGCAACCCCAATTCCCAGACCACAACAATTTGTCGACAACAATTAATTGATACTCTATCTAGTATGTAAATAACTGGCTCGGATTCAAACTAGATATCTATTCAAACTAAGGTCTTCATGCATGCTGCTTACTCAAAACTTACAAATTAACTTACATGGAGGACTAGTTACTTGTGAATTTGAGAGCAAGTTATATGCACTAAAGTGTTTGGATAAGAAAAGAGAAGGCCATAATATTGAACTCTTTCTCAACTGAAGAAATATGAATGGACCCTTCCCCATGTGAAAGAAATAACAACCTTTATTTATTTGTATCAAGGGATAGTAAAACTAGAGTCCTTGTATGTTTATGACACATCCTTTCTGGAGTAGGAGGAACTCGTATGGAGGACCCAACCATCAAATAATTGTTTGACATCTGAGCCAAAATTAGTAATTACAAATTGGACGTATCTATTAGTCGAGTTCATATGACAAGTCTCTACCTATCATCAAAACTTCCATCTCTCATGTGACCTCTCATGTGACATGGAATGGACATCTGAGCCAAAACTAGTTACGATTTGGATGTAGCTATTATATGATGAGCTCTCAAGACAACTCTATACCAATCACCTTGCAACTTCGATCTTCAATAGTGAAAGCAAGCAAAAGCAAGCCATATAATATGGGTTCCCCATATAGAACTTATTCTACAATAAATGGCCTCTCATAACTGCCAAATCTGATATTCGTATTTCCTCTCTAATTTCTAAGATTCAAGTCACTCAACTCATAGATATAATCACATCTTCCTTTAATCAAACTGGGTTTCATCTTTAGTCACATTTTCTTTTAGAATAAGAAACTTTAGCACATATTAAATCCAAATAGGTGAACCTATTCAAATTTCAACTAATGATCTTCCTTAAATCCAAAGGGTACAATTACGGGAGCAGAATGGGAAATCTTCGTCAAGAAACAAGAAAATAGAGGAATACAACTACTTAGAATTCCTACATATCCAAATCATAACAGAATATATATATATATATATATATATATATATATATATATATATATATATATATATATATATTAAAAAAAAAAATATATATATTAAAGAAGGTAATTGTAGCGAACGCTCCCACCGGGAATCGATCTCCTGACCACTCGAGCCGCATGCATCTCTCTTAACCACTAGGCGAGGTCATTTGCTAAGAGAGATGCATGCGGCTCGAGTGGTCAGGAGATCGATTCCCGGTGGGAGCGTTCGCCACAATTACCTTCCTTAATATATATATATATATATATATATATATATATATATATATATATATATATATATATATATATTGGCTATCCAATGAGCACACCTCATCAATGAACAAATGAGCACAATTATCTATATCTCTTGGATGTTATCTCAATTCTAATCTAATGGTTAAACTTTTATCCTCTTATTAAGGACGGGATGTAGATAAATATTGATCAATAAAGGAGAATATTAATGATCGAATTCTCTCATTTCCTTTCTTTTCGTAGCTTTTTTTAGAAGGTGAATATTAATGATCAAATTTAAAAATAGTAATATTAATTCTAAATTAATGTTAATTTATTAGTATTAAAATTAACAATTAAATTAAAATTAACACTAAAATAAAATTTAATATTAAAATTAACATTGATATTAACATTAAGATTCAAATTAACATTAACACTAAAAATAACATTAACATTAAAATTAACATAAATATTAATATTAACATTAACTTTAATATTAAAATTAAAATTAACATTAACACACTACGAGAATAAGTCAGATTAGCGACGCTTTTTGCGACACCGTTTTCGGGCGTCGCTAAATTATGATTTTAGCGACGCTTCTAACAAAACGTCGTTGATCAGCGACGTTTTGAAGAAAACGTCACTGCTTTGCGACGTTTTTATGTGAAGTCGTAGAAAACATCGCTAATCAGCGACGCTTTGAGACGTTTGCTTAGAAGCATCACAGATTAGTGACGCTTTGCGACGTCACTTAAATGACGTCGCAAATTTTTGACTAACACTTAGGGCTGGCCTCATTTCTCATTTTCTCCCAAATTTTTTTCCTCAGCCAATCTCCTTAGCCGATCTCCCCCCCTTCGCCGTCAAGCTCTGACCACCTCCGTTGCCGTCGCCATCGTCATCACCGTTGTCGTTTGGAAGGTATATCTCCGACCCTCTCCTCCGCCCTCGACCCCTCCGCCTCTGCCCTCGACCCCCTCCCCTCCCCTCCGCCTCCGCCCCAACCCCCTCCCCTCCGGCTCCGACCACCTCCGTCACCATTGTTAATTTTAATGTTAATGTTAATTTGAATATTAATGTAAATGTTATTAATTTAAATTTAAATTTAAATTTTAGTTTTAATTTTAGTATTAATTTTAATTTGAGTATCGATGTTAATTATAATATTAAATTTTATTTTATTTTAGTGTTAATTTTAATTTTAATTGTTAATTTAATACTAATAAAATTAACATTAATATTAGAATTAATATTACTATTTTTAAAATTGATCATGCCCTAAAATAAGCTACAAAACAAAAGAAAAAGAGAGAATTCGATCATTAATATTCTCCTTTGTGGTCAATATTTATCTATATCCTTTTCTTAATAAGAGGATAAAATTTTAACCATTAGATTAATTGAGATAAAATCCAAGGGATATAGATAATTGTGCTTATTTGCTCATTTAGGAGGTGTGCTAATTGGATAGCCACACACACACACACACACACACACACACACACACACACACACATACTCTCTCTCTCTCTCTCTCTATATATATATATATATATATATATATATATATATATATATATATATATATATATATAACATCCAAGGGATATAGATAATTGTGCTCATTTTCTCATTTAGGAGGTGTGCTCATTTTTTTTTTTTTTTTTTTGAAAAGTGGTGTGCTCATTGGATAGGCACTATTTCTCTCTTTCTTTCTCTCTCTCTCTCTCTCTCTCTCTCTCTCTCTATATATATATATATATATATATATATATATATATATATATATATATATATATATATATTCTACTATAAAATAGCAAAAATTGGTGGTAAAACTTTTGAATTCCTAAAATAACCTTGAATATTTTATAAACATGATGTTATTATGTCAACTTACATGTCATTCTTGTTTAAGAGTCAAAGCAATAAAGAAGTCTCCTCTTTTCATACAACTCTTCATGTTCCAATGGTAATAAATTTTTCTATACTTGCCATTTTTCAAAGGTCATTATTCTCAATAGAAAATTAAAAAAGGAAGAAAATTCGTACTTCAAATCCATTGGTATTGTAAAAGAAAGCACACACACATGAACAGTCACCCGAAAAAGACAAAAAGACGATAGCTGACCTTACGATACTCTAATTGAAATACGTGCAAAGCACGTATATATATATATATATATATTTGTACATTATATTTGTAAAACAAAATATTTGTACATTAGCAGTCACAACTCTACCAAACAAGGTAGGAGGCATAATTTCCTACACACACCAGGTTGGAGGTGTTGAGAAGTCTATTGGGTTTACTCCCACATTGGATAGAGAATAAGAAGAAGGCTAATCCTCTCCTTTATATATGTACTTCTTTTCTATTATGAAGCATCAAATTATCCCAACTCCATATGGTATTAGAGCCACCCTAACCTAACTTCCCCACTCGACTTTGCCACCGTCGTCGTCACCACTCGGGTCCGCTACCGCCGCCTCCGCTCGACCGCCACTGCCACCAATGATCGGGTCCGCCACAGCCGCCTCTATTAGTACCGTTTGACCCCCGCCGCTACCACTTGGGTCTGCCATCGCCGCCTCCGTCACCTCAGCTCGACCGTCGCCACCGTCCAACCTCACCGCCAAATATCTTTCGTCATCCTCCTTCACCGTCGTCGTCCTCACCACCGGAGGAGAACAGTGACCTCGTGTTGCAGCTATGCACGAGATATAAGCAATGGTGCTCGGGGACGTCGCTATTGCTGAAGAAGGAACGACAAACGTGAAGAAGTCTACAGTCGAAGCTGGAGGGCACTACCGGAACTCGTGTGTTCTAGATCTGCCATCGCCGGGGTGATCGAAGAGGAGAAGGAGCAGATAATGGAGACGACCTATGATAAATTGATGGCCAAGGAGATGAAGGCTTTGGTGGATAATATCTTATCCAGGAGGCTAAATGAGACTAGCGTCCGTGCCGCACAGACGAATGTAGATCCTTCACCATACAAAATAAAAATTGGAGAAACTGGAGGTGAAGTCAGAGGGTACTACTAACTACTTGAAGTGGTCACGCCAGACTATGCGGACCTTGAAGGTAAGAGGCCTGGTGGACTATGTGACTGACCAAACCAAGACAAGAGGTCTAGTGGACTATGTAATTGACACCCTCATTGACCGACCAAGTGTTGGACAACGTGGAGGCTATGGAGAGTGATGGTGACATTTGGATGGCGCTGAAAGATATGTCCTCGAAGTCGAGCAACCCGATAAAGGTCTTCCAGTTGTAGAATGAATTTGACAAGGTGGTCCAAGAGGATCGCACCATCTCTGAGTATGCGGCTCTGCTAAAGAAGTATTGGTCTGATCTCGACCATTATGATCCCATTGGCGTAGAGGATAAACAAGTAGAACCGATAATTATGAAACATTATCAGAAGTTTATAGAGTATATCTCATGATAAAGGATGATGAAGTTCCTAAAGGGGCTCAACCCAGCCTTTGAGCAGAGAAGTAATGTTTTACTTGCACAACCCGGACTGCCATTACTGGAGGAGGCTATAGCTCCCATAACACAAGAGGAGTGATGACGACATCACACAACACGCACGTGATTTTTGATACGTGTACAGGCACATGAAGCGTCTTGAAAAGGATATGTCATTGCTCATGTGGTTTTGAGTTGCTATTTTATTATTAGGTTTATTTTAGTCCCATATTACTTGTGGAGAGTTTAGTTCTTTTTATTTGCATCGTTAGTCCAACATTGCTTGTGAGTTAGTATGTAGTCTTTTGTATGTCTATATATAGGCTTGCTGTTGTCATGTTGGAACATCAATAATCAATGAAAATTTATGAGAAAAAAAATCCTTGGGATATTTTTTTTGAGATTAGGGTGTGAAAATCTAATCTCCCCCTTCCTTCCTGGGCGTATGAAACCCTAGGGTGGTCGTCCGTCGAGCTTCCTCGACCTCCTCCTCTATCCAATCTCGTCATAAGCCGTCTGCCAACCGATCCAGGCGGTACCAGCAACTTTCCATCGTCCTGTCTTCTACCCAGTCGTCGATCTCCCTCCCTTGGTGCAGCAGGTCGCCTACCGTCAGGCCATCCATTGCTAGGCCGCCAACGGTCTACTTTCGATGCGGATCTGTCAACCAATGTTCTCCTTCTTATCTCAAAGATCCAAGTGCACCGTTCCAACTTATCTAATATTTGTGAAATTATCACTGCTAGGATAAAGATCTCTCTAATATTTTCAACCATCCATGACTGCAATTATTCCTTTGATTGTGAGAAGCAAATATGTTTGATAATTGACCTTATATTTTCAAAAAGAACTGAATATTAAATTGGGAACTGAAATTAGAGTACAATTATTATGTTAATTTTTTGAGGAACCATGAATACAAGATTTATAAATATGATTGTTCTTTTGCTTTAAAAGCCACTAAGATCCCAATATTGAATTTTGAATTTCTTCTGCTTAATTAGTCGTCCTTTATAACTTAGCGTTGATTCTCGTTCATTCTGCTGATTTCGGTGACCTGTATAACATAGAGACGTATTTTAGAATTAATCGAAATACATGTATTATATCAAATTTGGTATCAGATCATCATATGTGCATTTAGATCATTTTGTATAAATTATTTTAAGGGCAAAACCCATACAAGAGATGGTTGGGATTTCATCATCTATCCATACCCCAAAAACTACATTTAAAATCTATTTAGATATTGGCCTTAAGGACGCCTGGTATCAGTGCCCAGGGTTGCTGATCAGACGGAGCTCATCATGTCACTACCACATTTTAGTTTGAGGGTATTTTGGCCATTTGTAAATTTTTGAATTTATTTTGATTTATTGAATTGGTGATTATTATTTTTGACTTTGACTAGCTGAGACTTTGGAGACTAACCTAGGAGTTAACCTAGCTATGGTGACTTGATTAGCATGGTGGGACCCTAGTCTAACTTAAGTCAATCTAAGTTAGGTCACTTAGAATCAAGATTCAAATAGGAGGATTAATGATTTGGTTCATAGGCTTGAGACTTGTGAATTGATTCCATGACTAATGCAACTAGGCCCATAGCCCATTAGACTAAACCCAAACCCTAAATCCCACTCTCTATGGCCGGCCACTAGGGCTTCCCTCCCTATAAATACTCTCTTCATTTAGTTCTTGCCTCTTTTGTATTGAATCAACACTTAGAAAAAAGAAAGGTATGGCCATTCTTTCCCAATCCATAGTTTTTCCATTTTAATTCCTTTTTGACTCTAGTTTCTTGCATTAGAGTCTAATACTCTTCTATTTTCTGTTTATGGAGAGTAATCTCAGCTTTTGAGCAATTTGGGGATTTGAGCTAGCAAGGAGGAACACTCTATTTTGGGGCTTTTCTTGCCATTGGCACCTACAGGTAAACCTCCTCAAATTGTGTTAATATTTTAATTTCTTTACATCCTAGCCTAGATCTAGGTGTCCCCTGGGTGTCCCTAAAATTTGGTTATAAATCGTGTCCGTTTGGTATCCGTATCGGACACGTGTTAATGTGTATATCCAAGTGTTTAGAATGCCACTTAGGAATAAATTTTCGTATTTTGCTAAACTAATTACATGAATCTGTAGATCCATGTGTGTACATTAATTTTTATGAAGACTGAGTTGGGTTTCGTGTCATTTTTGTGTCCTAAATTGCACTGGACACGCTGCACGGGGACTCGGCCGGGTGTCCTGCTGCCCGTGTCTGATTTCTCCTCGGACACAGCACGAGATGGCACAAGATTTTATAGGAAGGAAGGGGCAGTGACAGTCATCATACTCCCAAAATTTGGAAGCAAATGATGCACGACACGCGAAGAATTCGTGCCCGTACTGGACACACACTGCTCGTGCACTGTCGGGTTCACGCACTGACACGCCCACTAACACGCGTTCGTGTCCACTCTAGACACGACTTGGACACGTCGTGGTGTGTCGACTGTGTAGACCTACACGTGGGCTACACATGTGCATGACCACATGTCGTGAGGAGTCGTGTGTCGTGTCTACGATCTCAGTGAACACGTGCACGATGCCTCTGTGTGCACTGGTTTACTGTGTGTGTGTGAGTTTTCAATTGGACACGTTTGTGTCCAGTTCTTGGACACCGAGACACACTCCCAATACCCTCTCACATGACACAATCACTACCAACCTATTGATTGGAATATTAGTTGCTATTTCTAATTCGAATTTGGAAATTTTCCTAAATTTCTGATACCTAAAACTGTCATTCGATTTTCCTAAAAAATTTCAATGTATTAAACTATATTGTGTGATTAAATTGTGATGTTTACATATCAGAGATTGACCTACATATTAGGGGTTCACATTAGCTTGGGAATTTAGTTTCGAATTGCATTTGGGCTTTTGAATTGCTTTGAACCGATACACTGTTAGGTATCACTGTTAAACCTGAGAATTGCAACTGTTTGATGAACACTGAATTACTGAGATTAAATTAGTGCTCCTGTTTTCTTTGGTGATCATTTGAATGTGATTCCTACATTTAGCTGAGTTTAAGTTTCAATAGGAATCATGGTGGTGTTGATATTGGTTTTCGATTTCAGTGAGATATCAAATGGTAAACTGTTTTTCCTGAGAACCTGAGAATATATATTGCTAACACACTACATGTATTGACACACAAATTACAATCTGAGAACTGGAAATATTTCACTCACCTATCTACACACACAACCTGTGATTGCCACACACACACACACATCTATGCACTGTCTACACTCTAAAATTGAAATCTGAGAACACACATGAGCTGTCACTGAAATGTTGAGTCCTATTACACATCTACACACATTGCACTCTAGAAACATGAGACCCTATCCACACACACTGAGTTCATTACACACACATACAGTTTTTCTGTTAAACCTGAGAATTGACACCTTAAACACACACATGACCCTAGACACTCCTACACATTACACATAACCTGGTAACTGAGAACAACCTATGAACACATACATTTTAGTGTTTGAAAATTTGAGAACACTCACACTCACACACATACTACTGCTACCACATGACACACAGACACATTCATGACACCCTATCTTTCTATACATGTATATGTATATATATAATATATAATCTTGTGTGGTAATATGTAATGTAATATATATGTATAATGTCCATATGATTTTAGTATATATATATGTGGAAATTGATATGTGTGCATGCCTATAATATGTGTTTGGCATATAGCTTATGTAGTATAGGCTATGGGTATCCCAATGTGCAAGTTTGTGTATATGGAATGTATACACATGAGTTAGGGTGTTGTGAGACTTGTGAATGATGTGTGCTTGCTAGGATAGACTGGTTAGGCTTAGTGAGTTGTTTGGGTTAGGTTGACCTAGTTGACCTAGTTTGACTAGAGTAGTTGACTAGAGTTGACCAAAGGTTTACTTTAGCCTAGATTAACCCAAACATCATGTAGAATGCATCGTAGCAGTTTTTTTTTTACAATTTTGGACATGTTGTGACTTGTACTATTCTGAATAGGAGTCAAACACCACTCCTCAGACAGTATTTCTTTCAGACACTAAGGATATCAGACGAGTACATTCTCTGACCGTTTCATATTTGCTAGGACTATATTCTTGCTCTAGATTACTTTACTTGATGCTGACATAATGGAAACACGGATTAGTACTATATGTATCTTTTCATACGATGTTATCTCCCTCGGGAGCATCAGATACATCATGTCATGTGCGTTTCACTTTCATCATGTATTCCTGTGCTTTCACCATTCATGTGCACTCTCGTGATTCATGTACTCTCATGTTCACGGAGCCTCCATGTTTATATTCATGTGCACCCATTTATGGGCCCCCATGTGAAATTATGTACAATAACATTACTTGAATGGATCCTTGTGTATTGATTGGGGATGGGGGAGTAGAAATAGTCATGTGGACATTTCCAAAGTAGTGTAGCCATGTATAACCTCTCATGTTTATTATCAAGCCGTTCACGTGTCTATCTTGTACTCTAAATCACTAGTTCATTGTAGCTCTTTACTTATAGTAGATATTTTTTTACAGTCTTCTCTTTTACTTCATGTATATTTCAGCATTTCATGTATCTTACTCTATTGCCTATATTATATTCCTGTCATGATATGAACTGCATGAGATGTACTGTGCTCACTTCCGTCCTGACTAGACCTGTTGAAATATTACAAATGACCTTAAGGAGCTGTGTCCCACTTATTACGGAGAAGGCCTAGATGACACTTGTGAGCTGGACTCTCAGGAGGACCCAACACTTGCAAAGGACATTACCCCAGTTGTCTAGGCTAGTTAGTTAGACTAGTATCTATTTATCTTCATGTCTTATTGGATACACTTGTACTTATTTGGAGATTGTTATTCTGGATTTGTGGAGTTGTTTATCTTAGACATTTAGCTCTCTCTTATTTTATATTTATCATCTGTGGATTCTGTTGATTTCATCTATCTATCTTATCGTACTTTTTTTCTTAGTTGTGATTGAGTTGTACTTTATATTATCACCTCCATTCGGAGTGTATATATTATACAGGTACCTTATAACTGTTAGATGTATGTGACTTAGGACAGCGCTCTACCGCCGACACTGCGGTATAGGCTGGACGTAACCACTTCTCGTTCCCCTACACTGGGTGCGGGTTGTGACACGTTTTTAGTGGTGGCCCATGTAGGTCGAAGTTAGAATTGCAGTGGTATTCGAACTAGAGTATCACTGCAGCCTGCAGTAGAATTAGATATTTTTGAAGGAACTCAATCACATTAGGAAAAACTCTTAATCAGATTCCTTTTATCTAAATTTATTGCTTATTGTCTTTCCTTGAATATAAATTGTCCTCCTTTGCTATTTCGACTCATTCTCAGCAATTGTTTTCTTGTTTGATCTGTCTCCAGGATGGTCGAGACTAGATCACATCGCCCAGGTCAGGGGGACACTGATGAGAGGTCTACCATCTCTCGTCCTTAGCAGCCAGCCCCCGATATCGTAGCCCCAGTCATGCCAGCTGGGGTGGGTGTTTTAGCTGCATTCGGAGGAGCCCCTCCACCAGCAATGCACAGGCCGAGCCCGATGATTCTAGAGATGCTCCAACAGCAGCAGCCACCTTCGGGGACCGTTGACGCATTCTAGCTGTTCACCTTCTTTCAGCAGTTCATGGAGACCCAGCAGGCCCAGCAGCAGCGTCAGACTACAGAGTTTAGTCGGGGCATCGACCTGGCCTTGACGACAGTTGAGAGGGCAGCAGCTCAGCCTGTGGCAGTTCAGTAGCCGCATCCACCGAGGGAGAAGGGCTTCCAGGACTTCTAGAAGCTGTACCCGAGGGACTTCAGGGGTACAGAGGTTCTGTACGCTGATGAGTGGATAGAGCATAAGGAAGAGATTTTCAGACTGGCAGAGATTCCAGCGAGGCTTCGATCGAGGCGTCGGCCAGTATGATGCAGGATTTGGCCCACACTTGGTACCAGACCGACCCGAGGGTTGGTACACCAGGGCAGACTTGGGCAGCCTTTAAGAAGTTGTTCAAGGAGAAGTTTTTCCCAGATGCAGCGCTTGGTGCCCTCGAGACTCAGCTCGAGGCCTTAGTACAGGGCAGTCAGTCCGTTGAGGAGTATAATGGGGAGTTCTGCCATTTGGGCAGATTTGTCGAGGGGTTATCCGAGGAGACAAAGGCCCGAAGGTTCAGAAAGGGACTGGTCAAGGAGGTAAAGTCCTATACCAAGAGTGCCCGCAGCACCACTTTTGAGGAGATCTTAGTGGGTGCCTTAGCAGCAGAGGATGATCTTGAGTTAAGGCTCAAGAGGGGGCGAGACACCCAGGGAGCCAGTGGTAGCGGAGGACCGGCCAAGAGGCCGCACTTTCAGTAGCAGCACCAGCAGAGGCAGTTTCAGTCACAGCAGTTCCAGCAGACGAGACTTCAGCCAGCTCAGCATAAGCAGCCGAGTTAGCAGCAGCAGGCCCCGAGGTAGCAGTCTACTAGTTGTACCTTCTGTAATAAGCCGGGGCATGGATGGACTGAGTACAGGAAGAGGCTGGGGAAGTGTCTTCTCTGCGGATCGTCAGAGCATCAGCTGAGGGACTGTTCCCTCTTCGTAGACAGAGCAGCTCAGGGAGCAGGAGCCAAGGCTCCAGTGGGACCGCATAAGGGACCGTTGCCGACTTAGCAGCAGCGATTCGTGCAGCACCAGCAGCAGGCCAGGGGAGGCCAGTAGGGGCGAGATTTCCCCATGTCGACCAAAAATACAGAGGCCATTGGGGAGTTGATTGCAGGTTCGGTTCTTTTTGACTCTATTCCAGCTTTCGCTCTATTTGATTCCGGGCTTCCTACAGTTTTGTGTCGGTATCATTTGCTATTAGATACTTCCTTGTATCTGAATTATTGCCTAAGACCCGTAAGATCACGACCGGGGGTAGTGTTATCCTCGTGAGTGATGTTTACAGAGGGCAGAGTATTATTTTGGGAGGCCGAGAGTTGGAGGTGAGTCTGCTCGTAATGTCACTATCGAACTACGATATCGTATTAGGTATGGATTGGTTGAGCAGGCATCACGCCAGCATAGATTGCCGAGGGGGTAGAGTTCTGTTTGGAGCGCCAGGAGAGCCAGAGTTCGAGTACACCCGACGACAGACGGAGCAAAGCAGCGGACTTTTCTCCTGGGCTTCAGTTGAGGAGCAGGCGGCTCCACATCCTTTGATAGCAGAGTTCATGGATGTCTTTCCGAAGGAGTTGCCAGGACTTCCACCAGACAGGGATATTGAGTTCTCGATATACTTGGTTCCCGGTGCAGAATTGATTTCTCAGCATGTCTATCGAGTGAACAACAGTGAGTTGGTAGAATTGAAGAAGCAAGTGGATGAGCTGCAGGACAAGGGCTTCATCCGATCGAGTTCTTCACCTTGGGGTACTCTGGTACTCTTTGTACCCAAGAAGGATGGGTCGGTAGAGATGTATATCGACTACAGCGTACTCAATAACCTCACGATCAAGAATAGATACCCACTGCCGCGGATTGATGATCTCTTTGATCAGTTGAGCGGAGCTCGGGTTTTCTCGAAGATTGATCTGAGGTCAGGTTATCATTAGGTGAAGGTGAAGAGGGAGGATATTCCGAAGACCGCATTCAGGACGCGGTATGGTCAGTTTGAGTTCTTGGTTATGCCGTTTGGGTTGACCAACGCCCCGACGGTATTTATAAACTTGATGAAGAAGGTGTTCCACCAGTACTTGGACATGTTCGTGGTGGTGTTCATCGATGATATCCTGGTGTATTCGAAGACTGAGAAAGAGCATGAGGAGCACTTGAGAGTGGTTCTGGAGACACTCAGGAGAGAGAGGCTTATGGCAAGCTCTCGAAGTGCAAGTTCTTTCTGGATAGAGTTGACTTCTTGGGTCATGTGGTGACTGTAGATGGGATCTCAGTGGACCCAAAGAATATCACGGCAGTTGAGGCTTGGTCGGCACCGAGTTCAGTAGCAGAGATCAGGAGCTTCTTGGGACTGGCAGGCTATTATAGGAGGTTCGTGCAGGATTTCTCCCGGATTGCAGAGCCGTTGACTAGGCTGACCCAGAAGGATGCAGAGTTTGTTTGGTCAGAGCAGTGTCAAGTTGTGTTTGATGAGTTAAAAAAGTGGTTGACGACAGCTCCGATTCTGACTTTGCCATCAGGATCAGGAGGGTTCACTATCTACAGTGACGCTTAAGGGAAGGGTTTGGGTTGTGTCTTACAGCAGCATGGGAAGGTGATTGCCTATGCTTCCAGGCAGTTACGTCCCCATGAGAAGAACTACCCTATCTACGACTTGGAGTTGGCAGCAGTGATATTTGCTTTGAAGTTGTGGAAACACTACTTATATGGGGAGAGGGTGGAGATCTTCACAGATCATAAAAGCTTGAAGTATGTGTTTGCACAGAAGGAGCTCAACATGAGGCAGCGTAGGTGGTTAGAGCTGATGAAGGACTTCGACATCTTACTGCAGTATCACCCAGGGAAGGCCAATATGGTTGCCGATGCCTTGAGTAGGTATCCGACAGCCATGTGTTTGACTATGGACCATCATTTGCTAGCAGATTTTGGAGAGCCTGGGGATTGAGGTGATTGTGCCAGGAGTTCAGATGCAGATGTGGGGCCTTTTGATTCAGTCGGACTTGATAGAGAGGATCAAGTCGACGCAGTTCGAGGATGTTGCTCTGCGGTGTATCCGAGAGCAGGTTCGAGCAGGGCTGGTGGATGGTGAGTTTACTCTTGCAGAGGATGGTGCTTTGAGGCACAGTTCCAGGCTGTGTGTGCCCAGTGGAGAGCTCAGGAAGCAGGTCATGCAGGAGGCCCACAGATCTCAGTACTCTATACATCCTGGTACCAACAAGATGTACAGGGATCTGAAGGAGCACGTCTGGTGGTATGGGATGAAGCGGGAGGTAGCTCACTTCGTAGCCAGGTGCTTGGTCTGTCAGTAGGTCAAGGCAGAGAGGCAGAGGCCAGAAGGTTTATTGCAGCCATTGCCCATTCCAGAGTGGAAGTGGAAGCATATCACGATGGATTTTGTATCTGGATTGCCGCGTACACCAGGAGGAAAAGACGCGATTTGGGTCATCGTAGATAGGTTGACCAAATCGGCCCACTTTTTGCCATTTAAAGTGGGTACGTCTACTGAGAGGCTTGCAGAGATGTACATACGGCAGATTATCAGGATTCATGGATTTCCGGTCAGCATTGTCTCGGATCGGGATAGTCACTTTACTTTCCATTTCTGGCGGAGTCTGTAGACTAGTTTGGGCACTCAGCTCAAGTTTAGTACTGCATACCACCCTCAGACAGACGGACAGTCAGAGAGGACTATTCAGATGCTCGAGGACATGCTGCGGACGTGTGTCTTTGATTTCAGAGGATCCTGGAAGGATCACCTACACTTGGTGGAGTTTGGTTATAACAACAGTTTTCAGGCCAGCATTGAGATGTCACCTTTCGAGGCTCTGTACGGACGTAGGTGTTGTACACCCTTATCTTGGGATGATGTTGGTGAGCGAGCTTTATTGGGACCTGAGATGGTTGTTGACGCAGCCGAGAAGGTGAAGCACATCAGGGACAGACTTCGCGTGGCGCAGGACAGACATCGGCATTGGGCCGATAGCTACCGAACGCCTTTGGAGTTTGAGGTCGGAGACATGGTTTTCCTGTGGTTATCTCCGACTCGTGGTACCATACGTTTTGGTGGAGGTGGGAATCTTAGCCCGCACTTCATCGGACCTTTCGTGATCTGCAAAAGAGTCGATGACGTGGCATACAGGCTAGACTTGCCACCTGTATTAGTGGGTGTCTACAACGTATTCCACGTATCACAGTTGAGACGGTACGTGGCTGATCCTAGCCATGTACTTGACCATTCGGAGATTGAGGTGGGACCTACTCTCAGTTATCCAGAGCAGCTAGTAGAGATTCTGGATCACCGAGAGAAGGTACTGAGAAACCAGGTGATACCTTTGGTTTTCGTCGCATGGAGGCATCATTCTCCAGGAGAGTCTACCTGGGAGCGGGATGATGAAATGTGCGAGCGATACCCTTATATTTTTGGACCTTGAGGTATGATTGTTTATCCTTCTCATCAGTTTAGTTTTTCCTTTTTAATTTCGAGGACGAAATTCTTTTAAGGAGAGTAGATTTGTCACTACCACATTTTAGTTTGGGTATTTTGGTTATTTGTGTGAATTTGTGAATTTATTTTGATTTATTGAATTGGTGATTATTATTTTTGATTTTGACTAGCTGAGACTTTGGAGACTAACCTAGGAGTCGACCTAGCTATGGTGACTTGATTAGCATGGTGGAACCCTAGTCTAACTTAAGTCAATCTAAGTTAGGTCACTTAGAATCAAGATTCAAATAGGAGGATTAATGATTTGGTTCATAGGCTTGAGACTTATGAATTGATTCCATGACTAATGCAACTAGGCCCATAGCCCATTAGACTAAACCCTAACCCTAAATCCCACTCTCTATGGCCGGCCACTAGGACTCCCTCCCTATAAATACTCTCTTCATTTAGTTCTTGCCTCTTTTGTATTGAATCAACACTTAGAAAAAAGAAAGGTATGGCCATTCTTCCCCAATCCATAGTTTTTCTATTTTAATTCCTTTTTAACTCTAGTTTCTTGAATTAGAGTCTAATACTCTTCTATTTTCTATTTATGGAGAGTAATCTCAGCTTTTTAGCAATTTGGGGATTTGAGCTAGCAAGGAGAAACACTCTATTTTGGGGCTTTTTTTGCCATTGGCACCTATAGGTAAAACTTCTCAAATTGTATTAATATTCTGATTTCTTTGCATCCTAGCCTAGATCTAGGTGTCCCCTAGCTGTCCCTAAAATTTGGTTAGAAATCGTGTCCGTTTGGTGTCCATATCGGACACGTGTCAATGTGTATGTGCAAGTGTTTGATAGAATGCCGCTTAAGAATGAATTTTCGTATTTAGCTAAACTAATTACATGAATCTGTAGATCCATGTGTGTACATTAATTTTTGTGAAGACTGAGTTGGGTTTCGTGTCATTTTTGTGTCCTAAATTGCACTGGACACGCTGTACGGGGACTCGGTCGGGTGTCCTGCTGCCCGTGTCCGATTTTTCCTCGAACACAGCAAAAGAGGGCACAAGATTTTATAGGAAGGAAGGGGCAGTGACTGTCATCATGCTCCCAAAATTTGGGAGCAAATGATGCACGACATGCGAAGAATTCATGCCCGTACTGGACACACACTGCTCGTGCACTGTCGGGTTCACGCACTGACACGCGCACTAACATGCATTCGTGTCCGCTCTAGACACGACTTGGACACGTCATGGTGTATCGACTGTGTAGCCCTATACATGGGCTAAACATGTGCATGACCACATGTCGTGAGGAGTCGTGTGTCGTGTCTACGATCTCAGTGAACACATGCACGATGCCTCTATGTGCACTGGTTTACTGTGTGTGTGAGTTTTCAATTGGACACGTTTGTGTCCAGTTCTTGGATACTGGGACACACTCCCAACACCCTCTCACATGACACAATCACTACCAACCTATTGATTAGAATATTAGTTGCTATTTCTAATTCGAATTTGGGAATTTTCCTAAATTTCTGATACCTAAAACTGTCATTCGATTTTCCTAAATTTTTTTAATGTATTAAACTGTATTGTGTGATTAAATTGTGATGTTTACATATCAGAGATTGACCTACATATTAGGGGTTCACATTAGCATGGGAATTTAGTTTCAAATTGCATTTGGGCTTTTGAATTGCTTTGAACCGATACACTGTTAGGTATCACTGTTAAACCTGAGAATTGCAACTGTTTGATGAACACTGAATTATTGAGATTAAATTAGTGCTCCTGTTTTCCTTGGTGATCATTTGAATGTGATTCCTATATTTAGCTGAGTTTAAGTTTCAATAGGAATCATGGTGGTGTTGATATTGGTTTTCGATTTCAGTGAGATATCAAATGGTAAACTGTTTTTCCTGAGAACCTGGGAATATATATTGCTAACACACTACATGTATTGACACACACATTACAATCTGAGAACTAGAAATGTTTTACTCATCTATCTACACACACAACCTGTGATTGCCACACACACACACATCTATGTACTGTCTACACTCTAAAATTGAAATATGAGAACACACATGAGCTATCACTGAAATGTTGAGTCCTATTACACATCTACACACATTGCACTCTAGAAACATGAGACCCTATCCACACACACTGAGTTCATTACACACATATACAGTTTTCCTGTTAAACCTGAGAATTGACACCTTAAACACATACATGACCCTAGACACTCCTACACATTACACATAACCTGGTAACTGAGAACAACGTATGAACAAATACATTTCACTGCTTGAAATTCTGAGAACACTCACACTCACACACATACTACTGCTACCATATGACACACACAAACATATACATGACACCCTATCTTTCTATACATGTATATGTATATATATATATAATATAATCTTGTGTGGTAATATGTAATGTAATATATATGTATAATGTCCATATGATTTTAGTATATATATGTGGAAATTGATATGTGTGCATGCCTATAATATGTGTTTGGCATATAGCTTATGTAGTATAGGCTATGGGTATCCCAATGTGCAAGTTTGTGTATATGGAATATATACACATGAGTTAGGGTGTTGTGAGACTTGTGAATGATGTGTGCTTGCTAGGATAGACTGGTTAGGCTTAGTGAGTCTTGTTTGGGTTAGGTTGACCTAGTTGACCTAGTTTGACTAGAGTAGTTGACTACAGTTGACCAAATGTTGACTTTAGCCTAGATTAACCCAAACATCTTGTAGAATGCATCGTAGCAGTTTATTTTACTATTTTGGACATGTTGTGACTTGTACTATTCTGGATAGGAGCCAGACACCACTCCTCAGACAGTATTTCTTTCATACACTAAGGATATCAGACGAGTATATTCTCTGACCGTTTCATACTTGCTAGGACTATATTCTTGCTCGACATGATGGAAACACGGATTAGTACTATATGGATCTTTTCATACGATGTTATCCCCCTCGGAAGCATCAAATAAATCATGTCATGTGCGTTTCACTTTCATCATGTATTCATGTTCTTTCACCATTTATGTGCACTCTCGTGATTCATGTACTCTCATGTTCACGGAGCCCCCATGTTTATATTCATGTGCACCCATTTATGGGCCCCTATGTGAAATCATGTACAATAACATTACTTGAATGGATCCTTGTGTATTGATTTGGAATGGGGGAGTAAAAATAGTCATGTAGACATTTCCAAAGTAGTGTAGCCATGTATAACCTCTCATGTTTATTTTCAAGCCGTTCACATGTCTATCTTGTACTCTAAATTACTAGTTCACTGTAGCTCTTTACTTATAGTAGATATTTCTTTACAGTCTTCTCTTTTACTTCATGTATATTCTCAGCGTTTCATGTATCTTACTCTGTTGCCTGTATTATATTCCTGTCATGATATGAACTGCGTGAGATATACTGTGCTCGCTTCCGTCCTGACTAGAACTGTTAAAAATATTACAGATGACCTTGAGGAGCTGTGTCCCACTTATTACGGAGAAGGCCTAGATGACACTTATGAGCTGGACTCTCAGGAGGACCCAACACTTGCAGAGGATATTACCCCAGTAGTCTAGGCTAGTTAGTTAGACTAGTATCTATTTATCTTCATGTCTTAATGGATACACTTGTACATATTTAGAGATTGTTATTCTGGATTTGTGGAGTTGTTTATCTTAGACGTTTAGCTCTCTCTTATCATATATTTATCATCTGTGGATTCTGTTGATTTTATCTATCTATCTTATTGTACTTTCTTTCTTAGTTGTGATTGAGTTGTACTTTATATTATCACCTCCATTCGGAGTGTATATACTATACAGGTACCTTATAACTGTTAGATATATGTGACTTAGGACAACGTTCTACTGCCGACACTGCGGTGTAGGCTGGACGTAACCACTTCTCGTGCGCCTACACTGGGTGCGAGTCGTGACACGTTTTTAGTAGTAGCCCATATAGGTCAAAGTTAGAATTGCAGTGGTATTCGAACTAGAGTATCACTCCAGCCTGCAGTAGAATTAGGATATTTTTGAAGGAACTCAATCACATTAGAAAAAACTCTTAATCAGATTCCTTTTATCTAAATTTGCTGCTTATTGTCTTCCCTTGAATATAAATTGTCCTCCTTTCCTGTTTTGACTCATTCTCAGCAATTATTTTCTTGTTTGATCTGTCTCCAGGATGGTCAAGACTAGATCACATCGCCCAGGTCAGGGGGACACTGATGAGAGGTCTGCCATCTCTCGTCCTTAGCAGCCAGCCCCCGATATCGTAGCCCCAGTTATGCCAGCTGGGGTGGGTGTTTTAGCTGCATTCGGAGGAGCCCCTCCACCAACAATGCACAGTCTGAGCCCGATGGTTCTAGAGATGCTCCAGCACCAGCAGCCACCTTCGGGGACCGTTGACGCAGTCCAGCTGTTCACCTTCTTTCAGCAGTTCATGGATGCCCAACAGGCCCAACATCAGCGTCAGACTGCAGAGTTTAGCCGGGGCATCGACCTGGCCTTGACGACAGTTGAGAGGGCAGCAGCTCAGCCTGTGGCAGTTCAGCAGCCGCATCCACCGAGGGAGAAGGGCTTCCAGGACTTCCAGAAGATGTACCCGAGGGAATTCAGGGGTACAGAGGTCATTCTGTACGCTGATGAGTGGATAGTGCATATGGAGGAGATTTTCAGACTGGCAGAGAGTCCAACGAGGCTTCAGATCGAGGCGTCGGCCAGTATGATGCAGGATTTGGCCCACACTTGGTACCAGACCGACCCGAGGGTTGGTACACCAGGGCAGACTTGGACAGCCTTTAAGAAGCTGTTCAAGGAGAAGTTTTTCCCAGATACAGTGCTTGGTGCCCTCGAGACTCAGCTTGAGGCCTTAGTACAGGGCAGTTAGTCCGTTGAGGAGTATAATATGGAGTTCTGTCGTCTGGGCAGATTTGTCGAGGGGTTATCCGAGGCGACGAAGGCCCAGAGGTTCAGAAAGGGACTGGTCAAGGAGGTAAAGTGCTATACCAAGAGTGCCCGCAACACCACTTTTGAGGAGATCTTGGTGGGTGCCTTAGCAGCAGAGGATGATCTTGAGTTGAGGCTCAAGAGGGGGCGAGACACCCAGGGAGCCAGTGGTAGCGGAGGACCGGCCAAGAGGCCGCACTTTCAGCAGCAGCACCAGCAGAGGCAGTTTCAGTCGCAGCAGTTCCAGCAGACGAGACTTCAGCCAGCTCAGCATAAGTAGCCGAGTTAGCAGTAGCAGGCCCCGAGGCAGCAGTCTACTAGTTGTACCTTCTGCAAGAAGTCGGGGCATGGATGGACTGAGTGCAGGGAGAGGCTGGGGAAGTATCTTCTCTGCGGATCGTCAGAGCATCAACTGAGGAACTGTTCCCTCTTCGCAGGCAGAGCAGCTCAGGAAGCAGGAGCCAAGGCTCCAGTGGGACCACAGAAGGGACCGTTGCCGACTCAGCAACAGCGATTCGTGCAGCACCAGCAGCAGGCCAGGGGAGGCCAGTAGGGGCGAGCTTTCCCCATGTCGGTCGAAAATACGGAGCCAATTGGGGAGTTGATTGCAGGTTCGATTCTTTTTGACTCCATTCCAGCTTTCGCTCTATTTGATTCCGGGCTTCCTACAGTTTTGTGTCGGTATCATTTGCTATTAGACACTGCCTTGTATCTGAATTATTGCCTAAGACCCGTAAGATCAGGACCAGGGGTGATGTTATCCTTGTGAGTGATGTTTGCAGAGGGCAGAGTATTATTTTAGGAGGTCGAAAGTTGGAGGTGAGTCTGCTCGTAATGCCACTATCGAACTACGATATCATATTAGGTATGGATTGGTTGAGCAAGCATCACGCCAGCATAGATTGTCGAGGGGGTAGAGTTCTGTTTGGAGCGCCAGGAGAGCCAGAGTTCGAGTACACCCGACGACAGATGGAGCAAAGCAACGGACTTTTCTCTTGGGCTTCAGTAGAGGAGCAGGCGGCTCCACATCTTTTGATTGCAGAGTTCATGGACGTCTTTCCGGAGGAGTTGCCAGGACTTCCACCAGACAGGGATATTGAGTTCTCGATATACTTGGTTCCCGGTGCAAAATTGATTTCTCAGCATGTCTATCGAGTGAACAACAGTGAGTTGGTAGAATTGAAGAAGCAGGTGGATGAGCTGCAGGACAAGGGCTTCATCCGATCGAGTTCTTCATATTGGGATACTCTGGTACTCTTTGTACCCAAAAAGGATGGGTCGGTAGAGATGTGTATCGACTACAGGGTACTCAATAACCTCACGATCAATAACAGATACCCACTGCCGCGGATTGATGATCTCTTTGATCAGTTGAGCGGAGCTCGGGGTTTCTCGAAGATTGATCTGAGGTCAAGTTATCATCAGGTGAAGGTAAAGAGGGAGGATATTTCGAAGATCGCATTCAGGACGCGGTATGGTCAGTTTGAGTTCTTGGTTATGCCGTTTGGGTTGACCAACGCCCCGGCGGTATTTATGAACTTGATGAACAAGGTGTTCCACCAGTACTTGGACATGTTCGTGGTGGTGTTCATCGATGATATCCTGGTGTATTCGAAGACTGAGGAAGAGCATGAGGAGCACTTGAGAGTGGTTCTGAGACACTCAGGAGAGAGATGCTTATGACAAGCTCTCGAAGTACGAGTTCTTTCTGGATAGAGTTGACTTCTTGGGTCATGTGGTGACTATAGATGGGATCTCAGTGGACCCGAAGAATATCACGGCAGTTGAGGCTTGGTCGGCACCGAGTTCAGTAGCAGAGATCAGGAGCTTCTTGGGACTGGCAGGCTATTACAGGAGGTTCGTGCAGGATTTCTTCCGGATTGCAGAGCCGTTGACAAGGCTGACCCGAAAGGATGCAGAGTTTGTTTGGTCAGAGGAGTGTCAAGTTGCATTTGATGAGTTAAAAAAGCGGTTGACGACAGCTCCGATTCTGACTTTGCCATCAGGATCAGGAGGGTTCACTATCTACAGTGACGCTTAAGGGAAGGGTTTGGGTTGTGTCTTACAGCAGCATGGGAAGGTGATTGCCTATGCTTCCAGGCAGTTACGTCCCCATGAGAAGAACTACCCTACCCACGACTTGGAGTTGGCAGCAGTGATATTTGCTTTGAAGTTCTGGAAACACTACTTATATGGGGAGAGGATAAAGATCTTCACAGATCATAAAAGCTTCAAGTATGTGTGTACACAGAAGGAGCTCAACATGAGGCAGCGTAGGTGGTTAGAGCTGATGAAGGACTTCAACATCTTACTGCAGTATCATCCAGGGAAGGCCAACATGGTTGCCGATGCCTTGAGTAGGTATCCGACAGCCATGTGTTTGACTATGGACCTTCATTTGCTAACAGATTTGGAGAGCCTGGGATTGAGGTGATTGTGCCAGGAGTTCAGATGCAGATATGGGGCCTTTTGATTCAGTCGGACTTGATGGAGAGGATCAAGTCGACGCAGTTCGAGGATGTTGCTCTGTGGTGTATTCGAGAGCAGGTTCGAGCAGGGCTGGTAGATGGTAAGTTTACTCTTACAGAGGATGGTGCTTTGAGGCACAGTTCCAGGCTGTGTGTGCCCAGTGGAGAGCTCAGGGAGCAGGTCATGCAGGAGGCCCACAGATCTCAGTACTCTATACATCCTGGTGCCAACAAGATGTACAGGGATCTGAAGGAGCACGTCTGGTGGTATAGGATGAAGCGGGAGGTAGCTCACTTCGTAGCCAGGTGCTTGGTCTGTCAGTAGGTCAAGGCAGAGAGACAGAGGCCAGGAGTTTTATTGCAGCCATTGCCCATTCCAGAGTGGAAGTAGAAGCATATCACGATGGATTTTGTATCTGGATTGCCGTGTACAACAGGAGGGAAAGACGCGATTTGGGTCATCGTAGATAGGTTGACCAAATTGGCCTACTTTTTGCCATTTAAATTGGGTACGTCTACTGAGAGGCTTGCAGAGATGTACATACGACAGATTGTCAGGATTTATGGAGTTCCGGTCAGCATTGTCTCGGATCGGGATAGTCGCTTTACTTCTTATTTCTGGCAGAGTCTGCAGACTAGTTTGGGCACTCAGCTCAAGTTTAGTACTACATACCACCCTCAGACAGACGGACAGTCAGAGAGGACTATTCAAATGCTCGAGGACATGCTGCGGACGTGCATCTTAGATTTCAGAGGATCCTGGAAGGATCACCTACACTTGGTGGAGTTTGGTTACAACAACAGTTTTCAGGCCAGCATTGAGATGTCACCTTTCGAGGCTCTGTACGGACGTAGGTGTCGTATACCCTTATCTTGGGATGATGTTGGTGAGCGAGCTTTATTGGGACCTGAGATGGTTGTTGACGCTGCCGAGAAGGTGAAGCACATCAGGGACAGACTTCGCGTAGCGCAGGACAGACATCGGCATTGGGTCGATAGCTACCGAAGGCCTTTGGAGTTTGAGGTCGGAGACATGGTTTTTCTGTGGATATCTTCGACTCGTGGTACCATACGTTTTGGTGGAGGTGGGAATCTTAGCCCGTACTTCATCGGTCCTTTCGTGATCAATAGAAGAGTCGATGACGTAGAATACAGGCTAGACTTGCCACCTGTATTAGTGGGTGTCCACAACGTATTCCACGTATCACAGTTGAGACGGTACGTGGCTGATCCTAGCCATGTACTTGACCATTCGGAGATTGAGGTGGGACCTACTCTCAGTTATCCAGAGCAGCCAGTAGAGATTCTGGATCACCGAGAGAAGGTACTGAGAAACCAGGTGATACCCTTGGTTTGAGTTGCATGGAGGCATCATTCTCCAGGAGAGTCTACCTGGGAGCGGGAGGATGAGATGCGCGAGCGATACCCTTATATTTTTGGACCTTGAGGTATGATTGTTTATCCTTCTCATCAGTTTAGTTTTTCCTTTTTAATTTCGAGGACGAAATTCTTTTAAGGAGGGTAGATTTGTCACTACCACATTTAATTTGGATATTTTGGTCATTTGTGTGAATTTATTTTGATTTATTGAATTGGTGATAATTATTTTTGATTTTGACTAGCTGAGCCTTTGGAGACTAACCTAGGAGTTGACCTAGCTATGGTGACTTGATTAGCATGGTGGAACCCTAGTCTAACTTAAGTCAATCTAAGTTAGGTCACTTAGAATCAAGATTCAAATAGGAGGATTAATGATTTGGTTCATAGGCTTGAGACTTGTGAATTGATTCCATGACTAATGCAACTAGGCCCATAGCCCATTAGACAAAACCCTAACCTTAAATCCCACTCTCTATGGCCGGCCACTAGGACTCCCTCCCTATAAATACTCTTTTCATTTAGTTCTTGCCTCTTTTGTATTGAATCAACACTTAGAAAAAAGAAAGGTATGGCCATTCTTCCCCAATCCATAGTTTTTCCATTTTAATTCCTTTTTAACTCTAGTTTCTTGTATTAGAGTCTAATACTCTTCTATTTTCTATTTATGGAGAGTAATCTCAGCTTTTTAGCAATTTGGGAATTTGAGCTAGCAAGGAGGAACACTCTACTTTGGGGCTCTTTTTTGCCATTGGCACCTATATGTAAAACTCCTCAAATTGTGTTAATATTATGATTTCTTTATATCCTATCCTAGACTTAGGTGTCCCCTAGCTGTCCCTAAAATTTGGTTAGAAATCGTGTCCGTTTGGTGTCCGTATCGGACACGTGTCAATGTGTATGTGCAAGTGTTTGATAGAATGCCACTTAGGAATGAATTTTTGTATTTAGCTAAACTAATTACATGAATCTGTAGATCTATGTGTGTACATTAGTTTTTGTGAAGACTGAGTTGGGTTTCGTGTCATTTTTGTGTCCTAAATTGCACTGGACACGCTGTACGAGGACTCGGTCGGGTGTCCTGCTGCCCGTGTCCGATTTCTCCTCGGACACGGCAAAAGAGGGCACAAGATTTTATAGGAAGGAAGGGGCAGTGACTGTCATCATGCTCCCAAAATTTGGGAGCAAATGATGCACGACATGCGAAGAATTCATGCCCGTACTGGACACACACTGCTCGTGCACTGTCGGGTTCACGCACTGACACGCACACTAACATGCATTCGTGTCCACTCTAGACATGATTTGGACACGTCGTGGTGTGTCGACTGTGTAGCCCTACACATGGGCTACACGTGTTCATGACCACATGTCGTGAGGAGTCGTGTGTCGTGTCCACGATCTCAGTGAACACGTGCACGTTGCCTCTATGTGCACTGGTTTACTGTGTGTGTGAGTTTTCAATTGGACACGTTTGTGTCCAGTTTTTGGACACTGGGACACACTCCCAACACCCTCTCACATGACACAATCACTACCAACCTATTGATTGGAATATTAGTTGCTATTTCTAATTCGAATTTGGGAATTTTCCTAAATTTCTGATACCTAAAACTGTCATTCGATTTTCCTGAATTTTTTTAATGTATTAAACTGTATTGTGTGATTAAATTGTGATGTTTACATATCAGAGATTGACCTACATATTAGGGGTTCACATTAGCATGGGAATTTAGTTTCAAATTGTATTTGGGCTTTTGAATTGCTTTGAACCGATACACTGTTAGGTATCACTGTTAAACCTGAGAATTGCAACTGTTTGATGAACACTGAATTACTGAGATTAAATTAGTGCTCCTGTTTTCCTTGGTGATCATTTGAATGTGATTCCTATATTTAGCTGAGTTTAAGTTTCAATAGGAATCATGGTGATGTTGATATTGGTTTTCGATTTCAGTGAGATATCAAATGGTAAACTGTTTTTCTTGAGAACCTGGGAATATATATTGCTAACACACTACATGTATTGACACACACATTAAAATCTGAGAACTGGAAATGTTTCACTCACCTATCTACACACACAACCTGTGATTGTCATACACACACACAACTATGCACTGCCTACACTCTAAAACTGAAATCTGAGAACACACATGAGCTGTCACTGAAATGTTGAGTCCTATTACACATCTACACACATTGCACTCTGGAAACATGAGACCCTATCCACACACACTGAGTTCATTACACACATATACAGTTTTCCTGTTAAACCTGAGAATTGACACCTTAAACACACACATGACCCTAGACACTCCTACACATTACACATAACCTGGTAACTGAGAACAACCTATGAACACATACATTTCACTGTTTGAAATTCTGAGAACACTCACACTCACACCTATACTACTGCTACCACATGACACACACACACACATATACATGACACCCTATCTTTCTATACATGTATATGTATATATATATATATATATATATATATATATATATATATATAATATAATCTTGTGTGGTAATATGTAATGTAATATATATGTATAATGTCCATATGATTTTAGTATATATATATGTGGAAATTGATATGTGTGCATGCCTATAATATGTGTTTGGCATATAGCTTATGTAGTATAGGCTATGGGTATCCCAATGTGCAAGTTTGTGTATATGCAATGTATACACATGAGTTAGGGTATTGTGAGACTTGTGAATGATGTGTGCTTGCTAGGATAGACTGGTTAGGCTTAGTGAGTCTTGTTTGGGTTAGGTTGACCTAGTTGACCTAGTTTGACTAAAGTAGTTGACTAGAGTTGACCAAAGGTTGACTTTAGCCTAGATTAACCCAAACATCATGTAGAATGCATCGTAGCAGTTTATTTGACTATTTTGGACATATTGTGACTTGTACTATTCTGAATAGGAGCCAGACACCACTCCTCAGACAGTATTTCTTTCAGACACTAAGGATATCAGACGAGTACATTCTCTGACCGTTTCATACTTGCCAGGACTATATTCTTGCTCGACATGATGGAAACACGGATTAGTACTATATGGATCTTTTCATACGATGTTATCTCCCTCGGGAGCATCAGATAAATCATGTCATGTGTGTTTCACTTTCATCATGTATTCATGTTCTTTCACCATTCATGTGCACTCTCGTGATTCATGTACTCTCATGTTCACGGAGCCCCCATGTTTATATTCATGTGCACCCATTTATGGGCCCCCATGTGAAATCATGTACAATAACATTACTTGAATGGATCTTTGTGTATTGATTGGGGATGGGGGAGTAGAAATAGTCATGTAGACATTTCCAAAGTAGTGTAGCCGTGTATAACCTCTCATGTTTATTATCAAGTTGTTCACATGTCTATCTTGTACTCTAAATCACTAGTTCACTGTAGCTCTTTACTTATAGTAGATATTTCTTAACAGTCTTCTCTTTTACTTCATGTATATTCTCAGCGTTTCATGTATCTTACTCTATTGCCTGTATTATATTCCTGTCATGATATGAAGTGCGTGAGATATACTGTGCTCGCTTCCATCCTGACTAGACCTTTTAAAAATATTACAGATGACCTTGAGGAGCTGTGTCCCACTTATTTCGGAGAAGGCCTAGATGACACTTGTGAGCTGGACTCTCAAGAGGACCCAACACTTGCAGAGGATATTACCCCAGTAGTCTAGGCTAGTTAGTTAGACTAGTATCTATTTATCTTCATGTCTTAATGGATACACTTGTACATATTTGGAGATTGTTATTCTGGATTTGTGGAGTTGTTTATCTTAGACATTTAGCTCTCTCTTATGTTATATTTATCATCTGTGGATTCTGTTGATTTCATCAATCTATCTTATCGTACTTTCTTTCTTAGTTGTGATTGAGTTGTACTTTATATTATCACCTCCATTCGGAATGTATATACTATACAGGTACCTTATAACTGTTAGATATATGTGACTTAGGACAGCGTTCTACCGCCGATACTGCGGTGTAGGCTGGACATAACCACTTCTCATGCCCCTACACTGGGTGCGGGTCGTGACACGTTTTTAGTGGTGGCCCATGTAGGTCGAAGTTAGAATTGCAGTGGTATTCGAACTAGAGTATCACTGCAGCCTGCAGTAGAATTAGGATATTTTTGAAGGAACTCAATCACATTAGGAAAAACTCTTAATCAGATTCCTTTTATCTAAATTTGCTGCTTATTGTCTTCCCTTGAATATAAATTGTCCTCCTTTGCTATTTCGACTCATTCTCAGCAATTGTTTTCTTGTTTGATCTGTCTCCAGGATGGTCGAGACTAGATCACATCGCCCAGGTCAGGAGGACACTGATGAGAGGTCTGCCATCTCTCGTCCTTAGCAGCCAGCCCCCAATATCGTAGCCCCAGTCATGCCAGCTGGTGTCACGACCCGCACCCTAGAGTAAGGGCACGAGACGTGGGTACGTCCAGCCTACGCCGCAGTGTCGGTGGTAGAACGCTGTCCTAGGTCATAACATCTAACAGATAAGGGTAATATACAATTATACTCCCTGAATGGGGGTGACATAACAGAATATAACTCAACCACATCTAAGGTAGAACATGAAAGGAAAGATAGATAAATATCCAGAAATGAAAACACAGAGATACAACCCAGAGTTCTAAGTGTCTAAATAAGTACATATCTCAGAAATATCCCAGAATCTAACTACAGTGATCCAGAAAGTAAAGACAACCCTAATCTAGAGAAGTATCATCCACTGCTAGCAGGTCCAAGTCACTAGTGATGTCTAATGCTGCACCAAGAGGGATAGACACCAGAGCCTCATCATTCACTGTAAAATTTTCAACAGGTCCAGTCAGGACAGGAGCGAGTACAGTACATCTCAACAAAATCATAACCGGTTAGAAAATATAAACATGCTAGAGAGTAAGATACAGGATCTTAAGAAATAATATGATAAAAAGAGAGACACTGTAAGTAAATAGCTACAATATATAGAGAACTAACAGTGCTAGTGATTCAGAGCACAAGATGGTTATGTAGACGGCACGATGTCTTACACGAGTAATCTACAGAGGTTGTACACGAGTAATCTACTGGGTTGAATACATAACCACTTCTACTCCCCTGCCCCAATCAATACACAAGGATCCAGCTACGTTATGTTATTGTACACGAAGGTCATGTGAATACATGATTATACACGATTCACACGTTTCGTACACGAATGTAACAAATAAAAAGAGTACACGATGTTCCCGATAAAGTACACGAACACGAATACCCGATGTATCCGCTAAGGGGGGATAACATCGCACAACCAGATCCATATAGTACTAATCCGTGTTTCCAACGTGTCAGCATCATGTAAAGTAATCTAAAGCAGGAATATAATCCTAAACAAGATATGAAATGATCAGAGAATGTACTCGCCTGTAACCGGTGAATCTGAGAGAATATAGACTGTCCGAGGAGTGGTGTCTGTCTCCTATAGAACAGTACAAGTCACTATGAGTCTACAATGATAATACGATGCAAATTAATACATTCTACATGAATCTAGGTCAATCTAGACCAAAGTCAACTCTTGGTCAACTCTGGTCAGCCCTAGAAGTCAAACTAGGTCAACCAAGTCAAACCTAAGTCAAACTAGTCTATTCTAGGTTTAGCAAGTCATTCTAGGTTCTAACAAGCCTAAACAGTCCATCTAGACTCCAACTAGGCATACCATGCCTAACCATACCATATTCACATAACCACATGATATGACTATGTCTAATAGTCTATTAAGAAAACATCTACCCTATAGTCACTATACAATTTCACCCATATATCATAACATATCACATAATATCATATATACAATATATTATGTCATATGGTATCCCATACTCTATAACATATCATATAGTATCATATATATATATATACATTTCACACATTCCTATATATAACTAATATGTATAGTACAACACTATAAAGGAAACTTAGATACTTATATATCACAAGGCATATATCTATGTATACATAGGAATGAGTGAAGGAAGAAAAGCACATGAGTATTAGGTGTGTGGGTGTGTCATAGACTTAGGCATGTGTGTGTGAGACATCACAAGAGTGTGTGAGGGATTAGTGATAAACCTGTGTTCAGTGAGTGGTGTACATGTGTGTTAGTCATGAATGAAAGTGTGTGTAATGAGTGAAAGAGGGTTCAGTCATGAGGATGGTGAGGGTGAGACATGTGTGTACATGACAGTGTACATAAATACTTGAATGAACAGGGAAAACAGTGAGGCAACTGTGGGTGTGTGTGTGTGATCAGAAATTTAGAAACAGTGTATACATAATTCAGGAATTCAGTTCATAGGGGGGAAACTGGAATAATTTCCAGTTAACAGGGCCATTCCTGAAACAGGAACCCCACATAAAACTGAAAGGAAGGAAAAACAGTTCAATAATGCACAGGGAAATCCTAGAAAAATCAGTTGAAGGGTACACTGAAAAATTAGGAAAACAGGGATGCATACACTCATTCCCAGGTTTGAAGAAAAACAACACTGAAATAATTGGAAAGGGAATCAGTTTTCAATCAAATCAAAACCCCCACCCATTCTCAGTTATCATATTGTTTAACAGTTTAATAAACTCATGAATCACATACAAAAGCCAATTAACAAGTCCCTAATGAAAATCTCAGGTTTTAAAATTCGAAGGAAGGGAAAAATAACTCAGGTATTCAATTCCAGGTTAATGTTGAACCTCCACACAGTTAAAAGAACACACCATATCATGTATCAAGGAGAATTCTAACTCAGAAATCAAAGAACAAGGAAATCAGTTTTCAAGTAACAATATGGTTTAAAAACCATTCTCAGGTTAATGAAGAAAAAAACCATTTGAAACTCAGGTTCATTTACTCTAACCCATCTCAGTAAAACAGTTAACAAACATTGAATAATGAAAGGAAATCAGTTTTAGGAAAGGGCAGTAACCAATTCAGGTTTTGTACAAAACTGGGAACACCATCCCATTTCTCAGGTAACCAGTTAACAACAGTTTAACAAACATGGAAATAAATGAAAGGAAATCAATTCACAACTAAACAATATAGTTAAAAACTATCCTCAGGTTGTTAGAAGAATTCAAACACAGGAAATGCATTTTGATTCTCAGGTTGTCATAGACTGGAACACAAACTAATCTCCAGGTTAAAGAAATTCCTATTAGCTTCTAGTTTACAATAAAAACAGTTACCCATTTAATCTCAGGTTCCAGTGAACAAAGAACAGTGAGAAATTTCATATCATATTAAAAGAAAGAAAACATTGAATTAATTATAAAGTAAACTCAGATTTTATACATTAACATGAATCAAAAATCAGTTCAACAATTTCATTGACAGTTGCATTGAAGACATCATAGCCTAATCCTCGTTTCAAAGCCTAAAATCGAAATGTAACTAATGAACTATCATGAGCAACCAAATATGTGGGAAATATATAGCAGTGAACAACAGTAAGCAAACAAGGAATTAAGTTAGGAGAAAATGGAAAAAAAAAAACCCAAGTACCAGTCCTATGCATCATAGTTCAATACATGCAGTTCACCCTTATTTCGAATCCAAATATTCCATTAAAACCTAAACTAATGTGTGAATCTAATCTAACATAGTTAATACATTATATATAGGAACTAAAAAACAATTATAATCATTATTTACAAGCATTAAATCAATTGAAACACAGAACACAAAACTCGAACACTGAACTACACAGTGCACGACACGTGCACACGGAAATGCGTGTCCGACACGACATGAGAGCTCGTGAAATTTTGCGAGCCTCGTGTCAGGCAGTGCCCCATGCTTCGTGTCTATTTTCTCGTGTCGAGGTGGTGTATCCTGCACGCAGTAGCCCCCGAGTAGCAGGGGAGCTACAGTGCCGCGTGCACGCACCCGCACCCGCGTGTTTCCGTGTCCCCCACAACTCGATACGACACGCAAATCACCACACGACACTGGAAACACCTAAGCAACACCTAGGACTAATTTCCTATTCAAATAGATTCCAAAAACTCGAACGAAGTGTCCTTTGAGACATTTCGTCGAACATCTTAACTATCCACTGATACGTGTCCGATACGGACACGTAATGGGTCCAAAACCTAGGGTTAGCCTATCCTACTGTTAGGTTAGGGCTAGGGCATTCCTAAAATAATTTTTAACAGAATTTATGAGCAAAGGAAAGGATTATACCTATAGGTGAACAAGCTCTCAAAAAGCCCCAATAAAATGATTCCTCAAACCACCAAAAGTTCTCCAAATTGATTCCTCCCTGTAAAAACTCAATATCAACAACAAGAACAATGAATTTAGATCCTATTGCAATTTGTCTGAAGGAATTTGGAGAAGAAATGGGTTTTCTAAGAATTTACAAAGATGGGGACTCACCTCTTCCAAATGACAATGTTTCCTAAAGAGGCAACCCTAATTTTAGGAGCATATAAATAGGGGGGCTGACCATAGTGGGCCGGCCAGGATTCCTAGGGTTAGGGCTTAGTTCAATGGGTGTAGGCTATGGGCCATTAAGCCTATTAGTCATAAAATGACTTGTGACTTCACAAGTCATTCCTTAATCAAACTAGCTCCTATTTTTCCTAAATTAATTCCAATGAGTCAAACCTCACTAACTTAAGTCAACCTAGGTTTTCATATCCTAACCACTTAGTCATGACCTAGGTTAGCCACTAGGTTAGTCTCCAAAGTCAACATAAGTCAAGTCAACTAAAACACCAAAATCAATTATACTAAAAATCTCTAAAAATCACATTAATTCCAATAAATCTAAATAATACATAATAATTCCAAATAATTCTCAAAATTTTAAAAATGACCAAAATACCCTCATTTGGAAAACTGGATGTTACAATCCTACCCACCTGAGAAAAATTTTGTCCTCGAAATTAAGATGATCGTACCCCTTATAGGTCAACCAAACAATCAAGGTCAAACGAGGACTTATCTAAATCATGCAATTGGAAGGATATCATATAGGGTTTGGTAAGTGGTATCAGTCTGAGGTCTCGTCTAGGCATTCTAGTCATATTAGATCAAGCAATCATAAGGTATCAAAACATACATCAAAATGGTAGGGTACATCAATTTCAAAGACTGGCTAAGATATAGGTCAAGGACTCACCTCCAACTAAGTCTGGTGGCTGGAACTCCCTCCCGAAGGCGGAGTCCTGGCTGGGATAAGTGCCAGTCTCGCAGCCTGTGTGCAGCTGACCCACATAACAGGCACACTCCTCTTCTCTTCCTACAGATGTCCCACACATGTCCAGGCTTCTTACAGAAGGTGCAGGTAGGCACCCTCTCAGCTGGCCTCTGCTGAACAGGAGTCTGGACTGGGTTAGCTGGTCTAGGCTGATAGTTTGGGTGCTCACGGGGCTCTGGGTATACACTGCTCCTCGGCCTCTTAGAACTAGGCTCCCCTCCTGAATGTACCAAATCCCACAGCAGTTTGATTCCACGACCCTGCTCCTTCAGGATCTCAGCCTGAACTCTTTGTGTCTCTAACACATCCCGGAGAAGTCTGGATATCTGAGCTCCGTCAGAAAACAAACCTGCCGAGGGTATGGTATGGGGTACTGCTCCTGGAGGCAGAGGAGGAGATGGGGAAGAACTCTTGGTCTCAGATGAGACTGCCACTCTCTCCTGAGTAACAGGTGGTAGAGGGAAATTCTCTAGTAAGGATGCTAACACCTCCTCAATGGCGGGAGGTGCCACTACCCTTGGGTCAGCCTGAGGGGTCACTACCTCCTGAGCAATAGGAGGTGGAAGCACACTATCAGTCGCTGCAGCTGCTCTCAGGCGACAGGCTCGGGTCATGGGTGCCATACTGGAAGGGATAAAAAACACAACAATCATTAAGGCTGTACAACAGTCTACCATCCTATCTGTAAAACTGGTAATTATCAACAAACAATTAAATATAAAAGGGGTACTAATAAAAATTAAATCAAAAGTTTAAGGGACGAAAGTCAATAGCAGTCTAGACCGCTCTGAAACTTCTAGACCGCACCGTACTGGCAAATCGACTAAAGGATTGTAATTGGCTTGGGATTTGAAAATGGAAGCTTTTAGAACTCTTTGGAAGAAATGTAAGCTTTAGAAGAGAAGAGATTGAAAGTGAATTGGTGCGTTGAAATGATCGAAATCCTTCTCTATTTATAATTTTTCTAAAGACAGAAGTCTGACAGAATTCGGGCAGAATTCGGACAGAACTCTTTGTAACAAACCGCAACTGAAGGGTGACCAAGTTCAAAATCAAACGTTCATATAACGTTCAACTTGGCCGAACTCTGGCCGAGTTCTGCTAGGGTTCTGCCAGTTGATTTTGAGAAAAATAATTTTGGCTTTTTGAAAAGTCCTTCAGAAGCTTTTTGTAAAATAGGTGTTTTTCAAAAACATAGGTCATTTTGAAAAGATAGGTCAGGTTTTCAAAAACGATTTTAGGATAGCCTATTTGCCAGTACGACTTGGTGTATAATGTATTCCAACACTCAATAAAATGGAAAAGTACATTGCTTTGAAGGAAATATATTCTGAGTGGCAAATAGCTTCAGTCTTGAACATAGTAGATATCCATTATTGAGCAGTGTCCAAAACGTCGTAGGTAAACATATGAATTGACTTGTATTTATATCGAGACAGAGTTTGATCAATTATTAAAATCAGGTTTGACCATGACCAATGGGCCAACAATATCCCCCATTTTGATAATTGACAAACCTTGCCGATATAACATCTTGGTTTGGATCAATTCAAAAATGTAATAAAAAGTTGTTCATAACCTGTATTTATGAAGATGTTAGATCCGATTTCTCCCCCGTTGTCACTTAGCAAAATAATTGTAAAAAAGAAAGCTCCCCCGCAATAAATGCATAAGTATCAAGCAGTGAAGAAACACAAAAAAAATATATAAAAACATTCATCACAGGCGTGTAATAATGTATAAACAACACATGCATGGTATTTGTCACAGGCAGTTTATGTGAAGCATAAAGAAATATAATGCTATAAAGCTGAAACAAATAAAATGCTAAGCTGAATAAGAAAAACATATGCCAAACTGAGGCGTAAAAACATGTCTATGAAGAGTCACATAACTAAAAGAGTACGGATAATATCTTGGAATGTCGGAGCATTTCTAAGTAAACATAAGACAAAATATCAGTCTCAATAAGAATAACATCTCAAAAATCATCATCCTCATCATCATCATCATCGGCTGCAGTTCCAGCATGTCCAGATGGACCAGCTCTAGAAGTACCAGCTCCAGAAGTATGAGGAGTGGCACCAGAAGTACGATACCAATCGTATGCGTTCCCTGTCTGGAACAGAGAGTGGACCGCCTCATCATCAATGCGGTAGCCAGAAACAGAAGGGTCTCGAGGTAGAGAGCTAGCAGAGTGACCTGTCTGCACAAATCTCAGATCGGCAAAAGAGTTGGCAATAGCCTGGAACCGAGTCACGTCATGGAACTCATGTTTCCTGGAAGTGTTAACATAAAATGACTACAGATCTGAAAGATGCTGATGAATACCCTTAAAGGTCATAGGGTAAGACTGAGGAGGACCAGGTGCTTTGGAAGTAGGTACAGGAGGAGCAGGTGCAGTAGGTGGAGAAACAGTGGCAATGCTGCGACGAGAGAGTTTGAGGAACTTGGGCTCAGGGTCCAGAGCACAAGTGGATAAGTCAATGTCGAATCTCTGAAAGATGCGTGGAATGATCATCGCATAAGAGAGGTTGCGGTCTCTTCTGCGATATCTACCCATCATCTGAATGATAGTCTTATGGACAGAGAAATGAATCCCCTTAAGAATGTGATATAAAGCAGAAAGCTCAAGTGCAGTGACATCATCTTTTGAAGTAGATTTTAGAAGTAGAGTGGAATAGATAATGCGATGTAATTCTTAGTTAAACAAGTTCAAGTTATTGGCCTTGAACTTTCCAGAACGAGCACGTACGGGCGCACAAAGCTCATTCTTGAAACTAACGAGAGACGTACCATCGGGGAAATCAAAATCATTGATGTCATCGAGCAGGGCATCTTCATTTGGAATACCAAGGATTTCTGCTAACGTTTCATCAATAAACTCAATATCTATCCCTCCGACACGTGTTCTCGTAGTAAAAGTGTCTAACACAAAATTACAGTAAAATAGTCTAATGGCATTAATAGCTATAGAAAATTGTAAAGTAACAAAGCGTTGTAACCCTAATGCCTCAAAGTAAGGACGGTGGTCGGGAAAGACAGTCTATTTGATCGGAGATCCGGTACAAATAGTACGCATAATGAAATCGACATACCAAAGTAGGGCTTGGTCGGGAGTTTTGAAATAAAACTCGTCCGATGCACCGTCATCCAATTTGACCGGAGAAAAGAGGGAATCCGTATGCGGATCCGAAGATGATGCCTCTTCACTAGCATGGGTCTTCTTCCTCATGAAAGGATTGAATCCCTTAGGCATTCTATCCCAAAAACTAAAAATCCTAATAATTTGAAAGTGGAGGAAAGAAGGAATTATACCTCCCGAGAATTGGATATGCTGTAGAGGACAAAATTCTCTGCACGAATCCGAATTTTGGACGACTCCACGTGGATTAGAAGAAGGAAGGTGGAGAAGAGCTAGGGTTTAGGGGGCACGGCTGCTGCTGTTTTGATGAAGTTTGGAAGAATGAAGAAGAGGGGGCCTCGGGTTCTGACTGGTACATACATATATATACCCAGCCGAACTCTGGCCGAATTCGGACCGAACTCGGGCCGAATTCGCCAAGGGTTGCCTGGCTATATATGTATATAAAAAAATTGTGGGGCCACATCTTTTTCATCAATTCGTTTTAAATATTTAATTCAGAGTTTAGTAATTTTAAATCTTAAAATAATATAATTAATATTATTTTATAAATTAATATTCTTTACTCAGCATCTGTCTCAGATTAGCTGTAGGAGTACTGTCCCAGCTAACGGAGGTTCACCGGGGAACTCTTAAGTACCGCTTCGCTCCGACCGTAGTCGTGGTGACAGACAGACTCTTTTTACGCTTGTCTCAAAAACAGTTATTGAGTATCGAATAAATTAATTAATAAAACAAAATTAATTAATATTATTGATATCTAAAATTCCTAATTCTCGACGTAAATAATTGAAACGATCTTTCGCTAGAGGTTTTGTGAGTATGTCAGCTAATTGATTCTGTGTGTCTATTTATACAAGGTCTATATCTCTATTTTGTTGATGATCTCTAAGAAAGTGATGTCTAATCTCGATATTTTTAGTACGAGAGTGACATACTGGATTCTTAGTCAAATTAATAGAACTAGTGTTGTCACAGAAAATGGGTATGTGTGTAAAATGTAATCCATAGTCTTAAAGTTTGCTTCATCCACAAAATTTGTGCACAACAACGTCCTACGACGATATACTCAGCCTCGGTTGTTGATAATGCAACAGAATTTTGCTTCTTATTAAACCAAGAGACTAGAGCTTTTCCTAGGAAATGACATGTGCCGCTAGTGCTTTTTCTATCTACTTTGCATCCGGCAAAATCAGCATCAGAATAACCGGTTAGGTCAAACGACGTAGTTTTGGAATACCATAAGCCGACAGAAGAAGTGCCTTTAAGGTATCGGAAGATACGCTTAACTGCGCACAAATGTGATTCCTTAGGATTAGCTTGAAAATGTGCACATAAGCAAACACTAAACATAATGTTTGGTCGACTAGCAGTTAAATACAGTAAGCTACCGATCATACGTCGATACTTACGTATGTCGAGAGGTTTGCCTTGTTCATCAATATCAAGCTTGGTTGAAGTCGCCACTGGAGTGCTAAATGGCTTGACTGCTTCCATGTCGAACTTCTTTAATAGATCCTTTGTGTACTTTGCTTGATTTATGAACGTCCCATTGTCGGTTTGTTTGATTTGCAGTCCGCGAAAGAATTTCAGCTCTCCCATCATGCTCATCTCAAACTCATTCTGCATACATTTTAAAAATTCTTGACAAAGAGATTCATCGATAGATCCAAAAATATTATCATCTACATAGACTTGAATCAAAAGAATATTGTTATTCAAAGATTTTATAAACAATGTAGTGTCAACCTTTCCCTTTGAAAAACCGTTATCAAGTAGAAAAGAGCTTAGACGATCGTACCAAGCACGAGGGGCTTATTTCAAACCGTATAAGGCTTTCTTCAACTTGAAAACATATTTAGGAAATTTGAAATCAGTAAAACCAGGAGGTTGAGCTACATAAACTTCTTCTTTTATAAAACCATTTAAAAATGCGCTTTTGATATCCATTTGAAATAACTTAAAATTATGAAAACATGCAAATGCACATAACATACGAATGGATTCTAATCTCGCAACTGGGGCATAAGTCTCATCATAGTCTATACCTTCTTCTTGATTGTATCCTTGAGCTACGAGTGAAGCCTTATTACGAGTCACTAAACCATTCTCGTTCAGTTTGTTTCAGAATACCCATCGGGTGCCAATGACCGGATGATCAATGGGCTTGGAAACAAGTTCCCAAACTTGATTTCGTTCGAATTGGTTTAATTCCTCTTGCATAGCATCTAACCAAAAATTATCACTACATGCTTCATCAATATTTTTGGGTTCAAAATGCGAAACAAAAGCAACACAAGAAGCTATATCTTTATTAGAGGAACGAGTACTTACACCCTTGGTAATCTCACCAATTACCAAGTCCTTTTGATGATTAGCCAAAAATCTCATCTCTTTTGGTGTAGTGTCAGGATTGCTAGTTCCGACTTCTTTGCTTGGAGGTTCATTTGATGCTTGATGTGATGGTTCTGTATCTTTGTGTGAAGGTTTTGCAGTAGCTGTACTTGGTGTGATTATGTCTTCATTGTCATCATCGTCTAAGTGTTGATTTAGCTCATAAAACTTGATATTGATTAATTCTTCGATGATCAAGGTTCTTTTGTTGAATACTTTGTATCCTTTGCTCTTTGCTGCATAACCTAAAAATATACCTTCATCGGCCTTTTCATCAAATTTACTCAAATTGTCTTTAGTATTAAGAATAAAATATGTACAACCAAAAATCTTGAAATATGAAACATTTGGTGTTCTATCAAACTATAGTTCATAGGGAGTCTTCTTCGATATAGGTCGAATTAGAACCCTATTGAGAATATAGCATGTTGTATTTACAGCTTCAGCCCATAAGTATCTAGGTAGACTAAACTAGTTTAACATTACTCTAGCCATTTCAGATAGAGTTCTGTTCTTACGTTCCACAACTCCATTTTGTTGCGGTATCCTAGGGCAAGAGAATTCATGTAAATAACCGTGTGTGTCACAAAATTGCTTGAATTTTACATTCTCAAATTCGCCGCCATGATCACTACGAATGCGAGTAATCATGAACCCTTTTTTATTCTGTACTTTCTTGTAAAAGGTGATGAATTCTGATAATGCATCGTTCTTGCGTGCAAGAAAATAAACCCATATATATCTAGAGAAATCATCTACAATGACAAATGCATATAACTTACCACCTAAACTAGCAATTCGACTTGGTCCAAATAAGTCCATATGCAACAGTTGTAAAGGTCTAGTGGTACTTACAGCGTTCTTGGATTTGAATGTGGATTTGGTAGCTTTGTTCTTTTCACATTCACTACATACCGTATCCTTCTTGAAAAAAAATATCCGGTAAGCCGCGTACCAACTTCTTTGTAGATAGTCTTGAAATTGTATCCATGTTTGCATGACCGAGTCTCATATGCCATAGTTGACTCTCATTGGCCATCAAATATCTACCTGTTTTGTTAGCATCTTCCAACAAATAGAAAACATATATGTTGTCTTCCCTAATACCTTCAAATATAGTACTACCAGTTAAACTATCAACTATAGTACATTTATCTTTGACGAAGTTAATACCATAACCGTGATCAGCTAAATAGCTTATGCTGAGCAGATTATCTTTTAACTCGGTAACTAAACAAACATCTTTAATCACAGGATAGGGAGCCTTACCAATGTCACCGATACCGATTATGTACCCTCTTAAATTATTACCGAAGGAGACGTATCCTTCTTTATTCCTCTTCGACAGTGTTACGAATAGTGAAGCGTCACCGGTCATATGCCGTGAGCAACCGCTATCGAGGATCCATTTGCTCCTAGCATGTGAAGGGCATCCCACCTAAAAAATAATTTGCAGATGAAACTCTTGGTACCCATATCTTGTAGGGTCCTGACTGGTTAGTTTTTGGTATCCATGCATAAACATTTAAATCTACTAACTTTCTGATTCTATATGCAGAAGATATATGACCAATGAGGCCACAATAATGATATTTAGCATGTTGAGTGTTGAAATTAGTATGAGGTGCATGATTGGTAGGTTTTGGTTTTCTAGTATAGAAGAATGCATGCCTATTTGTCTTCTTGGGCATAGTTTTGGTATGGTTTGGTCTGACAGTGTTGGGCGTGTTCCGATGATTCGGTAATTGACACGTGTTAGAATAGGAAGTAGCAACTTCAGGCCGTTTTCCTAAACTAATTTCCAACTTTTTGGAAGTTTCATATAATCTAGTATAGTCAGATGTGAGTGATTCTAATCTGACCTGTGCACACTGGAGACTCTTTCTCTTCTTAGATAGGTCTTCCTTTAACTGGATGATAGTTTAATTTTTTTCTTCGGATAGCTTAACAGTCTCGTGTAACAACAACTTAATAGAAGAAAGCTCACCAGACTCATTTGAAGAGTCATTATCTCTAACATGATCTAGTAGGTCGGTAAGTCTTCCTATTTCACCTTTGTACTCTTTGAGTACCTTCTTAGAGGTTTTATATTTACTATGCAGTTTCCTGTAATCATTTAGCAGGTCACTGAAAGCCTCTCCTAGTTGCTCAAAGGTGAAATCATCATAAGGATCAAATAGAGGATTAGTGATTACCTGATCGCAAGCCATCAAGCATACATTTGCAGCGTCATCTGATTCTTCGTCTTCTGGGTTGCTGGCTTCACTTTCATGCTATATGCTTGTGTTGGCGTACTTCCTTGATGTAGATTTCTTCAGGTAGCCTTTGTCATATTTGTTGCTTTTCTTTGATGATGATGCTGTGGGACAATCTTTCTTCATGTGTCCTTTCTTCTTGCATCCGTAGCAAATAGGATCTTTCTTGTTGTTGTTGTTGCCGTATTTTGTTCTCCTGTTAAATCTTATAAACCTCTTGAATTTTCTTACCAGAAGAGCTTGATCTTCAGAGTCGGAGTCGCTATCATCAGAGTCGTCTTCGACAGTTCTTCTATGTTGAGCCTTGAGAGCGATCGACTTTTCTGACTTTTTCTTTGGTATAGCATCTTCAAGTTCTTGAAGTTCTAACTCGTGAGTGAGTAGCTTACCCATGAGTGTTTCCAGAGACATTGTTAAGAGGTCGTTCCCTTCAATGATTGCTGTAGCCTTTGGAATCCAATTCTTTGTAAGAGCTCATAAAAGTTTACGAATCTTCTCATGGTTACTGTAATCCTTGCCTAGTGAAGACAACGGATTTACAATATCCAAAAATCTCTTAAAAATCTGAGTGACTGATTCACTTGGCTTCATTTTGAACGCCTCATACTCCTGAGTAAGTCTGCTGATCTTTGACTCCTTGACTTGTGTTGTTACTTCGTGGGTTACTTCGAGAAGTTTCCATACTTCGTTTGATGTTGTGCAAGTAGACACCCTGTTGAATTCAGTTCTGTCTAAAGCACAAAATAGAGCGTTAATTGCACGCGCGTCAAGGCTGGCCTTTTTCTTTTCATCCTCTGTATATTTGTCATGGGGTTTTTCAACTAAAATACCATCAACATTAATACGAAGGAGCTTTTTATAGCCATCAATAACTACAGACCATAAGTCAAAATTAAGAGATTACAGGAAGAAACTCATACGTGTTTTCCAATAATTGTAATTAGTGCCGTCAAACAGTGGAGGTCTGTTTGTGGCTTGGCCTTCACTTGTAAATTTCACAGTTGCCATATGTAAGGCTGTGATCTATATACCAATTGAATATAACTGTAATTTTACCTTACTTTACCTATATAACCTGCTCTGATACCAATTGTAGGAACGAAATTGTAAAACAGAATACTCTAGAGGGGGGTGAATAGAGTAGGCAGCGGAATATTGCTAATAAAAAATCTCGTTAGCAGTTAGATCACAGATATAATAATAATCACAAAATAAATAACAAAAATGAAAAGTGATCAGAAGGCAAACGCAAACACCGAGATTTATACTGGGTTTCCTCTTCTGAGGACTAGTCCAGTCGGAAGAACTCTAGCTTCCAGTTGAGTCCACTATTGGAAAATTCTGCAAGTTTTTATACGAAGTCCTTGCAACTTCTACAGATGCGAGCTTTGATACGAAGAAGTCGACCAACTTCAATTGTGAAGAGTTGTTTCTTCAATCAAGCCTCTGATTACAATCGCTCTGAAACATTTAGACCGCACCGCACTGGCAAATCGACTAGAGGATTGTAATTGGCTTGGGATTTGAAAATGGAAGCTTTTGTAACTCTTTGGAAGAAATGTAAGCTTTAGAAGAGAAGAGATTAAAAGTGAATTAGTGTGTTGAAATGATAGAAATCTTTCTCTATTTATAGTTTTTCCAAAGACAGAACTCTGACAGAATTCGGGCAGAATTCGGACAGAACTCTTAGTAACAAACCGCAACTGAAGGGTGACCAAGTTCAAAATCAAACGTTCACATAACGTTCAACTTAGCCGAACTCTGGTTGAACTTTGGTCGAGTTCTGCTAGGGTTCTGCCAGTTGATTTTGAGAAACATAATTTTGGCTTTTTGAAAAGTCCTTCAGAAGCTTTTTGTAAAATATATGTTTTTCAAAAACATAGGTCATTTTGAAAAGATAGGTCAAGTTTTTAAAAACGATTTTAGGATAGCCTATTTGCCAGTAAGACTTGGTGTACAATGTATTCCTAGACTCAATAAAATGGAAAAGTATATTGCTTTGAAGGAAATACATTCTGAGTGGCAAACAGCTTCAGTCTTGAACATAGTAGATATCTATCATTGAGCAGTGTCCAAAACGTCGTAGGTAAACATCTAAATTGACTTGTATTTAGATTGAGACAGAGTTTGATCAATTATTAAAATCAGTTTTGACCATGACCATTAGGCCAACACACTCCTCAGGCAGTATTTCTTTCAGACACTCAGGATATCAGGCGAGTACATTCTCTGACCGTTTCATACTTGCTAGAACTATATTCTTGCTCTAGATTACTTTACTTGATGCTGACACGATGGAAACACGAATTAGTACTGTATGGATCTTTTTATATGATATTATCCCCCTCGGGAGCATCAGATACATCATGTCATGTGCATTTCACTTTCATCATGTATTCCTGTGCTTTCACCATTCATATGCACTCTCGTAATTCATGTACTCTCATGTTCACGGAGCCCCCATGTTTATATTCATGTGTACCCATTTATGGGCCTCCATGTGAAATCATATACAGTAAAATAACTTGAACGGATCCTTGTGTATTATTAGGGATGGGGGAGTAGAAATAGTCATGTGGATATTTTCAAAGTAGTATAGCCATGTACAACCTCTCATATTTATTATCAAGCCGTTCACATGTCTATCTTGTACTCTAAATCACTAGTTCACTGTAGCTCTTTACTTATAGTAGATATTTCTTTACAGTCTTCTCTTTTACTTTATGTATATTCTCAGCATTTCATGTATCTTACTCTATTACCTGTATTATATTCCTGTCATGATATGAACTGCGTGAGATATACTGTGCTCGCTCCCGTCCTGACTGGACCTGTTGAAAATATTACAGATGACCTTGAGGAGCTGTGTCCTACTTATTACGGAGCAGGCCTAGATGACACTTGTGAGCTGGACTCTCAGGAGGACCCAACACTTGCAGAGAACATTACCCCAGTAGTCTAGGCTAGTTAGCTAGACTAGTATCTATTTATCTTCATGTCTTGTTGGATACACTTGTACTTATTTGGAGATTGTTATTCTGGATTTGTGGAGTTGTTTATCTTAGATATTTAGCTCTCTCTTATCTTCTATTTATCATCTGTGGATTCTGTTGATTTCATCTATCTATCTTATCGTACTTTCTTCCTTAGTTGTGATTGAGTTGTACTTTATATTGTCACCTCCATTCGGAGTGTATATACTGTACAGGTACCTTATAACTGTTAGATGTATGTGACCTAGGACAGTGTTTTACTGCCGACACTGCGGCGTAGGCTGGACGTAACCACTTCTCGTGCCCCTACACTGGGTGCGGTTCGTGACACATTAGGACTTTGAAGTAAGCGATTGTGGTATGATCTGATATCAGTAAGTCTCGTGCCACTGGAGAGGTCCGTCCACTTAAGCCAAAATGTTAGGAGCTATTTTTTTTCTTTTCTAAAAAAATTGCATTCTAGGGTCTAGTATTTCATTTTATTTAAAAAAACAATTTTTATTTGCATTAACAATAATTATTTAGGTTAAGTAGTGCATGTCTATGCACGATCTGGTCATTCATATTTGTTAGGCGAATCTAGTCAATCATCCTAAGAGTCAAATAACCCTTTGAATATACCAAGTGAGTCTACAAAGGAAAGTATCAATTCCGAGTTATTTAGAAAGTTAGAAGCACTAATAGGCAAATGTGTACCATTGCTCACGAATATAGGGCTACCCGCGAAGCCTTAACTGAATTTCAAAAAGAAACAGATGATAAGTTCACCAGAATTGAGAGAGCACGTAGTCGTACCCCACAAGGGTATGATGAAGTGATAGTGCGTCATCAAACATCTAATAGGGATGAGTATGACTATCAAGTTTATTACGACCATAGAGGTGTAGAAGCATGAAAAATTCAGAAAAGCGCACAATGAGTTAAAATAAAGCGCATAGTCTACAAATGAAGTGAGGCACAAACTGCTGCGCACATCATACAGACTTGAAGAAAAAGCGTAGCCTACGGGAGCCCAAGCATCCTAAATGATACAACTTGCAAAAAAGCACATCGCTTTGAAATCTTTTCAAAAGTGCAGCACCAAAGGCGTAGCCTCACAGTCACGAAACCCGGGGCCATCACTGCAACATTTGTGGCACACTAACACAAAAGTCAGAGACATCTATCAAATGACAGCTATCAGATGGAAGAAGTCAGATATCAGATGACAGACATCAACAGAGAGCACGACCTTCGATGCACCCTATAAAGCGTAGCCACTTCGGCACTCAAGAAAGTGTAGTCTTCGGCACTCCAGAATCAATTGTACTTAGACTTCCTATTTAGTATCTCTTTTGTACTTCTCTTTGTTTGTAATACAAAAAGTTCGTATAGCTTTTGTTCATGGCAAACAAAATGGCAACAATGCTGGGGACTTCCTTCTCCTCTGATGAGAAGGTCGTGATACAATCTGACAACAACTTGCTGGGGTCCTCTCAAAAGATGTTGGTCGTGCATTTTGATCAGCAAGCTTTGAGGATCTACTTTCTGAAGGTAACATGAGCCCTTCGAAGCGGCTAGCAAAGCCGAAGAAGACTCGTCGTACCTGGGTACCGAAGACCATTGTGCCAAGCAAACAGTCGAAGGATAAGTATCCCAAACTTTTTAGAACTCAGGCACGTTCCACACACCTGTACTCGCTACTGCTACGGTCCCTCAGTCGAATCCAGTTATTGAGTAGCACAGCAGAGGCTGCCACTCCAAGGATGCACGCCAAACAAAGATACAATAAAAGGGGAAAAGTACAACATCTTATCTGCGCATGAAACTACTCGCACATGAAAGATCATCTGTCTTCGACAGAATTGCCTGCCCTTAGGCAATTCCAAGTTGGACTTTTAGTACTATGTGCCTTCTAGGGCTAGTATGAAGAAGTCTAAGGCAGCAGGCGCCCTGCGCGATCAACGTGCTATGCTAATAGCTAGTCAGAAGCATGCACTGACATTGATGCGTGCAGCCGACGAAAAGCTGTACAGAACTGATGCTCCTGCGCCTCAAATGATATAGTTCTCGAAGTTTCCCTGTCACTTGGGTGCTCATGTGCAGGAACCAAGCCAGGGGCAAACATTTTGGTGACAGACTCATGTGAGCAGTGTGGCTACGAGCATAAAGTAGGTCTGTCTTACAAGCAATCCTCTACTCATGACCTAAGCATGCCTCATGCATAGGGATTGAGTCGAGGAGCACATCCATCACAATTTTGCTCATGTGCACAACTTGGCTGCGTGCGTAAAGCGAGCGTAGTTGTGAATACCTCTTTCTGTGATTTATGTGATATGATTTCTCACAAACCTAAGGCAGGAAAGACCTCTATTACGTATAGTCTGCCTACCTCAGGGTATACCTGTGCTAACATAATCATCAACTGCTGTTGTAACCAAACAACAGTATCTTCTCCAAGAAGGCAGTCAATTTTTCAACGGCTGCAACCGTCAGCACCTGTTTGACAAAGACTCGGCAAGAGGTTGCCGTTAGAAGATAAAGATAAGCTTAATTCTGATTGCCCCGTGCAATGTTGCATGGAACTCACCCTAGTTACCTACGGGTTGGGGGTAGCTACTCCTTTGAGTCAAAAGATGACCATAACTTACTAGTCTTCCCCCAGGAGGGTGAAAGCCAAGGATCCGAGTCGGGGAGTGAAAGCTCCACGGTGCCATCTACTTCTCACCACCTAATGTCAATTTATATGACAGGTGGTGACAATGCGGGGAACATTGAAGGGTCAAACCACCTACATAGTATAGAGGCCCTCGAAGCAACCTCAATGCACTAACCAAATCCATGCAAGCCTTGACCTCCGTGGTTTCTGAATTGAAGGACAGATTGCTAGCACGTGCCCCTGCTCCCACAAATCAAGAGCCGGGGACAAATGGGGAATCTAATGCACCTTCTCATGTGCCACCCCCTGTTGATAATCATGCACTGCCGCGGTCAGTTAGTCTGCCAATGTCGGAGGACATACAACTGACTCTCAAAGAGCTGTACGCTCGCTTTGACGCCAAGGACAAACGCAAGTCACTCCAAAAGCCAGGGATCTGGCTACCATATCCCCAGAGTGGAATAATTTGGTGTACCCTCCCATGTACAAACCATAACGCTAACACCATTTGATGGGAAAGAGTCTCCCCATCGATACCTGACCTACTTTGCCTCTATAACGAGGCATTTTCTAAAAGACGATGCCCTACTTACAAGCCTATTTGTTGGGGTATTACAGGAGGTAGCATATGAGTGGTTATGTAGTCTCCTCGATAACTGTATTTCATTTTTTGATGATTTGAAATGACTCTTTCTCTCCTGATTCTATAAGTGGGGATGGATATGACGAAGTCTGCTCTTATGGAAATTGCTTAGAAGGAAAGGGAGCTGGTTCGTGCCTACATCGAGCACTTCTGCTAAGCGGCTTTGAGGCTACCTCCTGGTGTACCTGAGCCTGTAATAATAGACTCATGCCATAAAATATGCTCCCTACAATCAAACTCTGGCACAACCCTCCTTAATGTACAGAGTGGACACCATTCATTATTAGTACCGACAGTGCTAAAAGGAATGCCCGGGATACACGCTTGCTAGGGGTGAACTTCCCTACTTTGGATGACAAAGGGAAACAAGACTTGACCATAAATACCCTGAACCAAAAGTCGACAATAGAACCCAGGCTAAAAGAGGTTTACTCCTTTAATGATGATGACGTCATGCAGCTCTTTGAGGTGCTCATGAAGAATAATAAAATCAAATTTCCCGACCCTAAACACCCTGACGAGGTCGACAGGTTGGACGATCCAAAGTATTGTCAATACGATCGGTGCACCCACCATGCAATAAAATACTGCTATGTGTCGAAAAATTCATCAAGTGTATGATTAACGCGAAGGTTCTCACTCCTAACTATGACGATAAGACTTGTTAAAGATGCCGATCAACGACAAAGTTCCTCAACATGTACTTTGCCATCCCCAGCGGAGTCAAACAAAAAAAATACAAGGATTCCTATTGTATTCCATCCCTAGCAAGCATTAAAATACAACAGGGCCTAGTCATCCTAAAAGATCTCTACATTTGCGATTCCCAGCTGGATCAGAAATGTTTCAAAAACTATTCTATGACAAAGGTCATAGTTCACGTCCATATTACTTCTGAACTTCCGGATTGTCACTACCCCAGCTAAACTTAGCTAAATATATATATATGTCCTCGGAACCCAGTTGCTCTAGGACGTCCTATTATCCTGTTAAAAACAATCATGTCCATATCACCTCTGAATTGTTCTTTATATCCCCACAGAGTTCTATCTTACCACGTTCGCATAACCTCTGAGTAAGAAATTTCTAAAAATATTTTGGTATTTTTCACGTCCATATTACCTCTGTATAAACATCCTCAGCTAAGAAATCTCCTTGTCACTAATCCCAAACAGTAAACAATCACATCTATATTACCTCTGAATTGTTTTCTGCATCTCTACAAAGTCATATCTTACCACGTTCGCATCAACTCTAAGTAAGATACTTTTAATAGGATTCTATGTTTACCATGTCCATATTAACTCTGAGTAAACATCCTACCAATTGACTTTTTACCAATACGTATATAATACCTCTGATGGTGTCTGTCATCTCACCTTACCATCTGTGCCTATGTTCTAGGCATGATATCGATGCTAAGGACCATAAAATATCCCCAGTGGAGCTACTTCCTTTTATCACGTTAAAACTACCCCTGATAGGATTCTCACTACCACAATGTTCATCAGCATGACACTTTCATGCTTCTCTTTCAAAGCATTCCAAACTTATCTAAGTTTGAAAAGTTTGAAGGGGGTCTTGTAGAAGTATATGAGTTTGAAAAGTTTGAAGGGGGCCTTGTAGAAGTATGAAAAATTCAAAAAAGTGCACAATGAGTTAAAATAAAGTGCAGAGTACACAAAAAAAGTAGGCCACAAACTGTTGCACACATCAGACAGAATTGAAGGAAAAGCACAGCCTATGGGAGCCCAAGCATCCTAAAAGATGCAGCTTCCAAAAAAGTATAGCACCTTAAAAACTTCTCTAAAGCGTAGCACCTAACAATGCAGCCTCACAGGTACGAGACCCAAGGCCATTACTGCAATATTTATGGCATACTGACACAAAAGTCAGAGATAGATATCAAACGATAGGTATCAGATGGTAGAAGTCAGATGTCAGATGGCATACGTTAAATGACAGACATCAACAGAGAGCATGGCCTTTGATTTACCCCATAACGTAGCCACTTTGGCACTACATAAAGTGTAGCCACTTTGCCACTCCAGAAAGCACAAACTTTGGCACTCCAGAAAGTGCAGCCTCTAGGATGTCCCAAAAGTATAGCATCTATGATGTCCAGAAGTGCAGCCTCTACGATGTGCAGCCCACTCACTGTATTATTGGAATATGCCACGTAAAAGTACTATCTCCTAAGATACAATCAAATCTAGTTTGTTCAAATAGATCTAGATCTTTGAGAAGTGTACATGCGACATGTGTCATTGTTTCAGTCATGTTTATAAATGGGTGCCAACCACCCAAGATCTTAGCAACAAAAGAATCCCAATATGTAGCACGTGTTAGCTCCTCAGCAGCTCCAACAGTACAGTTACAACAGATTCTCAGATATTCTTATGCGCACAGCGCTTCTGCGTGCCAAAATCTTCTGTGCCCACCTATAAATAGAAGAGGTCCTCTTTCAATCAGGATCTTCAACTTCTTCTTGATTGGCAAACCTAGATTATCCACTCACAGGCATTCAGAGAGTCAGAGCAAGCTCTTTTCGTCGTCAGATCGTTAATGGAGTAAAGGAGCCACTACAGTGTTTGATCTCTATCATCACACTTTTCCATAATCGATTGTACTTAGACTTCCTGTTTTGGATCTCTTTTGTACTTCTCTTCATTTGTAATACAAAAAGTTCGTATAACTTTTTTCATAAAAAATAGAAGGTTCTCATTCCTCATGATGAAACCATAACCATCGACCACAAGGATACAACCCTAACGAGTTATGTTTGAGGAGTATCAAATTTGAGGTGCCGACCTTTGACGACAAACTCAACGCACAATACTTTCTGGATTGGCTCAAAATGTCACTCCCGTTTTTCGTTATACGTATTTCCAGTATACGTGTATGAATTCCCGACCCTTATTTTGACTTGTCTAGCATGGCTTGGTTTGGTCTTGGTTTAGTTTGGCTTGGTTTATTTTGGCTTGGTTTGGGCCAAGTGGTTCATCATGATAAACCCCCCTTTATAACCCAACCCCCTTTTCTCTCTTCTCATTTACTTTCATTTATTTCCCTCATCTACTTTCTTCTTCATTAATTCACTCCCAAACCCTTAGGCAAGTGCAACTTGCTTCATGGAGGAACACCATTTTATTTGTTCCATTATCTTCCCTACAAGCTTCTAAGACTATTTAGTACTTAGCTTTTTTGGTTTTGGAGGATTAATTCTTGTAGATCTAAGTTTTCTTAAATCTTGGTTTTCTTGGGTTTTGATCTATCAAACTTTTTTATTTCCAAGTTTTGATTGTTCCATGTTGTTGAGAATTTGATTTTACCCAAAATAGACCTTTGAAAACCCGGATTTTCATTCGTTTTGAGTGACTTGTGAACTTGGAGAGTTCACGGTTTCTATTGACTCATCTTCTCAGGTTGGAGAAGAAGAACAGTGTGGGCGGATGGCATTTTATGTGCCTACAATAGCTTTAGCCTTGGGCACATACCCCTTTATATGTGCCTAAGCTCCATGCCCTCTTCTGCTTGGGCACATAGCTTCTATATGCGCCCACAGTTCTTTCAATATGGGCGCATGGCCTCTATATGCGGCCAAGTGCACCAATGTTCCCTGCTTCGTTATGCTTTATGTATCATGTGCTAATATGCTGATTTTAGTTCTTAAGTGAAGCCTCCCTTGTGGCACTTGCCCTTCCTGGGGTCTGACCCAGCTGGTTTTGTATGGCCAGATTTTGGAGTAGCACCCGAGGATCTTCCAGCTAGATGGTGAACACTAGACGCAACCCTGGCAACGAGTGAGTTTTATTTTGCTCTCCCACTCTATTATAAATTATTTTTTTGAGGCGTTTAGCCGCCGAGCAAGTGTTAGCTCATGTTGAATTTACATTCATGTCTGCCTAAGGGCTGTAACATGATTGACAAATCCTAGGGTTGATCATGTATGGCTTTAACTCTTGCTAGTCTTCGTATTTTGTATGACTAGCTTCATGATCATCTGAATATGTAATATATGGGATGCCTTACCTTATATGTCTGATGATCTACCATCTTGTTATATTTACTTGCTTGCTTGAGATTGAGACACTAGGCTTGTACTTGACCATAAGAGACTAATGGCTTGTAGTTAAACCCTCATGCATCTAGATAGCCGTGACCATATTGCGAGGTAGGATTCACTTCAATATACGTAGCTGGCTGTGTCTGTCCCCCGCTCTCCAGTATTCTGGTTCTGGGGCATGATACGGTTTAAGTGGTATCTCATACAGGGCTTGTAAATCAAGATCTGTAAGGATTTTACTGAATAGATGTCTCAATCAGCATTCGCCCTTGATCTCTACTCGTGTCTTCTAATCTTTCTAAAAACTTGACCTGATCTCATGCTTATATCCTCGATCTATCTTAGTCCTTCCTTATTATTCCATATGTCATTTCTTCAGTGGCATTGCTCCTGGTTCTACCGATCAGCAAGGTGGAGCACCTCTAGTGAACCAGCAGCAACCTGGGGACCAAGTCCAGCACTCTGGAGCAGCTTTTCGAGTCATGTATTCTGGAAACCCAAAGCCCCAGGTTAAGCCAGTCCAGCCTGCAGAGCCTGATAATGAAATCCTGGTGGGACTCATCAGGGAATTGCTTACGTCACAAGATCGTCGGGGCGATGCCCTGCATCAGACAGTACAAGATGCCATGGGCAGAGTTGGTTATCCGGGGTACAACGCGGCCAACAACTTCAAGCATCTGAACCATTATTTCTTTGATGGCAGTGAAGATGCTATCGTTGTTGAAGCGTGGCTTCAGGACATAGAAGTTATCCTATAGATAGCTAGGGTTTCTGAGGAAGAAAAGGTGACCGTTATGCGCCTACAGTTATTGGACTTAGCTCGCAGCTGGTGGGCGATGCAAGCAATTGGATTAACAACGCCTGTGTTATGGGTGGTATTCAGCAACAAGTCCCAGACCAAGTACTTCGACGTAGTAGCTCGATATGATCTGCAGACGAGATTCACAAATCTGAAGCAGATCGGAAGGACGGTCGATGGATATGCGGCTGAGTTTTCTAGACTTAGTCGGTTTGCTCCCACCTTGGTGGAAACCGAATTGGATCGAGCCCAGCGATTCCAGCAGGGACTCCACCTAGAGATCATTATATCAGTGGAGCAGTTTGAGCACTAGACGTTTGATGCCATCTTGCGAGAAGCGAAGCGACATGAATATACTTCGTAGAGGATTGTAGATAGAAGCGGAGGACGAAAGAGGTCTCATGGACAGATATCCCAATCATCAGCACCAGTCCCGACAGCAAGGGCTTTGACTATTGGAGCTCCTAGGAGGGCGACCACAATTTCGTTGGTTTAGTACTCGACATCGATGTATCCTCAGTAGCAGAAGCAGAAGCATTCTTTCGCAATAGGCTGCCCTCATTGTGGGAAGCCAGGATATGTAGTATCAGAGTGTCGTAGAGCACAAGGATTGTGCTTGGCTTGTGGGGCACCGGATCACAAGATAGGATCCTGTCCGAATAGAGCCAGTTCATCGTCATCAAGCCTAACCAGTCCATCGGTTAGGGGTCCAGCACCAGTACCAGCCTCCGAGGCCATTACCACCTCATGCTCAACAGTATGCCCAAGCTCAGATTCAGAACCGGCAGAAAGGTTTCCAGCAGAGGGGACCAGCACCAAGAGGACAAGGACAGGCTATGGCTCTGACCGTGGTAGAAGAATTGGCATCAGATGAGTTCGTGGCAGGTACCATTATCGTCGACTCTTTTCCAGCATCCGTATTATTTGATTCGGGTGCATCGCATTCATTTATGTCTGTACGATTCACGACACTGATAGGACTGGAGACCGAGTCATTATCAGTAAGACTCAATATACTTACTAGTAATGATCTTGTGGGGTCGATAGAGTCTTTTCCTCGTGTCGAATCGTAGTTAGCGGTAGAGAGTTTTTTGCTAGTTTGATAGAATTTTTGATGCCCGACTATGATGTGGTCCTAGGAATGGATTGGTTGAAGGACCAATACGCAAGAATAGACTGCCATATTGGCAGGATTATTTTTGGTATTCCCTGTGAACTAGAGTTTTTATTTTCCAGAGGCGGAGTAGAACCTTCTCCACCAGTCTTACGGATGGCAGTAGTAGTAGCAGTTCAGTTTCCTAGAGTAGTAGAATAGTTTTCTGATGTATTTTTCGAAGAGCTTCCACGCATGCCCCCAGAAAGAGAGATAGAGTTCACCATTGATTTGCTTCCAGCGACGGCACCAATTTCAGAGGGAGTCTACAGGATGGCACCTTCAGAGTTAGAAATCTTATACAAGATGATTGAAGAACTCAAAACCAAGGGATTCATTCGTGCTAGTGGATCACCATGGGGAGCCCCGATACTTCTTGTTAAAAATAAGGATGGTACGTTAAGATTATGTGTTGATTATCGTACCTTGAACTCTGTAACAATCAAGAATAAATATCCTCTACCAAGGATAGATTATTTATTTGATCAACTCAGAGGAGCGACAGTATTTTTGAAGATTGACTTGCGGTCAGGATACCATCAGATCAGAGTCAAAGAGAAAGACATCCCGAAGACAACATTCAGATCCAGATATGGACATTGGGAGTTCCTTGTTATGCCACTTGGAGTGACCAATGTACCAGCCATATTCATGGACCCCATGAATCGTATCTTCATGCCCTATTGGACCAGTTCATGATAGTATTTATAGACGACATCTTAGTCAATAGCAAGAATGAGGTAGAGCATGAGTAGCATCTCCGTATAGTTCTTCAGATTCTCAGGAGCACCAGTTGTACACGAAGTTCAGTAAGTACGAATTTTGGCTGGATCGTAATTCGTACTTAGGTCATATCATCACCAGAGGTGGAGTGGAAGTGGACCCCCAGAAGATTATGGCTATAGAGACATGGCCTGTACCCAGTACCAACGCAGAAGTTTAGAGTTTCATAGGATTGACCGGCTATTAACGACGGTTTGTATCATACTTTGCTTGGATTTCAGCACCATTGACGCAGTTGACCCGCAAGGATGTGTAGTTTGCTTGGACAGCAGAGTGTTAGAGTTCATTTGAGAAGTTGAAGCAAGGATTGATGAGGCCCCCATTCTCATGCTTCCAGTTGGGACTGGAGAATTTTCGGTTTATTGTGATACTTTCGGCAGAGGATTGGGATGCGTTTGAAGCAGCATGGTAAGGTAGTAGCTTATACGTCACGTCAGCTTCGTGATCATAAGAGGAATTACCTAAACCACGACTTTGATTTAGCAGCGGTGGTTTTCGTACTTAAGTTATGGAGGCATTATTTGTATGGAGATCGGGTGAAGATTTTCACTGACCACAAGAGTCTTAAGTATGTGTTTACTCAGAAGGACCTTAACATGCGTCAGAGAAGATGGCTAGATCTACTTGTGGATTACGACATCAATCTACAGTATCATCCTGGGAAGGCCAACGTTGTTTGCAGATGCATTGAGCAGAAGAACAAGAGTTTATTTTCTAACAACACAGCCAGAGTTGTTAGCAGATCTTCAGAAGATGGGTATTGAGGTTGTTCTTCCTTCCAATGTGGCATTGATGGCCAGTATGCAAGTTCAGTCCTGTATAGTTAAGAGGATTAAGTTAGCTCAGTCAATGGATTCTAAGCTTCAGCGACTTAGGACAAAATGTGTGGCAGAACGGAGAGCAGTGTTATGTATTCATGAAGACGGTACACTTCGACATGGCAGGCGTCTTTGTGTACCTAATGGCGATATCATGAGAGAGATCATGGCTGAAGCTCACAGTTCACAGTATTCGATTCATCCCGACGGTACGAAAATGTATCGTGATATCCGTCAGCATTTTTGGTGGAATGGTATAAAGAGGGAGATAGCCCGGTTTGTCTCTCGTTGTTTAGTTTGCCAACAAGTTAAGGTTGAACATCAGAGACCAGCTGGACTTCTTCAACCCTTACTGATCCTAGAGTGGAAATGTGAGCACAGTACTATAGATTTTGTAACTGGGTTACCTAAATCCCCAGCTGGGAGAGATGCTATTTGGTTATAGTTGACAGGCTCACCAAGGTAGATCATTTCCTCCCTTTCAGAATTGGCTAGTCGATGGTTCAGCTTGCAGAGATATACCTCAGGCAGATAGATTGTACGAAGTGCCAGTCAGTATCATGTCCGACAAAGATTCGAGATATACATCGTACTTTTGGTGGAGTCTTCAGAAGCGTTTGGGGACTCGTCTCAAGTTCAGTTCAGCTTATCATCCGTAGACAGATGGTCAGTCAGAATGCACGTACCAGACTCTTGAAGATATGTTACGGTCTTGTATACTTGACTTCGGTGGTTTGTGGGACGATCACCTGCATCTAGTAGAGTTCTCCTATAACAATAGTTTCCAGGCCAGTATCCAGCTGGCACCATTTGAGGCACTGTATGGAAGGAAGTGTAGATCCCTGTTAGGTTAGGATGATGTCGACGAGAGACAGATGCTTGGTCCAGAGATGATTACGCAGACTATTGAGGTGGTCAGACACGTTAGGAATCATCTTCGAGTTGCGCAAGAACGTCAGCGTCATTGGGCCGATTTACATCGGTGTTCCCTTGAATTTTCTATCGGCGACCACGTATTCCTTAGGATCTCGCCTACCCGTGGCATCATTCGTTTTGGCATATGGGAAAGCATAGTCCTAGGTATATAGGGCCGTTCGACATTCTAGAACGAGTAGGTGATGTGTCCTATCGTCTCGCCCTTCTGCCGTTGTTACGTGAGGTCAATGATATCTTCCATGTATCCCAATTGCGATGGTATATCTCGAATCCGAGTCATGTCCTTGATCATTCAGAATTGGTTGTTGGTACCAACCTTTCGTATGAGAAAAGATCCGTATCCATATTGGACCGGAGAGAGAAGATACTCAAGAACACGACTATTAGTCTAGTCCGTGTTGCTTGGGGTCATCACCCTTTGGGTAAGTCAATGTGGGAACATGAGGATGATATCCAATCGCGATATCCAGACCTATTTGACTTGTAAGACATAATGTCTTCCTTATGCCTTATGCTTTTAATTCCTTGTTTGTATGAATGATTTCTTGATTGACTGCTAGTCATAGGTTGCTCGTGATTAGTATAGCTTGCCCCAACATCTCTAGCCTCTTGATTAAATTATGAAGACAAAATTCTTTTAAGGTGGGTAGAGTTGTCACTCCCATTTTTTGTTATACGTATTTCCAGTATACGTGTACGGATTCCCGACCCGTATTTTGGCTTGTCTAGCATGGCTTGGTTTGGTCTTGGTTTAGCTTGGCTTGGTTTATTTTGGCTTGGTTTGGGCCAAGTGGTTTATCATGATAAACCTCCCTTTATAACCCAACCCCCTTTTCTCTCTCCTCATTTACTTTTATTTATTTCCCTCATCCACTTTCTTCTTCATTAATTCTCTTCCAAACCCTTAGGCAAGTGCAACTTGCTTCTTGGAGGAACTCCATTTTATTTGTTCCATTGTCTTCCCTACAAGCTTCTAAGACTATTTAGTATTTAGCATTTTTGGTTTTGGAGGATTTATTCTTGTAGATCTAAGTTTTCTTAAATCTTGGTTTTCTTGGGTTTTGATCTATCAAACTTCTTTATTTCCAAGTATTGATTGTTTCATGTTGTAGAGAATTTGATTTTACTCAAAATAGACCTTTGAAAACCCGAATTTCGATTTGTTTTGAGTGACTTATGAACTTGGAGAGTTCATGGTTTCCATGAACTCATCTTCTCGGGTTGGAGAAGAAGAACAGTGTGGGCGCATAAGATTTAACGTGCCCACAGTAGCTTTAGCCTTGGGCACATAGCCCTTTATATGCGCCCAAGCTCCATGCCCTCTTCTGTTTGGACGCATAGCTTCTATATGCGCCCACAGTTCTTTCAATATGGGCGCATAGCCTTTATATGCGGCCATGTGCACCCATGTTCCCTGCTTGGGCGCATAGTTTTCCTTATGCGCCCACTTGTCATAAAAGATGGCCTCCAACTTATCTTCCATGTATACCCTGACTCTACCATGTGCGCGCATAGCTATTGTTATATGCCCACTTAGCTAGTGAAGATAGTCTCCAGATTTATCTTCCAATACACCCTACCTCACTCATGTGGGCGCATGCATGTGGGTGCATTGACCATGAACCCTACCTCACTCATGTGGGCGCATGCATGTGGGCGCATAGACCATGGGCACGTTGTCACGACCCATACCCACTTTTTCGGATACGAGACGTGTCCAAGCCAGCCTACGCCGCAGAGTCAGCGGTAGAACGCTGTCAAGCCTGCAAGAAATAAATGCTCAAAGTATAATATTTACTGCTCATTCACATTGCTAAATTTATTACAACAGTTACAACATTTAAATTAAAGGAAATACAAGTTCTCACAATTTATGAAAATGATACAATGGCTATCTACTTCTAGGTTGACCTCAGCATACCCATGTCTTTCCAGTGCTAAGAATGATCGTGGCTAAACCTGAAAAATGTTGGTTTCCAGTCAGGAATGGAACAAGTACACAAACCAATGGCAATGCGAAAACACAATAGAATTAACAAGACATGAAAATAACATATGAGAGGTGAAAGCTAGAAGATACGGATGACATGGTACGATGGAGAAGTAAAGGAAAAGTAAAAAGAAATCTACCTATGTGGTGTGAAATATCCTTTTCGACATGTGAATGGCTAGGGGTTAAATGCGGCACACTGCACGTGTCATGTGCAGCTGCTATCATTCACGAAAGACACGAGGAATTGTTCGGGGTAGTCCACATGTCTACTAAGATATTTTCCCTTCCGACTACTTCGTGTGACGAGCGTGTCAACAATCAGCAAGATATATGTATAGACATGAAATGAAAAGACTACTATGAATCGAAAGCAATCAGAAAGTGCACTTACCTGAGGTCCTTAGCTGGAGAAATCGATAGTACAACCAGATCAGATGAGTCACTAAAGTCAACACATGCAAAAAGTCTCCAGATGCTGAAATAAACATTACCAACGTTCTTAGAATAGTCAAATTAGCTAGGATTGCCTGTCCTTAAGTCCAATTCTGGACACAGGGGCAAAACGGTAATTTTGGGTCAAAATGGTGTCCGCCGTTGGAACCGCTTTGCACCGAAAAGCATGCCAGAGTCAACGGTCTCTAAAGTCGTCAAACTATATGTCAACAGGTCCAGTTTTTCGTTACGAACCCAACCGTATGTCCAAAGTTGAATTTCGGCGGGCCGTGCACAAAATCGTCCGTTGAGTGGGACCGTGGGGCCCGCAAAACGGCGTCCGATTCAACTATCTCAGAATTGGACTAAACTTGGCATACAGGACCAGAAAAATGATACCGTCCTATTGGCACAAGTTTCGTCTTGATCTGACGAGCGTGCATAAAGTAATTAGGAAATTTGCACAGAGGCCGATACAGTAAATTTAGACGGATACGCATCAAATTTGTCGCGCACACGCGACCAAATTAAATTCCGTCAAAGCCTACACGACCACGAAGCTGTTACGTACCTTTCGATGCTTTCGGTTCGTGACCACGTCACCCGGAATGGCAGGACGCACGTCGTGTGGATGGATTTTCTAGTTTTCAAAAACAGTTTTCTCTGTTTTTTCATGATTTTCAAATTGGTTTCAAACAAAATTTAATCCACTAGAAAATAAACTAAAAGTGGGGTCTCAATCTCGGTTAGGTTGTCTACCAGGCTATTCAAGCACTTTTCCAAGTTTTGCAATATCTTGGTCGTAAATCGACCGCCAACGTTGGGTTTCGGGACGGTTTCTATAGTCCACAATTCAAGGTTTTTCTCGGTTTTGGAACTCATTTATCGTCGTATATAAAGCGAAATAAAATGAAGTATCTGAAGGGGAATGAAGTCGGTTAGGTAGTCGACATACCAGAGAAATCGGATCGCGAAACAATCCATCACACGTCGAGATAGTGAGGCGCGAAGTCGGGCTCCAAATCGCACTCCACTGCTGTCATTGTTGTGTGCGCGGCTGCGGCATCCTCGGCCTCCGGCGTCCCGTACGGCCGCGCACGGTGGTCCAGGGCGGCACGCGCACTCAAGGTGGTGGCATCGGTGGCTTAAGGTTTGCTCCCTCTCCTTCTCGATCTCTCCTGATAACTCTTCATCCGATTGATATATATATACCTATATCAGTTCTCGGTTTAAGAATAGGGTCGAAGGGGTCGGCCAGGCTCTTGTTCTGCTGAGCCTGGTTAGCAAAGCTATGGGGTTTAGGCCCTGCTGGGCTGGAATTAAAGGGTGGGTCCGGGATGCTACTGCTTTTTTTTTATATATCTTTTTCTCTATATTAATACCATATGTATATATGTATATACATATATATATATATATATATATATATATATATATATATATATATATATATACACACACACACACGTATTTACCTTTATATGTATCTATGTATACACACTTATATAATATTTTCGTATATACACATTTATATGTATATACTTACATAATACTATATATACACATATATGTATATATACGTATATTTATATATATACACATACACATTTATTTATATAATGTATTTATATATACATACAAATACACCTATATAATATATTTATATATATACACATATATAAATATTTACACAAAATATATGTCCCTATATTTTTCTATATATACATACTAGTCTACATGTACCTGCTTTACACGTATTTTAATTATGATACCATAAGGTCAGCTGTTGCCTTTCTGTCTTTTTTAGGTGACTATTCACGTATGTGTGCTCCCTAACTCCACAAGGACTTAAGTCATCTACCGTAATAATTAACTAAATAATTATTTACAAAATCTAAAAATCACCATTCGAAAAATAATAAAATATTTTCATATTTTCGGGAAGGGGAGCTACACGCGTGCATGTAGGTGCATAGACCATGGGCGCGTACATGTGGGTGCATTGCCCTAGGCGCATGCTCTCAATGTCACCCCATTGACCCCTTGTGCCTTCTCGTGCAATTATCCATGTTTGTCCCTATGGTCCTTAGTGTGAGTTGTGACTTTGCTTGTACTCTTTACTTGACTGGTCCTATAATGTTCTTTTCCATGTTGCACATAAACTTTGAGTTTTAAAGACGATCTTGGTATGACACGTACGCTCTTTAATAACTCCTTGATAGTGGCCCGCCGTGGTGCACTTACATGAACACGACATGACAATGTGACTTTACATGATAACTTTTGATAGTGACCCGTCATGGTGCACTCTTGACAAGCAATATGACATAAAATAATCTTGATAGTGGCCCGCCGAGGCGCACTCTTGACAAGTAGTCTTGATAAGTAACCTAACATGATAATCTTGATATGATGTTGCGGCTATTTTGACTTGCTAAGTAACTATTGTCTTGACACCGTGGGTATTTGTGCTTGTATAAGCTACATGTCTCGTCTTGCATCATGCCTATGACATGGATTCCTGGTTACCACGGTCAGGAATTTGTACTGAATCTGACTAGGTTAACAACTAGATTGATCAAGTAGTTCATAGTGAGATTCCCTAGTCACAGGCAGTCCCATTATCTGGGCGCTTTAATTAGACTTGTAGCCTGCCGTCGAGTGGGGCACATTTCCTGCATGCTGTCCTGTGTTGCACCCCCAAGTCACCTAATCCACTCTCTCAACCTGCGGAAGGATTACTGGATAGCTGTAGGGCTTATGACCGTTGGAACATCTCAATGCATCTTGTTAGTAACTAGGCTTGTGATAATCCTAGTTACTTAAAGTATCAAGCCGTACTCATTGCTTGGCCATGATTGATTGATGGAGTCCAGTCTAGTCTTGTCTAGACAGAGCCAGTCTATGATTACTTCAGTGCATTTAATGTCTATGCTTTCCCTTATCGATAATCGGTCAGAGACTAAGTTCTGTTCAGGTGAAGGATTACAACCCTGGTCCTTGTTTGGTTTACGGATTGTAACTTGGTTACTGGAATAGTCCTTTAGTTTTCTTATCATTTATCACCCTATTTTCTCTAACTCGTATTTTTCGTTATGCTTTATGTATCATGTGCTAATATGCCAGTTTTAGTTCTTAAGTGAAGCCTCCGTTGTGGCACTTGCTCTTTCTGGAGTCTGATCCAGCTGGTTTTAATGGCCAAATTTTGGAGGCACTCGAGGATCTCCTAGCCTTCCAGCCAGAACGTGAACACTAGACGTAATTCTGGTAACGAGTGGGTTTTATTTTGCTCTACCACTCTATTGTAAATTATTCTTTTGAGGCATTTAGCCGCTGAACAAGTGTTAGCTCATGTTGAATTTATATTTCTGTCTGCCTAAAGGCTGTAGCATGATTGACAAATCCTAGGATTGATCATGTATGACTTTAACTATTGCTAGCCTTCGCATTTTATATGACTAGCTTCGTGATCATCTGAATAATGTTTATATAGGATGCCTTACCTTGTATGTCTGATGATCTACCATCTTGTTACATTTACTTGCTTGCTAGAGATTAAGACACTAGGCCTGTACTTGACCATAAGAGACTAATGGCTTGCAGTTAAACCCTCATGCATCTAGACCGTCGTGACCGTATTGCGAGGTGGGATTCACTTCAATATACGTAGTTGGCTGTGTTTGTCCCCCGCTCTCCAGTATTCTGGTTCTGGGGTATGACACGGTTTAAGTGGTGGCCCATGCAGGTCCTGTAAATCAAGATGTGTGAGGATTTCACTGAATACATGTCTCAATCAACATTCGCCTTTGATCTCTACTTGTGTCTTCTAATCTTTCTAAAATCTTGACCTGATCACATGCTTATATCCTCGATCTATCTTGGTCCTTCCTTATTGTTCCACATGTCATTTCTTCAGTGATATTGCTCCTGGTCCTACCGATCAGCAAGGTGGAGCACCTCCAGTGAACTAGCAGCAACCTGGGGACCAAGCCCGGCACTCTGGAGCAGCTTCCCGAGTTACGTATTCTGGGAACCCAGAGCCCCTGGTTCAGCCAGTCCAGCCTGCAGAGCCTGACAATGGAATCCTGGTGGAACTCATCAGGGAATTGCTTGCGTCACAAGATCGTTGGGGCGATGCCCTGCACCAGACAGTACAGGATGCCATAGGCAGAGTTGGTTATCCGGAGAACAATGCGGCCAACAGCTTCATGCATCTGAACCCTCATTTTTTTGATGGCAGTGAAGATGCTATCACTGCTGATGCGTGGCTTCAGGACGTAGAAGTTATCCTAGAGGCAGCTAGGACTCCTGAGGAAGAGAAGGTGGCCGTTGTGCGCCTACAGTTATTGGACTTAGCCCACAGTTGGTGGACGATGCTAGCAGTTGGATTAGCAACGCCTGTCTAATGGGCGGTATTCAGCAACAAGTTCCAGACCAAGTACTTCGACGTAGTAGCTCGGTATGAGTTTGTAGCAAAATTTAATGAGTTCATGGTAAGATATAACACTGTCGAAAATGAAACTCATAACAAATCCTATCTAGGTTTAGAACTGGCTTACGATCTGATTTAAAAACTGAGTTGTTTGTACGAGACATTGATACACTAGAGAAAGCTTATGCCCTAGTTCAAGACCTAGATGTTAAACTACATTTGAGTTTTAGGAGTTAAGATTTTCTTCTACAAGCTTCACGATCATCAACAAATCAATACCCTAATCGAACTATTTTTAACCCACCCCAACCTAGAGTCGATACGAAGGGCAAGAGTGTTGAGAAGGATTTTTCAAAGATTAGCCCGAATGTAAAGTATTTTAAATGTCAAGGATAATTATTTTTGTCCTTTTAAAATCAATTTGATTGAGGAACAATTTGAAGAAGATTTGGTATTCGATGATGAGGGGTACGTTAATCACATTGATGAAGACCCGAAATACCTGGAGGATAGAAATGACGTTGTCTTAGGTTATATAAGGTCTCCTATACTAGCTGTTGTTAGGTGTAATTTATCTCAACCTATGGTTAGCGATGACTGAAAATGACACAAACTTTCACACTTTTACATGGATTGAGAATAAAAACTGTAAACTAATTGTTTGCCTTTGAAAAGTGTTTGATAAACTTTTAATTTAAACAAACGAAAAAGGGTACAACTTCGATGCTCGACGGGATCTTTTGAATACAATTTATTTTTTGGGTACATGTGGCAATGGAGGATTGATTCTTTACTCCATTGACGATCTGTCGATGATTAAATGGCAAATGCAAGTCTTCTACAGGACAATAATTTGGCTCTCTTAAAGTATGCTCGGACTCTCTCAATGTCTGGGTGACTATCTTTGTGTGTGTTGAATAAAGGAATGATCCTTCTATTTATAGATGTTGGAATGATCCATTCATTCACGCATATGCGATGTGTGCATAAAAATTTGGCACGTAGGAATGCTACCCGTATGACTTGTTGGGCACAGGAGCGCTGCGCTCGGGAAGCTTGAACTGAATCTGGTGTAACTACTTTATTGAGCTATAGATGAGATGACACGTAGCAGTTGTTGAGATTCATTTTTTGTTGAGATCTTTGGTGGTTGGCACCCATTCATGAACATGATTGAGTCAATGGCACGTGGTGCGCATACATTGCTCAAGGATTTCAATTTGTTGGAAGAAGAAGATTTTGCGTCGTCTGGGCTAATCTTATGGGAGAACTTAGTGCATGGCCATTGGGGCGCATGATAATTCTGGGCGCATGGCTTTAGGGTGCATGCGAGGTGCAGTGGGGCTAGCCACGTGTTTGAGTACAGCTGTAAAGTGCTAATGATGCGCATGATGTGTGCTAACGTAGGTAACTCTTCATTTCTGTAAAAGCCATCATTTGCACTGTCTTCGAGGCGCACTCTACTGACATCTGGCGCTTAGCATTAATTTTTTGATGGACAAGGAGCCTTTGTCGGCGCATCAACGGTGGGACACATTGATTGCGGGGTGGATCTACTATGCACCACATCGATTGAACTTGTTTTGGAGGCACATTATTCTTGGTCAACCTCGCAGAGTGTTTTGGGGCTCGATTAATGACTTTGACTTAGTTAAAATCGAGATGGCAGATTCATTTCCATTAATTCTAGGTTTATCCCACTAATTCCGGAGAGATTGCCACTTGGCGCATGGATTTGACAATACTTTAGCCTATAAATATGTGTGTTCGAAGAGGGCAGGACTTGCTCACACTCGTTTCTCCCGACCTCATATCAAGAACAAACTCAGCTTTCGATGGTCGTGAGCCTCCTCTTTGGCGAGTCAGTTGGCCATGGGTTGTAGATCTCCTCGTTCAAAGAAGCTACAATTTTGACGAAGAACTCCACTAGAAAACTCAGATGTGCCGAGCTAACTATTGGCATAGTAGTTCGTGTTTATGCAGTTCACTAGCCTTGTTCTTTCCTGAGACAACATCAAGTGCCAAGATGTTGATTACTGGGTTTGTTTATGTTTGACCCAAATTTTGCTCAACCAGTGCCTCGTTCGGAAGTGACGAGGAAGTGATGCGTTTGCGACGAGGAAGTGATGCGCTTGCGACGAGAAAGTGATGCGCCTGTGATGAGACGTAGTGTAGGCTGTTTGTAGTAGATTTTTTATGTAAATAAAAAGTCATTTTTATGTAATAGACTTTCAATATAATAAAAAATATTCTTTTTATACACTATGTCTTTGTTGTTCTTTCATGATGTGCCAACTATGCTTTGTGATATTTGGCACATGCCTTTTACAGCGCATAGGGATACCCTTTCTTGAACATGGTTTCTGGGCGCATGAATTTCATGCTTTTTTAATGATTGTAGATAGTGGTAGTTGCATTAATGTTATTCCGTTTCTGCAGTATCAAAAGTGGGTCTTAAAGTAGTTCCACATCCATGTCCTTACAAGGTGTTTTGGATCAACGAGACTGTCCTCCAAGTCGGGGAAAGGTGTCTTGTACAGCTTCAATTTGTAATCTATAAAGACAAGATTTGGGGTGATGTCTTAGACATGGACGTAGGTCAGATAATCCTTGGAAGACCATGGTTGTACGATAATTATATCCATATCTTCGGCCATTCGAACATGGTGATATTTGAACAGGATGTAAAGAAAATCAAAATTCACCATATACTACCGAAAACTAGTGATCCGCAACCCAGTCCAAATAAGCAATCCAAGGGGGTTGAATTTAGTTGGTGCAAAGGAAATGACTCGTAAAATTAGTAAAGGAAACCCCTATCTTTATTCTGACTGCTCATAAAATTCCTAAAGAGCCCACCAAAGTTGATTCCTACTGAGACCCTTCACTACACCAAAATAAGCTTTTACTAACACATAAAATTTCCAAATACTAACGATTTTTTAATGTTATAAATTCCTAACAGTAAAGCACCGTTAGGTTATTAAAAATCCGTTAGCATAACTGGCTAAAAACTAAATTTAATATGAATAAGCTATGATGTTTTTCCTCCAACGCTTATAACCGTTGTTTAAGGAAAAAAATATCATGTGACACTCACATGCCATACTAACGTGTTATATCCCTAGCCCTAACCCCTCTCCCAAATCTGCAGACCCCGCATCATAGTATTCGTATTCTCTTCTTCTTCCCTATAGAAATCCCTAACCCCAGCTTCTTCCTCCTCGAGCTCACATGCGTCTCCATCAACGCCTTCAAATCTGGAAACCACATCGATGCCGTCACTCGCCTCCTTGCCATCACCGTCCTCTCTCTACAGCAAAGGATGAAGACGAAGATGTGGAGCCGCATGAGGAAGTTGGCCCAGGGAAGTCGTTTCATTGGTAACATATTTTAAAGTAATTTTGTGTTCTAAATTGCGGTCGATCACAGTAGACGAGTCCGTGAAATTTTGGGTGGAGATGTACAAATGTTAGGATTAGCGAATGGATTTAGTGAACATCTGAATGAGTTCTTCATGTTCTATTTTTTAATGATTTTTCTCATTTTAGGGTTTCTGATCTTAGAATGTCTCTCTATATGTATAACTTTTTGGCTTCGGTTTGGTGATCGGTTCTTCAAGCCTGGAAGATCCCAGTCATTTGTAGAGAGTTAACTAATTTTGTGATCCGATGCTAATCGATCACGGTAGAGTAGTCACTTATTGTTGGACTATATGAAATTTTGGTGGATACCTAGAAATGTTAGGATCAATAGATGTTTTAGTGAACATCTGAATGAGTTTTGTTCATTAACTGTTAAAGATCTGGAATGAAGTTTGCAGGGGATTGCTTTAATCACTTGGAATATTTTCTTTTTGTTTCTTCAAGTTTTTGATCTTATAAATTTTAATTGGTAGAATAATGTGTTTTTTTATTTAATTTGGGAATTTACAGGCCAATGCAGTGTATGGGATGGCTGTGAATGTCGAGTGCAAGCTCGCCTTTCTTGGTGCTAAAGGCGAAGACTACTCATCAGTTCATAATCTACAAATTGATAAGAAGCTCAAGCAGGTCATCGTAGAGAAGGTCGTGAGCCCACCTTTGACTACAATAATTTTATTGTCATCCTTCCTGAGAACGAATGCAGATACGCCATTTACAATTTCAATTTTATGACCAAGGAGAACTGCCAAAAAAGTAAGATCTTATTGATCGCATGGTAATCTATTACAATCTCTATGGAAAAAAATCTTTCGATCATTCCTTAGTTACATGGATTCATAGTTCTTCGGCCAGAAATGTGTCAACCTTGTTTCATATATATGAATATGACTAATTTTGGCTAGCCTTGGTGTCTTTCTGAGTGTTTATATTGTGTTTGACATGAATCTGACATTGATATAATTCAAAACAACATTTATTTTTGAGTACTTATGTTTCCTAGTTTGACAACAATTGTAGATGTTCATAGAATTCTATGTTTTATGTGTATCTTGTATTTCACATTTGTGTTTCATGGCTGGCCTCCTTTTGACCCGGGCTGGGTTTAGTATTGCTGCTGCTGTTAAAAATCATAAGCAACATTTGGGAGCAGCCTCCCTCCCACTTCCAAAAGCAGTCCCAAAGAATGAAGAAAATAAATAAACAAGTTATAAAAATAAGCAAAATTAGAAACTAGTGTTACCGGACAACTTTTGCTGTTACATACTATCTTCTTTGTTAAGTCTTAGATCATGTTTGGGGTTGGGTTATCATCTGTTATTTTGAGGGAGTTATGAATGTATCTTGTAGCCTGATGCCTACAAGCTAGTGTTGTGTAACATTCTCCTTGAATAGCAGGGTGGACACTTCTCTTTGTTGTAACTTGTAGAAGGATGATTAAACCTTTGGTGTTACAACAATGATAGGGATATTATTCAACTTTCTCCAAAACTTGCATTATGATGCTTCAACAATGGCAATCTGAATTTAGTTTGATTAGGTTTAGCTTGTACAAAGTTATGTTGATAATGTGTAATCATCATGCTTCAAGCTATTTCCTGTTAGTCCAAAAATCCAGTTTGTATCTAAAAATGCCAATCTTTTTGTACAAGTTCTTATCTTAATTACGGTTGAACTTTGAAATTTCCTGATTAATGATTTTTTTCACTCTTGTTGGTTCATATCACTGCACAGGCATCTCAGAATCTAATAGTTTAAGACCCAAATTCAACCCATAGTTTTTGCAGGCTTTAAAGGTCACTGTTGCCCAATTTACTGTAAGGTATTTCTTATGCGACGGTAATATAACATTATGGAATGTTTGCACGAACCATCAACTTCTTGCCCAAAATTGATTGCTGAATGCTGTGATTGTAACTTGTATCATCAATTATGCCTTTAAATGCAGTGGTCGAGAATAGGTGTATTATTGGGTAGTTGTTTTTTATATGTAGGTATTCATTGTTGTTAGTAGGGTACTTCATAAATTGGATGTGCTTGTTCATTATTTTTCTAATTAAGAATTGATATTTTACATTTGTTCCATAGCAGCTGATATAATAATGTAAACTCCATAAATTTTAAACAGGATTATGTTTATCATCTGAACCTTTTATTTTAAGATACTAGTATTCTGTAGCAGCCGCTATAATGAAGCGGGGTTTTACCACTTGCCAGCTATGCTTTAGGCTCAAGCGACCAGTTAAAACAACTTGGTTGTATAGTTTCTCTATGATGGTAGCTATTTCTTAGCTTGTAATTGGTCCAGAAGCTAACCTGCTACCTTAGTCCTTAGCAGGCTTAAGCGGGTGCCAAACTCACAATTTAAGGTTGATTATGTAACCATTTAGACTGAAAGGTTTATCTTGTCATGAGGGGTAGACCCACGTTGAAGGCAGTTGGTATCTCAAGTACAAATAAATCTGGGCCTCCTTTGGTCCAGGTGGTTAAACAGTCGTATTATATGTTGGAGGTCTTTCTTACGTTCAAAACTTGGACTCCCAAATTAAAGGCATTTTACAATTTCTTTTCCTACTCGTCAAGCCCCCTTTACATATTATGTGCCCCCACTGAATAAAATTTCTCGATCCGCCCTGTTTGTCCTCATTCACCTATGATTTCACTTGGATGCAAAAGTATATAGTGTCCTATGCATGCTCATCTTCCTTGAAAAGAACTCTAGTATTATTGGTGTGCAATCCTTTGATAAGGATGCCAATTAAGGGGAGGCAGGTCACATTATTATCACTCCTTTGTGAACTCAGTGGACTTCAATATCCATGTACCTGTTTTCATACAAAATACATAAAATGCAAGCTTTTAAGGAAACCTTAACTTTTGAATTTGTTTATAACCATACAGAGCTAAAGTTTCTGACCTTAACTTTTGAATTTGTTTGTGACCATACAGAGCTAAAGTTTTTGTTTTGTCCTTTCTGTTCTTGCAACTGATGGATTCATCTTCATAAAGTTTTCAAGGAGCTGATACATTTAAATTTTAAATGCTCAATCAGTTATCTAATAGGTTTGTCTGGAATGTAAAACATTATCTGGATTTATACGAACATTAGTTCTTTGTACTATAATCATGACCTTGACGTTTATTCCTTTTGAGCTCCTTTTTTTGACTCTTGTGACTCGAGGCATTCTTATTTGGCCCCTAGTCCTAAGAAAATGAATGCGCCTCTTTTATCATACATAATTCTCTGTTGTCTGATCTTAAAATCTATCTTATCTTAAAATCTGACAAATTCTCTGTTGTCTATAAATTCAGATATGCTCAGTTTCTAATAGATGTATAACATACAGAATTAATCCCTCATCCCTCATTGTTATGCGCCTCTTTTACCATTACTCGATTCCTTCCGAATCTAGCAACCTGAATTAACCCCTATCAGTGTTTGTTTCTCTCTTTTTTTTCCTGAGCACAATTACTGTAGTTTTACGGGTCTTTGCTTAGAAGTATTTTCCAAACCCAGAAGTATCGAGCTGATCAAGTTACATTTGTGAAACTCAACTTGGCTTAGCTCATTGTTACACTTGAGACATGGTTGTAAAATGTTGGTGTCAAACAACCTCGGCAGTAGTCACAAACATGGTATAACATTTTAGCTTGTTGTTCTTCCTTGCTCCGTGACACAAATAAATGCAAATTTGTAGAACCTAGTATTAATTTCAGTAAGCATATCATGCTATTCGTACAGTTTGCTCAAAGCTGAACTATGTAGGAGGCTTCTTAACTTTTGAATTTGTTTGTAACCATGTAGGAGGCTCTTCTTAATTCACTTCCAAGCCTTGTGGATTCACTATCATCTACCATTGAGATTATTTTGTTTGTAACCATGTAGGAGGCTCTTCTTAACTCTACTTAATAATTTAGATTGATTATTTTGTTATTCATTTGGACTTGATATTTTTAAATTAGTTCTCTGTCTTATGTTCTTGCTTTCATGCATGCAGATATTTGCACCAACAGTTGTTTCCTCTTATTCGACAGGTTTATTGTTCAGGCTGGTGATGGTTTGGTTTGAGTTTGTTGAAGGTGGCAGGGCAGTACATTGCACAAGGAATTCCAGTACAATTTATTTACTTTCAAAACTGAATACATGGTGTGAAATTCAACAATGAATATATTATATATACATATTATGATAACATGAACATGTTCCTCACTTAATCTTCCTTGTGTACGTATTTTAAAATATTGCAATTGTTTTAACATTTTATCAATTGTTTTGCAGGCTCTGCAATTACCGGTCCCATTGGAAAGGAATATGCTGATCTTTGGTCTAAAATTGTAGTGCTGCCATTGCAATTTAGTGATGTAATAGTTATACTCATGATTTCATCTATGCTTCTAAGACTTCACCAAACATCCATATTTATGTTGGATGAGTTTGAGTTGAATTTGATATTGATAGATAATCTAGTTTTCTTACGTAGCATGAGAGATTTATTGTAGCCAAGATATTTGTTCAGCTTTAATGAAATTTAATGACTATTGGAATGTTAATCCGGTTGCGAAGTTTATGTTGATCCGTGGCTCTATAAATATTGTATATCTAGCATGATGTCAACAAGGTTGTTGCTCACTGTTGTCAAAGACCTGCAAATATATGACTTTTTGCTTGTTACTACTGCTGAAAGCTAAGGCTCAATAGAGCCATCATTTAAAAAAAAAAAAATCTTTTATCCATTTGTATTACCGTTGGTAATTTCAAGGGTTCTAACAGTTATAAGCATTAGTAGTTTACAATTATAGTGTTGCAAAAATTTATTTTGTAACATTTATAAGTGTTAGAATTTTTACAATTACCAAGGGTGATAAGCGTTAGTATTTCACTATTGCCAACATTTTTTTACTGTTAGCAAATTTTACTTTCCAACTGATTTTTACCATTATTAAATTTTATTTACCAACGGTTTTTTACTGTTAGGAATTCGTTTTTTCTAACGGTAAAATACCGTTACGAAAATTTCCCACGCCCAAATAACAACGGTAAAAAAACGTTAGGAAGTTTTTTTCTAACACTTATAGTCGTTAGGGAATGACTATTTTGGTGTAGTGCTTCCTATAGTAGATGAATTTTCTGATGTCTTTCCTAAAGACCTTCCCGATAACTTATCCCCGATATGTGACATTCAACACAATTGACCTAGTACCAGGAGCAAGTTTGCCCAATCTGCCACACTATCGAAAGAACCCAATGAACATGCAGAACTAAAGGGATAAGTTGGAGAGTTGCTTAGGAAAGGATTTGTACAAGAGAGTTTGAGTCCTTCAGTAATACCTGCCTTGTTGACACCCAAGAAGGATGGTACTTGGCGTATGTGTGTAGATAGTCGTGCCATCAATAAGATCACCTTTAAGTATCAATTTTTGATCCCTCGGTTAAATGATATGCTATACATGATGTCTGGAGCCACAATCTTCTCCAAGATTGATCTCATGAGTGGCTATCATTAAATTCGCATCTGCCACGTGATGAGTGGAAAACTGCCTTCAAGACGAAGGATGGATTGTACGAGTGATGGTCATGCCTGTTGGGTTGAGTAATGCTCCGAGCACATTTATGTGAGTGATGACACAAGTTTTACGACCTTTCATGGAATACTTTCTGGTTGTATATTTTGATGACATCCTCATTTATAGTCTATCTCGTGCACACCATTTGGACCATCTATGCCAAGTTTGTTCTGTCGTAAGAAATGAGCAATTGTATGCTAATCCAAAGAAGTGCACCTTCCTCACAGACAAAGTAATCTTCTTAGGATTTGTTCTCTTCTGATGGAGTCTCTGCTAATCCCTAGAAAATTAGAGCAATCGAGGAATGGCCTGAACCCAAGAGCTTACGAGATGTGAGAAGTTTTCAGGACTTGCCACATTTTATCGCAGATTTATTAAAGGATTTAGTACAATTATGGAACCTATGACTGAATGCTTAAAAAGGGATGAATTTAAGTAGACCAAAGCTACTGCTAGAGTTTTCGAAGTGATTAAGATACGAATGGTAGAAGATCCTACCATGTACCTTTTTTATTTTTTGAAGGTGTTTGTAATCACATGTGATGCTTCGGGCATTGGTATCGATGGAATTCTATCCTAAGAAAATCACCCGATTGCCTACTTCAATGAGAAACTGAATGATGCTCGACAATGTTATTCTACCTATAACAAAGAGTTCTACGCGATAGTACGAGCTCTTCGCTATTGGCGACATTACTTGCTTCTACAAGAATTCATCTTTTCAGACCATGAAGCCCTTATGTATATCATCTCACAAAAAAGGTTAACTACGAGACATCAGAGATGGGTAGAGTTTATGCATAATTACACTTAGACTATTCGACATAAAGTGGGAGCTGAAAATAAAGTTTTTGATGCACTCAATCGTCGTTCATTTCTCCTTTCTGAAATGAGTGCCGAGGTAGTAGGATTTGAACGAATTAAAGGAGAGTACGCATCATGCCCTGATTTTCAAGATAATTTTATCTTGTTGAGCAATGACAACATTCTTGAGATGGATGATTTCCTTATCCATGATGGGTATTTGTTCAAGTGTCGCAAGTTGTGTATTCCTAGCACATCTTCAAGAGATTTTCTTGTTTGGAAAATTCATGTTGGGGGTCTCTCAGGACATTTTAGTAGCATAAGACTATTGAAGTTGTAGAACGCCGATTCTTTTGGCCAAGCATTAAGCGAGTTGTTGTAAGGCTTTTTGGCCAATGTCATACTTGCCAGCTAGCAAAGCAACAAAAATAAAACATTGGTGGTTACATGCCATCACCTGTCCCAGATCGCATTGGCAAGATATTAGCATATAGTTCGTGTTAGGCCTTCCTAAGACCGTTAGGAAGCATGATTCTATTTTTGTGGTTGTGGAGAGATTTTCTAAAATGGCATATTTTATACCTCATTCCAAAATCAGCGATGCTTCTCGAATTGCCAAGCTTTACATTGATTAGGTTGTTCGATTACACGGCTTACCCAAAACCATCGTGCCAGATAGTGACATTAAGTTTACGAGTTATTTTTGGATGACCCTTTGGCACAAAATGAGAACAAAATTGCATTTTCTACAACTTTTCACCCCCAAACCGACGGTCCAACAGAAGTCGTTACTGAATTTGATTTTAGTAACTCTATCACTAGGTCTACCAGTGTCTATCCACTTGAGATAGTTTATGGTTACAAACTTAGAGAACCCGTAGACCTCATTCCTATATCTGTACCTCACAGAGTATCAGAGTCAGTATCTGCATTCTTATCTCGTATCCATGATTTGCATAAAGAAATCAGCAAGCTAATCGACCAGAATAATATTAACTATAATTTATGTGCTAATATAAAAAAGAAGTTTAAATAATTAAAAGTCGATGATTATGTAATGGTCCGAATTCGTTCGGAATGATTCCCCAGGAACAGTCAAAAAATTGCATGCACGTAGTGCAGGTCCATTCAAAATTCTGAAAAAAATTAATGATAACACCTTTGTCTCGACCTTACAGAAGGGTTTAATTTAGTTTTACATTTAATATTGAGGACTTAGTTGAATATAAAGGTCCAGATTTTAACCCAAACAACCCAATGGTTGATGGCCTTACCTCTGAACATATTCTTGATGGACCTTTACCTTTACTACCAGAAATACAACCCACTACGGCACATGATATAGAAATATTATTGATGATCAAGTTATTTCTACTAGCAGCGTTCGTATTCGCAGGCACTTAGTTCGTTAGAGAGGTCATCCTAAGTCTGATAATACTTAGTAAGCCTGAGATGATTTACAGAGACTTGATCCAGATGGTTTGGAGTAATACGGAAGTGGCAAAGTCCCAGCTAGGACAAAGTCGAGCTCTTCCTTACCCGGGGAGAATTATGAGGACATCGTACCACATGCACGTGATTTCAACACGTGTACAGGTGCATGAAGCATCTTGGAAAGGATCGTCGTTGCTCACGTGGTTTTGAGTTGCTATTTTATTATTAGGATTATTTTAGTCCCACATTAATTATGGAGAGTTTATTTCTTTTTATTTGCATCTGTAGCCCATATTGCTTGTGAGTTAGTATGTAGCTCTTTAGTATGCCTATATATATGCTTGCTTTTGTCACGTTAGAACATCAAATAATCAATGAAAATTTGTGATAAAAAAATTCTTGTGATACTTCTTTTTTGAGGTTAGAGTGTGAAACCTAATCTCCCTTCCCCTTCCTTCTTGGGCATGTGGGGTGGTCGTCAGTCGGGCGTCGTCGGCCTCCTCTCCCCCACAATCTTGCCGCCAAGCCGTCCGCCAACCGATCTAGGCGGTACCAGCAGCTTTTCGTCATCGTGGCTCCAGCCCGGTCGTCGATCTCCCTCCGTTAGTGCAGCAGGCCACCCACCGTCAGGTCGTCCACCTTCAGGACATCCGTTACTCAGCCGCCAACGGTCTACTTTCGGTCGCGGATCCGTCAACCAACGTACTCCTTCTTATCTCAAAGATCCAGGTACACCGTTCCAACTTATCTAATATTTGCAAAATTACTACTGCAAGGATAAAGCTATCTTTAATATTTTCAACCATCCATGGCTACAATTATTCCTTTGATTGTGAGAAGCGAATCAGTTTGATAATCGACCTTATGTTTGATAAAGGAACTCAATATTAAATCGGGAGATGAAATTAGGGTACAATTTATTATATTAATTTTCTGAGGAACCATGAACACAAAATTTGCAAATATGATTGTGCTTCTTCTTTAAAATCCATTAAGATCCTAACATGGAATTTTAATTTTTTGTGGTTAATTACTCGTCCTTTATAACTTAGCATTGATTCTCGTTCATTCTGCTGATTTTGATCACCTGTACAACATAGAGACATGTTTTAGAATTAATTAAAATACATTTATTGCATCAAGGAGGCACGGTTGAAGCTGATTCCAAACACTACCAGCTCTTCGAGGATGAAATCGGCCTTAGCAGTTTCTAGTCCGAACCCCTTTGGAGTAGGGGTGTATGCCACAAATGTAAAGATCCTAGACACTTTATCAGATTCTGTAAAATCTATGAGAGTCCAGTCTAGTGGCCATGGACGCAGCCATGGAGGGCATAGGGTGGCAGAGAAAGCTATGTCGGTGGCAAGGATGATTATTCTAGGGGGCACAATGTAAACATAGCATAAATGGGGAGATGGGAGTCATTTATCTGATGTGACCCCTAATAAGAGGAAAATGATAGAAATATGGAGGAGCCTGAAGCTTATAACCAGTGATAATTGAGCCAACGCTGTTGGGGCCTTAACTCCAACCACTTTTGGGGGGGGAGGGGTAACATCACCTACTATGCCCACACTAGCACATATATACCTGCTCACTCTCTTGCATCCACCTACAGACCAGGAAGTATAAATTCGATAATTGACTCTGGGCATCCCGTTATGTCCCGGGGGCCCATCATGAGTTCCATAATTATACTCACCTGGCAATACCTGAAAGTATTCAAACTGCTGATGTTAATATTCGACCCATAGTGGGTGTAGACATGGTTAAATGCACCATTCCATAACTCTAACTGATGGTACTATCTCATATGTTGCATACAAACCTTTTATAATTCACAAAATGTTCCGATGCAATCTATCGCATAAGTAATATAGTATATACCACTTAGAAATTGAGTCATTCATCGCATAAGTGGTATGACACATACCACTAAAAAATCAAGTTATTCTTTCGCGTCATACTAGGTATGAATCAACATTTATTCCGAACAATTTACGTAACACCCAGTTTTCCAGATGAGGGTAATTTTGAAATTTTATAATTATAATTATTATTTATTGACATTTATTTCACATTATGATTTTTGGTGATTTTTAATAATTTTTAAACTATTTAAAAACTGCTTTAAGTCATGACTAGTGATTTTGATGTGCTGCCAGTGAAACCCTAGAGACTGCATGACCTAGAGCCTAACCATGTCATTAAGATGATTTAATTATCATTTTTAGCCTAGGGGTAATTTGGTCATTTTGACTTATTTGAATTATTTGATGATTTATTGAATTGGTGAATTCTAGTTGACCTTGACTTGTTGAGACCTAGTGAATTAGCCTAGAAGCTAACCCAAGCCATGGTGACCCTAGTCTAACTTAGGTTAACCTACTTTTAGTCATTAGAAATTAATTTTGGATTAGGAGGATTAGTTTAAGTGAATTTAAGTCATGGCTTGTGGGTTCATGAAATGACTTATGGCTTAATGATTTGATTGATCATGACTTAAGCCCATCGGCCATTTAGTAAACCCTAACCCTAATTATTGAGCTTATGACCAACCATATAGGGATCCCCACGCTATATAAACACTTATTCATTAGGACTTGCCTCTTTTTATTTTATTCCAACACTTTGAGAAAGAAAAGGTATTTTTTCCCCTTCCAAAAATCCCCATAAATTCATTTTAATTCCTTATTAATCCTAATCTTTTGCATTAGGTTCTAATTTCTCTATGTTTATCATTTCTGGAGATTAATCTCAGTTTTGGGTTCATTTGGGAGCATTTGGCCAGCAAGAAAGAATTCCCTCCATTTGGAGCTTTTCTTGCAATTTGCACTCATAGATAACCACCCTCAAATTGTGTTTTAATCCCAATTTTATTGTATGATGGCTTAGGAATAGGTGTCTCCTAACTTCTGGAGGAATTTCGTGTCATTTGTATTAGGTTACGTGTCCGTATCGGACACGTATCAAACCTATAGCTAAGTGTTCGACGAAATGCCCGAACCGACTCGATTTGCTGTTTTTGCAAATCCATTTGAATGGAAACCTAGATCTAGTGATTTCTTATGCATTTCTGTAATTTTTTCCTAATTTTAGTTTCGTGTCGTATCCACACGGGGACACGAACACGCTGACCGCGCGCACGTGCACTGTGTCCTGCATCACGGGGCTGAGAACTCTCGACACAGGACACGTGGATACGCCAAAATTGGTGAGCATGATGGGGCAATGTCTGCCACCATCCTCCCAAAATTTGGGTCGATATGGTTGCGTGTGCGAGGAGAAATCCTCCCTGTATTGGCCGTACGGCCTGTCGATTGTGCGCGCAAAATGCTACTGATACGCATTCGTATCAGACACGACACGTGTCTTGGACACTGTGCAGGCGGTCCTAGGGATAGCCCAACCCCTGGCGCACGTGTACGCAAGGCCACGTGTCACCACGTGACCTGTGTCGTGCGCGGGACACGCGTACGTACGTGCACGACACTGTGCACTGTGTAGTGTACTCGTGTGTCTTTGAGTGTGCTGGACACGTTCGTGACCACTTGGTTGGACACGAATACCTTGCTTGACACGTGTACACTTGTATTATGTTTTACCAACCATTTAAAATATGAATTAACATGGTTTTGATGTTCGATTACCATATTTCCTATTTTACTGATACGTGTTCCTGATTTCTAATTCTAAACTCAATTTTTATTCTTTTTAAACTAGTTTTCGATGTTTAATACCCATGAATAAATTCATATACGCATGTATAAGGTTACTTAAATGTTGGTTTATGATAGGTGTTAGGTTTTAGGACTTCAAATGGTTTTGAATGTTCGAAACTGTCACTTGAATTTCAGAAAACCTGAGAACAGTGAAGGGGTGCTATTTCTCAGTTATCCCTTTTTTTATGTTTATTTGGTTCAGGATTTCGAAACAGAGTATGAATTGAGTTTGGGATATGGTGTAAACTGAATTTGCAGAGTTGGGTTACTTGTGCATGTGTTTTCAAACCTTGTTTTCCATGATTTATACTACCAAACTGTCATTTTCTATTTCCTATAATTAACTGAATTGATGTTATGAACTGAAACTGATATTTCAATTGGGGCATCAAGTTTAGGTTCCTTGCATTAAAGCTCAGTCCATTAGATAACTATCAATTGACACATTGTGCACTGTTTCTCATTCCTGATTTCTTAAATTCCTGTTAAACTGAAATTGACACTGAGAACTCTTCACATCCTCACACACTCAACCATGTACACAACATCACCCTTCACATATTGTTCACTGTCAGCCCATACACACACATACACAAACTGAGATGTTAAATCTGAGTTTTAGTTAGGAAGTTGACCCTGGGGTTTAATGTTAAATGTGTTAACTGTCACTGTTTCAGTTTTTTTTTTACTAAGATTTGCAAATGGTCATATCTCCTTTACATTGGTTGTCAGATTAGGATGTATATGTTGGGTTTCAATGGATTACACTATAGATTTTTTCTCATTTTCCAGTTTTGAGTTAAGGTGATCTTATATATAAATTTGTGATTGAGTTAAGGTGAACCTGAGATGCACTTGTGTCTCGACCCTTGGATACTTTTCACATTGCCTGCAGACACAACACATTTACTGTACATGACACTCACTGTACTTGTTTGCTGTACATTGCATTTTAGCTACTTGGCCTTGGTCCACTACAAATGGACTGCAGTACACCCATTCACACTGTGACAACCTCTAGGCAACAGTTTGGTCTTGATGCTGCAGTTGGGTTGTGAGATATCTGAGTTTGGTATCATTTGTGTGGGTTGCTAGCATAAGATATATATGTATAGGTATAAGAAGAGTGGTAGACTGTTGGTTAGAGACTGTTAGTAGTGGCTGTTAGCATATTGGTAGGCTGGATTGTATAGGACTGTTATATATAGGTCCAGATTTTTCAGAAGTTAGTGATGGCCAAGATATAGAATGTTGGCTGACTTGAGTAATAGGGAGTGTGTGTCATGTGCCTACATATATGTAAGTAAGTTCTAAAGTACTAGTATTATTATAACCAAGTATGTAAGACCAAAGGTACATAGATGTGTTGGTAGGTGAAGATAAATAAGGAGGGTTAGAGAGTAGCTAGTAGGCCTCAATCCTAGGTTTAAGGAAGATTGTATATGAGAAATCCATTGTAATATGTGTTGAGATACTTGAGCATAGGGTAATGGGCACCAAGGGTAAATGCATAAGGTAGTGGTTTAAATGAGGAATGTATGGTCAAGTATTTTGGAATACCTTGAATTATGTAATACAAATTACAGGTAGGATAATGTAGGTATATATATATGTCTAAGGATTTAGTCTAGTATGTAAATATATATGTTATATAAGTTGGCCTTGAGTAGAATTTATGTATGTGTGATATAGTACTGAGGTATCCTAGGGTATTAGCCTATGGATTATGAGATAGCCTATGGAATGACATAGAAATTGACCCACTAGGCCTAATTGACCTAGTTTGACTAGAGTATTGACTTGGGTTGACCCAGAGTTGACCAAGTTTGACTTGGACCTAGTTTGACCTAGACAGTTGACCAGGTTTGACTTAGAGTTGACTTTGACCTAGATTGGCCTAGAAATCTTGTAGATTGCATCATAAACATCATTTGTCTTATTTTAAACACATTATAACATGTACTGTTCTATTTAGGATATTGTGACTCCGGTACAGACATCTGACATTACACTACTCTTTTCAGAGTATCAGGCGAGTACATTCTCTGATAGTTCTCTTATTTAATTGTCAATTACTGTACTTCAGTTATAGTTAGTTTTATGTGATTCTCTGTTACAACACGTATGGATATTTCTGGATTCATGTATGCGACATACATACCTTACTTATCTGGCCTCTATTACTGGAATTACTGAAATCATTCCGGAATCTATTTCTGGAATCATCATATTTTGGCTGGACTCATTTCGATTCTCGTGTCGAATTCTAGATTCATTTGTATTGCGGGGCGAAGAAATATTGAGTAAGACATGTAGACATACCCCAAATCTGGAATCTCCCAACTGGAATCTACTGAAAGCATAGCCATCTCTCGCCTGATCAGTGAGAGATGTGCCTGATTACCTACAACCGTTTACATGTCGATCTCCATATTTTAAAACACACTGTAGAATAGCTGGACTCACCTGGATTCTTGATCACTACCTAGAATCATCTTGTACTGGATTCATCTTGTATTAGATTCATCTCGTACTGGATTTATAGTAGTTTTACACTTGTTTTGCATTTACTGCCTCGACTTATTATGTTACCTTTGTTCAGCTAGATTTATTTTACTGTCTTCTTTGCTATCATTCTTCTCTTGTTTTAGTTACTTTACTTTCCTTGTATCTTACTGCTTCTCTATACTATCACCTAAATATAAAATGCCATATTCATCAATAAAACTGTCTATAACTGCTTTATAGTTCTCTTTCATTTACTTGGGTTTTCTAGATGAGATTGTGCTCGTTCCTGTCCTGACTGGACATGTTGAAAATTTTATAGATGATTGCCCTGAGGACACTTGCCCTACATATTATGGACCCGGAGACGGGATGGCTACCTTTGGCCCCGACACTCAGGAATGATCGGGATTTAGTTTAGTAGACTAGCATATATTTTTCATGTTAAACTTGTTGTAGTGGATTTGAGACTTGTGTAGTATTTGAGATTGTTGAGAGTTGTTATTTTAGTAGTTGTCTTCTATTCTTAGTTATTTCTTCTGTATTATCTTATCGTGCTTAGACTGTGATTGAGTTACGATATCTTATACTTGTCCTCCGTTCGGAGTTGATCATGATGAGTACATTATATATTGCGTGAGTTGATGGTTAGATAGTGACCTAGAACAGCGTTCTACCGCCGATACTGCGGCGTAGGCTGGGCGTTGTTACGCACTCGTACCCTCACAGTGTGTGCGGGTCGTGACACATTTTTAGTGGTGGCCCATGCAGGTCGAGAGTTGCATTAGTGCGATATCGTGGTGGTACGATGACTTAGTTGTACTGCTGCGAGCCTGTGATAGGATTGAGAGATAGGCTTTATCGGAGAGATACACAATCACAGTTAGCTCTACTTGAGAAGATTCCTGGGATGACCCTTGAGAATCTCATTATGAACTATCTCGAAATTCGATTCTAACAGTATCTGTCTATTTTCCTTAATTCATCGTTGAATTTGATTCTTGGTATTCGTTATTGACTTGATTTTCTACCAAGATAACATTATGGGCTAGGTTGCCTCAGTCATGGAATCTAGAGTCTTCTACAGCCATATCAGCTGGTTGGGCGATGAGATAGAGTCTGATTTTGGATGTATTTCTCGGGTGTAGGAATTTAAAGTTTTTGCAGCCAAGCTAGCGACAATGCAAAATTTTTAAATACCATGATTCTAGAGGTATGTATATTAGTTGTGGACTTTATGGATTATCGCAGCCATACTTACTGGTGTGACGAGGATTCTGGTAACATGGTTCTGGATAGACGGGTATGATTATCAGATTGCAGAATAGATACCATATAGATGGTGCCATAGTATAATCGAGTGGAATATCAGGGTGGATATTACTTAAGTGTCATGGATTAGATAGAGGGAGCTAGGCCACCTGTAGTGCAGCACCATGCCCCGCACCATCAGAGGGATACATCCCAGAGGGGCAGGGCTTTTGCGCTGACAGTCGAGTAGACCGACGCTACGGGTGATGGGTTAGCAGGTCTGTCCTTCCTGTTCTTCTTTCCATCTTGTTGTGTGATTCTATTAGTACCAGCCAGGATATAGTTGTGATTGCTAGATAGTGTAGCTACCCTGTTCGAGACTGTGAAATCACGACCAGTAGGACTGTGTTGCGTGTTATCTTTGACTTTGATTTGCTGGGGGTTAGACCTAGTAGGGATACGATCATTTTAATTTCGAGGACGAAATTTTTTTAAGGAGGGTAGGATTGTAACACCCAGTTTTCCAGATAAGGGTAATTTTGAAATTTTATAATTATAATTATTATTTATTGATATTTATTTCATATTATGATTTTTGGTGATTTTTAATAATTTTTAAACTATTTAAAAACTGCTTTAAGTCCTGACTAGTGATTTTGATGTGCTGCCAGTGAAACCCTAGAGACTGCATGACCTAAAGCCTAACCACGTCATTAGGATGATTTAATTATCATTTTTAGCCTAGGGATAATTTGATCATTTTGACTTATTTGAATTATTTGATGATTTATTGAATTGGTGAATTCTAGTTGACCTTGACTTGTTGAGACGTAGTGAACTAGCCTAGAAACTAACCCTAGCCATGGTGACCCTAGTCTAACTTAGGTTAACCTACTTTTAGTCATTAGAAACTAATTTTGGATTAGGAGGATTAGTTTAAGTGAATTTAAGTCATGGCTTGTGGGTTCATGAAATGACTTATGGCTTAATGATTTGATTGATCATGACTTAAGCCCATGGGCCATTTAGTCAACCCTAACCCTAATTATTGAGCTTATGACCAGCCACATAGGGATCCCTACCCTATATAAACACTTATTCATTAGGGCTTGCCTCTTTTTATTTTATTCCAACACTTGGAGAAAGAAAAGGTATTTTTTCCCCTTCTAAAAATCCCTATAAATCCATTTTAATTCCTTTTTAATCCTAGTCTTTTGCATTAGGTTCTAATTTCTGTATGTTTATCATTTCTGGAGATTAATCTCAGTTTTGGGTTCATTTGGGAGCATTTGGCTAGCAAGGAAGAATTCCCCCCATTTGGAGCTTTTCATGCAATTTGCACTCATAGGTAACCACCCTCAAATTGCGTTTTAATCCCGATTTTATTGTATGATGGCTTAGGAATAGGTGTCCCCTAACTTCTGGAGGAATTTCGTTTCATTTGCATTAGGTTACGTGTCCGTATCGGACACGTATCAAACCTATAGCTAAGTGTTCAACGAAATGCCCGAACCGACTCGATTTGTTGTTTTTGCAAATCCGTTTGAATGGAAACCTAGATCTAAGGATTTCTTATGCATTTCTGTAATTTTTTCCTAATGTCAGTTTCGTGTCGTATCCACACGGGGACACGAACACGCTGACCGCGCGTACGTGCACTGTGTCCTGCATCACGGGGCTGAGAACTCCCGACACAGGACACGTGGACATGCCAAAATTGGTGAGCATGATGGGGCATTGTCTGCCACCATCCTCCCAAAATTTGGGGCGATATGGTTGCGTGTGCGAGGAGAAATCCTCCCCGCACTGGCCGTGCGGCCTGTCGATTGCGCACGCAAAACGCTACTGATACGCATTCGTATCGGACACGACACGTGTCTTGGACACTGTGCAGGTGCTCCTAGGGATAGCCCTACCCCTGGCGCACGTGTATGCAAGGCCACGTGTCACCACGTGGCCTGTGTCGTGCGTGGGACACGCGTACGTGCGTGCACAACACTGTGCACTGTACAGTACACTCGTGTGTTTTTGAGTCTGCTGGACGCGTTCGTGTCCACTTGGTTGGACACGAATTCCTTGCTTGACACGTGTACACTTGTATTATGTTTTACCAACCATTTAAAATGTGAATTAACATGGTTTTGATGTTCGATTTCCATATTTCCTATTTTTCTGATACGTGTTCCTGATTTCTCATTCTAAACTCAATTTCTATTCTTTTTAAACTGGTTTTCGATATTTAATACCCATGAATTAATTCATGTACGTGTGTATAAGGTTACTTAAATGTTGGTTTATGATAGGTGTTAGGTTTTGGGACTTCAAATGGTTTTGAATGTTCGAAACTGTTACTTGAATTTCAGAAAACCTGAGAACAGTGAAGGGGTGCTATTTCTCAGTTATCCCTTGTTTTTTTTTATGTTCATTTGGTTCAGGATTTCAAAACAGAGTATGAATTGAGTTTGGGATATGGTGTAAACTGAATTTGCAGAGTTGGGTTACTTGTGCATGTGTTTTCAAACCTTGTTTTCCATGATTTATACTACCAAACTGTCATTTTTTATTTCCTGTAATTAACTGAATTGATGTTGTGAACTGAAACTGATATTTCAATTGAGGTATCAAGTTTAGGTTCCTTGTATTAAAGCTCAGTCCATTAGATAACTATCAATAGACACATTGTGCACTGTTTCTCATTCTTGATTTTTTAAATTCCTGTTAAACTGAAATTGACACTGAGAACTCTTCACATCCTCACACACTCAACCATGTACACAACATCACCCTTCACATATTGTTCACTGTCAGCCCATACACACACACACAAACTGAGATGTTGTTAAATCTGAGTTTTTGTTAGGAAGTTGACCTTGGGGTTTAATGTTAAATATGTTAACTGTCACTGTTTCAGTTTTTTTTACTAAGATTTGCAAATGGTCATATCTCCTTTACATTGGTTGTCAGATTGGGATGTATATGTTGGGTTTCAATGGATTACACTATAGATTTTTTCTCATTTTCTAGTTTTGAGTTAAGGTGATCTTATATATGCATTTGTGATTGAGTTAAAGTGAACCTGAGATGCACTTGTGTCTCGACCCTTGGACGCTTTTTACATTGCCTGCAGATACAACACATTCACTGTACATGACACTCACTGTACTTGTTTGTTGCATATTGCATTTTAGCCACTTGGCCTTGGTCCACTACAAATGGACTGCAGTACACCCATTCACAATGTGACACCCTCTAGGCTACAGTTTGGTCTTGATGCTGCAGTTGGGTTGTGAGATATCTGAGTTTGGTATCATTTGTGTGGGTTGCTAGCATAAGATATATATGTATAGGTATAAGAAGAGTGGTAGACTGTTGGTTAGAGACTATTAGTAGTGGCTGTTAGCATATTGGTAGGCTGGATTGTATAGGACTGTTATATATAGGTCCAGATTTTTCAGAAGTTAGTGATGGCCAAGATATAGAATGTTGGCTGACTTGAGTAATAGGGAGTGTGTGTTATGTGCCTACATATATGTAAGTAAGTTCTAAAGTACTAGTATTATTATAACCTAGTATGTAAGACCAAAGGTACATAGATGTGTTGGTAGGTAAAGATAAATAAGGAGGGTTAGAGAGTAGCTAGTAGGCCTCAATCCTAGGTTTGAGGAAGAGTGTATATGAGAAATCCATTGTAATATGTGTTGAGATACTTGAGCATAGGGTAATGGGCACCAAGGGTAAATGCATAAGGTAGTGGTTTAAATGAGGAATGTATGGTCAAGTATTTGGAATACCTTGAATTATGTAATACAATTTTACAGGTAGAATAATGTAGGTATATATATATGTCTAAGGATTTAGTCTAGTATGTAAATATATATGTTATATAAGTTGGCCTTGAGTAGAATTTATGTATGTGTGATATAGTACTGAGGTATCCTAGGGTATTAGCCTATGGATTATGAGATAGCCTATGGAATGACATAGAAATTGACCCACTAGGCCCAATTAACCTAGTTTGACTAGAGTATTAACCTGGGTTGACCCAAAGTTGACCAAGTTTGACTTGGACCTAGTTTGACCTAGACAGTAGACCTGGTTTGACTTAGGGTTGACTTTGACCTAGATAGGCCTAGAAATCATGTAGATTGCATCATAAACATCATTTGTCTTATTTTAAACACATTATAACCTGTACTATTCTATTTAGGATATTGTGACTCCGGTGCAGACATCTGACATTACACTACTCTTTTTAGAGTATCAGGCGAGTACATTCTCTGATAGTTCTCTCATTTAATTGTCAATTACTGTACTTCAGTTATAGTTAGTTTTATGTGATTCTCTGTTACAACACGTATGGATTATCTGGATTCATGTATGCGACACACATACCTTACTTATCTGGCCTCTATTACTGGAATCACTGGAATCATTCCGGAATCTATTTCTGGAATCATCATATTTTGGCTGGACTCATCTCGATTCTCGTGTCAAATTCTGGATTCATTTGTATTACGGGGCGGGAAAATATTGAGTAAGACATGTAGACATATCCTAAATCTGGAATCTCCCAACTGGAATCTACTGGAAGCATAGCCATCTCTCGGCTGATCAGTGAGAGATGTGCCTGATTATCTATAGTCGTTTACATGTCGATCTCGGTATTTTAAAACACACTGTTAGAATAGCTGGACTCACCTGGATTCTTGATCACTACCTAGAATTATCTTGTACTGGATTCATCTTGTATTAGATTCATCTCGTACTGGATTTATAGTAGTTTTACACTTGTTTTGCATTTACTGTCTGGACTTATTATGTTACCTTAGTTCAGTTAGATTTATTTTACAGTCTTCATTGCCATCATTCTTCTCTTGTTTTAGTTACTTTACTTTCCTTGTATCTTACTGCTTCTCTATACTATCACCTAAATATAAACTGCCATATTCATCAATAAAACTGTCTATAACTGCTTTATAGTTCTTTGTCATTTACTTAGATTTTCTAGATGAGATTGTGCTCGTTCCTGTCCTGATTGGACCTGTTGAAAATTTTACAGATGATTGCCCTGAGGACACTTGCCCTACATATTATGGACCAGGAGACGGGATGGCTACCTTTTGCCCCGACACTTAGGAGTGATCAGGATTTAGTTTAGTAGACTAGCATATGTTTTTTATGTTAAACTTGTTGTAGTGGATTTGAGACTTGTGTAATATTTGAGATTGTTGAGAGTTGTTATTTTAGTAGTTGTCTTCTATTCTTAGTTATTTTTTCTATGTTATCTTATCGTGCTTAACTGTGATTGAGTTACGATATCTTATACTTGTCCTCCGTTTGGAGTTGATCATGATGAGTACATTATATATTGCGTGAGTTGATGGTTAGATAGTGACCTAGAACAGCGTTCTATCGTCAAAACTGCGGCGTAGGCTGGGCGTTGTTACGCACTCGTACCCTCACAGTGGGTGCGGGTCGTGACACATTTTTAGTGGTGGCCCATGCAGGTCGAGAGTAGTATTAGTGCGATATTGTGGTGGTACGATGACTTAGTTGTACTGCTGCGAGCCTGCGATAGGATTGAGAGATAGACTTTATCGGAGAGGTACTCAATCACAGTTAGGACTACTTGAGAAGATTCCTTGGATAACCCTTGAGAATCTCATTATAAACTATCTCGAAATTCGATTCTGACAGTATCTGTCTATTTTTCTTAATTCATCGTTGAATTTGATTCTAGGTATTCGTTATTGACTTAATTTTCTACCAAGATAACATTATGGGCTAGGTTGCCTCAGTCATGGAATCTAGAGTCTTCTACAGCCATATCAGCTGGTTGGGCGATGAGATAAAAGTCTGATTTTGGAGGTATTTCTCGGGTGTGGGAATTTAAAGTTTTTGCAGCCAAGCTAGCGGCAATGCAAAAATTTTAAATACCATGATTCTAGAGGTATGTACATTAGTTGTGGACTCTATGGATTATCGCAGCCATACTTACTCGTGTGACGAGGATTCTGGTAACATGGTTCTGGATAGACGGGTATGATTATCAGATTGCAGAATAGATACCATATAGATGGTGCCCTAGTATAATCGAGTGGAATATCAGGGTGGATATTACTTAAGTGTCATGGATTAGATAGAGGGAGCTAGGCCACCTGTAGCGCAGCACCATGCCCCGCACCATCAGAGGGATACATCCCAGAGGGGCAGGGCTTTTGTGCTGACAGTCGAGTAGACCGACGCTACGGGTGACGGGTTAGCAGGTCTGTCCTTCCTGTTCTTCTTTCCATCTTGTTGTGTGATTCCATTAGTACCTGCCAGGATATAGTTGTGATTGTTAGATAGTATAGCTACCCTGTTCGAGACTGTTAAATCACGACCAGTAGGACTGTGTTGCATGTTATCTTTGACTTTGATTTGCTGGGGGTAAGACCTAGTAGGGATATGATCATTTTAATTTCGAGGACGAAATTTTTCTAAGGAGGGTAGGATTGTAACACCCAGTTTTCCAGATGAGGGTAATTTTGAAATTTTGTAATTATAATTATTATTTATTGATATTTATTTCAAATTATGATTTTTGGTGATTTTTAATAATTTTTAAACTATTTAAAAACTGCTTTAAGTCATGACTAGTAATTTTGATATGCTGCCAGTGAAACCCTAGAGACTGCATGACCTAGAGCCTAACTATGTCATTAGGATGATTTAATTATCATTTTTAGCCAAGGAATAATATGTTCATTTTGACTTATTTGAATTATTTGATGATTTATTGAATTGGTGAATTCTAGTTGACCTTGACTTGTTGAGACCTAGTGAACTAGCCTAGAAGCTAACCCTAGCCATGGTAACCCTAGTCTAACTTAGGTTAACCTACTTTTAGTCATTAGAAACTAATTTTGGATTAGGAGTATTAGTTTAAGTGAATTTAAGTCATGGCTTGTGGGTTCATGAAATGACTTATGGCTTAATGATTTGATTGATCATGACTTAAGCCCATGGGCCATTTAGTCAACCCTAACCCTAATTATTGAGCTTATGACCAGCCACATAGGGATCCCCACCCTATATAAACACTTGTTCATTAGGGCTTGCCTCTTTTTATTTTATTCCAACACTTGGAGAAAGAAAAGGTATTTTTCCCCTTCCAAAAATCTCCATAAATCCATTTTAATTCCTTTTTAATCCTAGTCTTTTGCATTAGGTTCTAATTTCTATATGTTTATCATTTCTGGAGATTAATCTTAGTTTTGGGTTCATTTGGGAGCATTTGGCTAGCAAGGAAGAATTCCCTCCATTTGGAGCTTTTCTTGCAATTTGTACTCATAGGTAACCACCCTCAAATTGTATTTTAATCCCAATTTTATTGCATGATGGCTTAGGAATAGGTGTCCCCTAACTTCTGGAGGAATTTCGTGTCATTTCCATTAGGTTACGTGTCCGTATCGGACACGTATCAAACCTATAGCTAAGTGTTCAACGAAATGCCCGAACCGACTCGATTTGTTGTTTTTGCAAATCCGTTTGAATGGAAACCTAGATCTAGGGATTTCTTATGCATTTTTGTAATTTTTTTCTAATTTCAGTTTCGTGTCGTATCCACACGGGGATACGAACACGCTGACCGCGTGCACGTGCACTGTGTCCTGCATCACTGGGCTGAGAACTCCCGGCACAGGACACGTGGACGCGCCAAAATTGGTGAGCATGATGGGGCAATGTTTGCCACCATCCTCCCAAAATTTGGGTCGATATGGTTGCGTGTGCGAGGAGAAATCCTCCCCGCACTGGCCGCACGGCCTGTCGATTGCGCGCACAAAACGCTACTGATACGCATTCGTATCGGACACGAAACATGTCTTGGACACTGTGCAGGCGGTCCTAGGGATAGCCCTACCCCTGGCGCACGTGTACGCAAGTCCACGTGTCACCACGTGGCCTGTGTCGCGCGCGGGACACGCGTACGTGCGTGCACGACACTGTGCACTGTGCAGTGCACTCGTGTGTCTTTGAGTGTGCTGGACACGTTCGTGTCCACTTGGTTGGACACGAATACCTTGCTTGACACGTGTACACTTGTATTATGTTTTACCAACCATTTAAAATGTGAATTAACATGGTTTTGATGTTTGATTTCCATATTTCCTATTTTACTGATACGTGTTCCTGATTTCTAATTCTAAACTCAATTTCTATTCTTTTTAAACTGGATTTCGATGTTTAATACCCATGAATTAATTCGTATACACCTGTATAAGGTTACTTAAATGTTGGTTTATGATAGGTGTTAGGTTTTGGGACTTCAAATGGTTTTGAATGTTCGAAACTGTTACTTGAATTTCAGAAAACCTGAGAACAGTGAAGGGGTGCTATTTCTCAGTTATCCCTTGTTTTTTTTATGTTCATTTGGTTCAGGATTTTGAAACAGAGTATGAATTGAGTTTGGGATATGGTGTAAATTGAATTTGCAGAGTTGGGTTACTTGTGCATGTGTTTTCAAACCTTGTTTTCCATGATTTACACTACCAAACTGAAATTTTCTATTTCCTGTAATTAACTGAATTGATGTTGTGAACTGAAACTGATATTTCAATTGGGGCATCAAGTTTAGGTTCCTTGCATTAAAGCTCAGTCCATTAGATAACTATCAATTGACACATTGTGCACTGTTTCTCATTCCTGATTTCTTAAATTCCAGTTAAACTGAAATTGACACTGAGAACTCTTCACATCCTCACACACTCAACCATGTACACAACATCACCCTTCACATATTGTTCACTGTCAGCCCATACACACACACACAAACTGAGATGTTGTTAAATCTGAGTTTTAGTTAGGAAGTTGACCCTGGGGTTTAATGTTAAATGTGTTAACTGTCACTGTTTCAGTTTTTTTTACTAAGATTTGCAAATGGTCATATCTCCTTTACATTGGTTGTCAGATTGGGATGTATATGTTGGGTTTCAATGGATTACACTATAGATTTTTTTTCATTTTCCAGTTTTGAGTTAAGGTGATCTTATATATGCATTTGTGATTGAGTTAAGGTGAACCTGAGATGCACTTGTGTCTCGACCCTTAGACACTTTTCATATTGCCTGTAGACACAACACATTCACTGTACATGACACTCATTGTACTTGTTTGCTGCATATTGCATTTTAGCCACTTGGCCTTGGTCTACTACAAATGGACTGCAGTACACCCATTCACACTGTGATACCCTCTAGGCTATAGTTTGGTCTTGATGCTGTAGTTGGGTTGTGAGATATCTGAGTTTGGTAACATTTGTGTGGGTTGCTAGCATAAGATATATATGTATAGGTGTAAGAAGAGTGGTAGACTGTTGGTTAGAGACTATTAGTAGTGGCTGTTAGCATATTGGTAGGCTGGATTGTATAGGACTGTTATATATAGGTCCAGATTTTTCAGAAGTTAGTGATGGCCAAGATATAGAATGTTGGCTGACTTGAGTAATAGAGAGTGTGTGTCGTGTGCCTACATATATGTAAGTAAGTTCTAAAGTACTAGTATTATTATAACCTAGTATGTAAGACCAAAGGTACATAGATGTGTTGGTAGGTGAAGATAAATAAGGAGGGTTAGAGAGTAGCTAGTAGGCCTCAATCCTAGGTTTGAAAAAGAGTGTATATGAGAAATCCATTGTAATATGTGTTGAGATACTTGAGCATAGGGTAATGGGCACCAAGGGTAAATGCATATGGTAGTGGTTTAAATGAGGAATGTACGGTCAAGTATTTGGAATACCTTGAATTATGTAATATAATTTTACTGGTAGAATAATGTAGGTATATATATATGTCTAAGGATTTAGTCTAGTATGTAAATATATATGTTATATAAGTTGGCCTTGAGTAGAATTTATGTATGTGTGATATAGTACTGAGGTATCCTAGGGTATTAGCCTATGGATTATGAGATAGCCTATGGAATGACATAGAAATTGACCCACTAGGCCTAATTGACCTAGTTTGACTAGAGTATTGACTTGGGTTGACCCAGAGTTGACCAAGTTTGACTTGGACCTAGTTTGACCTAGACAGTTGACCAGGTTTGACTTAGAGTTGACTTTGACCTAGATTGGCCTAGAAATCATGTAGATTGTATCATAAACATCATTTGTCTTATTTTAAACACATTATAACCTGTACTGTTCTATTTAGGACATTGTGACTCCAGTGCAGACATCTGACATTATACTACTCTTTTCAGAGTATCAGGCGAGTACATTCTCTGATAGTTCTCTCGTTTAATTGTCAATTACTGTACTTCAGTTATAGTTAGTTTTATGTGATTCTATGTTATAACACGTATAGATATTTCTGGATTCGTGTATGCGACACACATACCTTACTTATCTGACCTCTATTACTGGAATCACTGGAATCATTCCGGAATCTATTTCTGGAATCATTATATTTTGGCTGGACTCATCTTGATTCTCGTGTCGAATTCTGGATTTATTTCTATTGCGGGGCAGGGAAATATTGAGTAAGACATGTAGACATACCCCAAATCTGGAATCTCCCAACTGGAATCTACTGGAAGCATAGCCATCTCTCACCTGATCAGTGAGAGATGTGCCTGATTACCTACAGTCGATTACATGTCGATCTCGGTATTTTAAAACACACTGTTAGAATAGCTGGACTCATTTGGATTCTTGATCACTACCTAGAATCATCTTGTACTGGATTCATCTTGTATTAGATTCATCTCGTACTGGATTTATAGTAGTTTTACACTTGTTTTGCATTTACTGCCTGGACTTATTATGTTACCTTAGTTCAGCTAGATTTATTTTACAGTCTTCATTGCCATCATTCTTCTCTTGTTTTAGTTACTTTACTTTCCTTGTATCTTACTGCATCTCTATACTATCACCTAAATATAAACTGCCATATTCATCAATAAAACTGTCTATAACTGCTTTATAGTTCTCTGTCATTTACTTGGGTTTTCTAGATGAGATTGTGCTCGTTCCTGTCCTGACTGGACCTGTTAAAATTTTTACAGATGATTGCCCTGAGGACACTTACCCTACATATTATGGACCCGGAGATGGGATGGCTACCTTTGCCTCGACACTCAGGAGTGATCGGGATTTAGTTTAGTAGACTAGCATATGTTTTTCATGTTAAACTTGTTGTAGTGGATTTGAGACTTGTGTAGTATTTAAGATTGTTGAGAGTTGTTATTTTAGTAGTTGTCTTCTATTCTTAGTTATTTCTTCTGTGTTATCTTATCGTGCTTAGACTGTGATTGAGTTACGATATCTTATACTTGTCCTCCGTTCTGAGTTGATCATGATGAATACATTATATCACTACCTCAAAAACAGCAATTTTTGACTCTTTAATTTCGCAAACAATGACGGATCATGACAGTAGTTGTATTTTCGACGGACCATATCCGTCAATTTTTATTAAAACCTAAAAAAATATTATAATAACAGAATTGACGGCATATTTTCCAAAAAAAAAAATTGCCGCTGAACTTTGGAGCCTAAACGAAACATTTTCATCTCTCTCCTCCTCTCTCTTCTCAAATTCCCGCCGACCTCCTGGGAAGACCTTATTCTGCCTGGTAACTTCTTCTTCTTCTTTTTCTTCTTCTTCTATTTTTTAATCTAAACCTAGATGATCAAATTCTCAATCTAGGTTTTGAATAGAAAGGGGTTTTTTACTTGGAGCGGGCAAGGGTGGAGAATAAATAGGCATGTTGGAGTAAAATAAAGAGGTTTTTACTTGTTGTTGTTCTATTTACGGGCAACAAATCACCCTTAAAATCTGTTCTAACTATGCAAAGACTGTTTGCTACTTTAATCTGGTTTACGGACTTTAGGTTTCTTGGTATTCCGTAGATTAAATACTTATGGATGTTTAGGGAAACAAATAATATGATTATTTTGCTTTCTTAAATAGATTGGATCCTGCTTGTACATAATTTTCCCTGGACGGTTCCTCTATACACAGGCTAAAAGGTGCTAATGTCTACGATAAGGTTTCTTGCTAACTCTTTAATTCTTCATCCTATTCTTGTTGTTCTTTTTTTTTTTTAAGTTTATGATTCGGGAGGTTATGCATTATGATCCTTGTGCTGGAAAACTGTGTTGTCAAAGCTAATATAAAGAGCTACCTTAGATTGTGTGGTAGTTCCGTCCAGTAATAATCCGTCCGAGTCACATTTTTTTTATGTGTGTTTGTGGATCTTATTGCTACTGTTCTTAATGAGGAGTTGGTACCAAAATGGCATTTGTTCCTACGAAGATCTTTTCATATCTTTCTAGAGCGTGACGACATTATTCATTATAGGTTATGAAATATACAACACATTTTTTACATTTGGTGGCTTACATAGTGACAGATCATGTAGATGTTATTGTTTGAGGAGTATGGTGTAACATGTAACATGTCTATGATTATCACTACATAGAAATCGTTAAACATCATAAAATAAAATAATATTTTGGTAGGTTTTAATAAAAATCTAGGTTCTACCTGGTATCGTTATCTTTTTTGCTTCTATTGTCGTTTCAAAATCGATTTTTGTGATTTTCATTAGAAATCTTCTTAGGAATTAAATAGGCATTAAACATTTCGGCTTCAGACATATTGCTTGCATGGATTGTAGTTGATAACAAGATGCTTAATCTGACGCAAATAGCTTTATAAATGACTGGCAACGATCTGGCATTAACATATATAATGTGTAAAAATTGATATAGGCCATTAAGTTTGCCATTCTATTTACGAATTGTACTTGTGTTCGTTGATGAATGAGATACCTATTTGCAGTAGAAAAATATCTGGCATTAGCATTTCACTCTTAGTGTTCAAGCTAAATTCATATGAATAAAATGCTGCAATTATTTTCTAATATATTTTCCTTCTCTCGATACTTAAGATGGGTATGTGTAAAGCCGATAAGAGTAACTCTTCTATCATCATGCTGTGATATTGCTAAGTAAATCATGGTGAAATCGCTCTTCAATTTATTATCTATCTTTCTTTTAGTTTCTTTCTTCCAAATCTCATCAATTTCATGTAATCACTTCTTTGTAGTGCTGTTTAGTCTGCTAAAAGTGATAATTTATTGCTATGTACAAAAGAAAGAACCATTTTAATATGAACTACATGCCAGGTTTCGAAACTTTGATCCAGTTTTATGTGCACTTTTAGGTCTCTGAGATCTTTGCTTGGAGTCCTTAATTTGTATCATTTTGGTGTTCTCATATAGAAAATCTCTGAGTTTGTATGTACATTCACCTATTGATTTATTTATTTACAATTAAGTTTTATCCGATCAAAGTCTTGTTTAGCTACTGCTTCCAAGTCAAACCTCGTCTAGACAAATTTGTCACAGAATTCTGAGTATATGATTATCATTTAGCCATTGCATTGACTGGCTACTTTTTTAGCTCCATGAAACTCGTTCCCTTCTGTGAGACACTCTGGAAATAGGTATTGCACTTGACCTATCCATTTGTAACTAGCTTTCTTGTTTAGTGTTTGGATGCTTTGCATGTTATGTTCATAATCTATCATATTATGGAATTTTTAATCATGAATGAATTGTTAGAGAATTTATTATATCTGTTGTTCTAAAATTGATTTGGAAAAGCTTATAGATAATACATTAATTTCAGACGAAAAAAGGTTCGAGTTGTTTCACTAGATTTTTTGGAAAGGTTCTAATTTATGTTTTTAAGGGAATCACAGATGAAGATGTTTTCAAGGGAATCACAGACGAAAAAAGCTTACAGAGAATTTATTATATCTGTTGTCCTCTCTGAGTGCCTTAACCTTATTATTTTCAATGCAAAGGTTCCAATTGATGTTTTCAAGGGAATCACAGATGAAGATGCTGCTAAAGTCGTGGATGGTTTGGCACCCACGGTAGCTGATAGAACTGCTTCAATCGAGTAAGCGAAGAAGTTGTACGAAATTTTCTGTGCATGTGATCATACATCATTAGAGGTAATATATTTACAATTTTTTTACAGACTTGAATTCGTCGATGAATGTTGGCTACTGTGCTGCTCTTGATTCTTTAACTATCTTTGTCATTAGTTTAACATCTGAAATGTTTGTATTGGTTTGATAAATCCAATTGCGGAGACATTTGATAATCAACTGGTAGCAACTGGTGTAAAAATGAACTTTGATAACAATGTTGCTTATCGGTAGAAGAAGAAATTTGCTCTCTGTGATACTTCCCAAGAGGACCCTAGAGAGGTCTGAGAATGATCTTACTCTTCTGATTTATGTAAACTAATACAAATTTATATTTAACTTCATGATCATGTTCTTAATTATCAACCATCTCTTAGTGGGAACTATTATAACTTATTATTTAATAATAGTTAGCAAAACCAAGGATCTCCTGTGTATTACAGACCTGCTAATACTATATCACTCACTCCATTCTTATCGTTATCAGCTAAAATCAAATAGCTCCTCGTTAGTTCCATTATTTTTTACTTTCATCCCGTTGCTTTGCAGGTTGTTGCTGCCAAAACAGATATAAACTATATCGAATTGGACGGAGAAATAGGATGCATGGTGAATGGTGCTAGATTGGCAATGGCTATAATGGATATAATAAAATTGCATGGTGCTACACCTGCCAATTTTTTTAGATGTTGATGGGAATGCGTCCGAAAGCCAGGTAAACATGATTCCTTAGCCTGACATGTTGGTCTATCATATGTTCAACCTTTTCAAAAACCTTAACATGAGTATGCCAACCAGAATACTATTGTTAGATTTTTTTTCTTGTGCTAGAAATGTTAGTGTTATATTGGTTGTTTCACTGATGTACCGAAATTTATTAACTCAGAAGTTTACTTTTGGAGAACATTTGGTTCCTCTCATATGAATCATTGAATTACATATGGTTGCTTCATATTTTTGCTTCTTTCTTCTTATACATGTACTTGTAACCATGCAAGATTTGTCAACATGATTTGTTTATCTATCTTGTTATATTGCCTCACAGGTCATGGAAGCATTTAAAATATTGACATTTGATGATAAAGTAAAAGCAATTTTAGTCAACATATTTGGAGGGATCATAAAATGTGATGTTATAGCAAGTGGAATCGTCAATGCCGCGAAACACGTATAATCTCTGTTTGGTTAACATTTTGGTGTTTCATGTTTGCAACTAGTTTTTTCTTTACATCCTAAAATCGTAGATTCATTCTCATGCTTATTACCATCACTAAGAAGGTTAGATGATGCTATCAAGATATAAAGCAATCTAAATAGAGTTCTACAGATAAAAAGGGTTAAGGTTGTAAGATTAAGCCCTATGGAAAGTCAGTCAATCGGGACGAATTTGAATTATGTCAAGCAGGAATAGACTAGATGCATTTCTAATTCTATCAAGGAGATCGACTATATGAAAAGTTTTAACTACCAGCTTTTATGAGTGAAGGGGAAGTCACTTAAATAAACTACATTTTAATGAAAGAATCTCCCAGAAATTTATATTATTATATCTTATGGCTTTTTTTGAAAAACTATTCAGAACTGATGAGAAATTTATAAAGCATTGTCTCTTGTGATTCCAGCAAAGGAAAACAATAACAAATTGTATCATATGTTACAATCAGTCAACATGTATAAAATAAATGTATTAATCATGCATAGATTCCTTTATTGATGAACTCCTCATAGCCCATTATTGGTTTGGCTTTAAACTTAGCTTTATGGTCTTGGCCAATATGAGTCCTAAATGAGGCCTTATAACAAGTCATACCATTATTATACTCTCGAGGCTGACTTTGTACTTTTGTAGCTTAGATCGGCCTATACTTCTATGTTCTTTTGTAGTCCTGAATTCTTTGAAATTTTAGGAAAAAAGTTTTGACCCTATAAAAACTCTGCACATAAATAACTACCTAAACTTTTGTAGCCAAAGGGATAGCGAGTATAACTCCCCTGTGAATTATGATTCTTACCTAGTACATACACATTACCACTATTTGTGCTCGTCTTTGAGGCCCGAAAGCTTCATATTGGTGGCAGGTGTTGGTTAATTGTGCTTCTTGGTGGCAGGCTTTGGTTAATGATGGTTTTTGAACTGACGTACTAGTTTGCATTGGAAAGTAACTAAAACTCAACTTGATTCAACATTGTGGATATGGTTTAAGAATTTGTCATTCCATCTACTTTTATAGACTATTAATGTTCTGCTTAACCCTGTTAACAAATCAGTTTTTCTTGTAAAACATCTATCTTCCTGTCATTAAGTGGTTCGATCATCACTATTCACCTTTGATTAACTGTTGATGCCTTTGTGTTTTAAATTCGAAACTGGTCTTTTTGTTTTGAATTCCCAACTTCTGCAACTAGGAAATCATAAAATTACATTAACAGCATTTCCATATAAATTATGTTACTTTTTTTTGTTAATATAAGTTCCATGTTATTTTATCTTTGTGTTTCAATGGTTGTAGGTACCGGAACAATCTAACTTGCCAAAGACATATTTTCTAAAAGATTTCAAATGAAAACATATTGCTTTTGGACGCTTAAATTCTGATACACCGCCAAAGAAAGATGTTTATAGTATCATCGTTGATGAAATTTTTGACTGGAATGCATATTTGTTTGAAGGGGATGGAAAGTTTGAAGACATTATATATGCTTGGTGATTTGATCAATTCGCCAAGAGAGTGTTCAATTTATTAGAATTTGAATATTAGCTTTAAGTTTTATTTTTTGGAGTAGACTTCCTATGTATTATGGAATACTATTTCTTTTTCAATTTGGATGTTATGTGTGATAACAATTGCAAGTATACTACAAAGACAATGTCTAATTAGTGATATTTCAGTATCAATTGAGATTTTTGAATGATTAGTGGTTATGTTCATTTTGAGTTGAGAGTGTTCATTTTTAATTGAGATTCTGAATGATTGGTGATTATATTCATTTTGAATTGAATTTATTGAATTATATAGTGCATATTGGTTTACAGGAAAAATAGGTTTAATTAACTAAAAATAATTATGGTAAATATTTTGCAGAATCTCGACGAATATTGCCTGTCAAAAATAGGCATTTATGTAGAATTGGTTCAGCGGGGTATTTGACGGATGAAGTCCGCCGTTTATAATATGACAGACGAAATCCGTCGTTTTATCCAACTTCTTATCGACGATAAAAAACCGTCGTTTATAGAAAACTACACTTTATTTTTGACGGACCTTGTGACGGACCAAAATCGTCGAAATATGCAGTTTTTGACGGTTTTAATCCGTCGAGAAACACGAATTTTGGGGTAGTGTATATTGCATGAGTTGATGGTTAAATAGTGACCTAGAACAGCGTTCTACTGTCGACATTGCGGCGTAGGCTGGGCATTGTTACGCACTCGTACCCTCACAGTGGGTGCGGGTCGTGACAATTTATCCCGCAGTGATCATGTCGACCACAGACATAAATTTTGATTAAATCAAAATTCGACACAACTCGGCCAATGTATCCATTAGCCAACTCAAGTTTGACGTGCAATCGAACCGATTCTTTCCTATCGATTTATGATTTTAGTTTCACCTGTTGCATCTCATGCAACATTTCATTTCCAACATTTAAGTCATTATTAGAATCCGTTCAACACATTCGATATCAACTTGCATATTCATATGCAACACATCATTCAGAGTTGACTCATTGTAATTGATGCAACAATATCCCACGACTTCTATTATATCGATGCAACCAACATTTCTCATATCGACTGTTGCATTAAAACAATGAACATTCTCAATTCACATATCAAGACTTGTTGCACTAAAAGCAACAAACATTTGACGGCTCATTGCACTCAATGCAATAACATTTTACGACTTTATTCAGCAACATCATGTACATTTCAAAACACTTGCGGCAAAATTACGCAACTTTGTATTAGACTTATTGTATGGAACATCCAGTGTGGCAACGAGTAGAGTCAAAAGTTATTTGACTGTGGTAGGCAACTTTTAGAATTGAAACGAAACAAAGCGTCCTGAAAAAATTGAACATAGAGCTCTGATACCACTTTGTCATGCCCCGACCCGGTGAATCATTCTTTTTCGTATGGATTCAACTGAATTAATAGTCCTCGCTGGGGCGTGATGCCGTACTAGTCTAGGGTTGTACTCGTACACGGCTATATGATTCAAGTCTTCAAAATAGTTATCTCGATTCAATATTAGCAGCAGAAGAAACAAAGTCATATTAGAGTTACACAGAGTATACGAAATAATTCTATTTATTCAATAAGCAGCAGAATTACAAAGGCTTTCAATAGCCTAAATGAATATGCCAGATTGGCTTACAACACTCAAGTTCTCTCTAGACCACAAAGGATTGCATCATTCCATATTCTCTATCTCGGCTGCATTATCATGTTGCAAGTCCGAGCGTTAATACGGTCGAACACCTCAAATTACTATGACATTCCTGGCCTCAGAACGTTCAAGCGAAGCTCCGCCGTGAGCAAACCATTCTCTGCATCCTGCAAGCATTCTAGTAGGGGATCAGTACTAGTCCTCTCGCGCACTGCTAAGACCCATTCTACTAAATCGACATTAAGCAATATTGTAAATCATGCAGCTTTAACTTGTGATGTTTCTATCTTTTTCTTAGGATCGGTTTCATGGCATATTAAAATGTAGTAAAGCATGTATTTAATGGCAAGCATGTTATCATTGATTCACGTAAGTAAGCAAGCAATATATATCAATCTCGTGTTGTTTTGTGGTAACATCTTATCAACATCGATGCACTCACCCTTGCACCGATGGAAGGTAAATACACCTACCATCTTTCTCTGTGATGTTATAAGTGATCATTGTGCAGGATCTTTGTGCGCCAATACCATTCAGCCCACCGTCCCTTATCTATATAAAGGTCATTGGTGTCTCTGTGCCAGAATGGAATATATTTACTTCTCTGTTTGGGTAACTCGACATCCTCTCCATATGGGTTGCTAGTCCTGTATCCGAAGAATACCGAACTTACCAACAATTATGGCTTATCACATCAGTAGCCGATTGTAATTCATACCAAAAAGATGTGCACCAACAATGCTTATCCATCCTTCCTAGGCCGAACGGTCATGGGGCCCCGGCCAATACTCGTTCGAGGGAAATCACTCACCCGTGCACGGGCTACACACTCAAGTCCATTCAACCATACAATGCGCGTCCAACTCATACAGCCAAACATAGTCTGGGTTTAGCAGTCTATTATACGAAGTTCGTCCAGGACTTTGCTAGGATAGCTGAACCCAAGACAAAACTGACGTGGAAGGATGCAGAGTACATCTGGTCAGAAGACTGCCAGGCAGTATTTTAGGAGCTGAAGAGGAGGCTGACGACTGCTCCAGTTCTGACATTACCTTAAGGATCTGGAGGTTTCACCATATACAGCGATGCTTCGGAAAAGGGACTAGGATGTGTCCTAAGCAGCATGGGAAAGTGATTGCTTATGCATCTAGGCAATTACAGATTCATGAGCGGAACTATCCTACCCATGGCCTAGAGTTAGCTGCGGTGATCTTTGCACTCAAGTTATAGAAACATTACTTATACGGAGAGCATGTGGAAATCTTTACTGACCACAAGAGCTTGAAGTATGTGTTCACGCAGAAAGAGCTGAACATGAGGCAAAGACGATGGTTAGAGTTGATGAAGGACTTCGACATCGATTTACAGTATCACCCCGGGAAGGCAAATGTGGTGGCGGATGCGCTGAGCAGGCATCCGATGGCATGGTATCTGATGATAGATCGGCATTTGCGGGAAGATCTGGAGAAGCTCGGTATCGAGATAGTTCGGCCAGGGTCAGTGATACAGATGATGGCGCTTGACATTCAGTCAGGTTTGATGGAGCAGATCAGGGAGGCACAGTCTACAGATGAGAGCCTTCGTAGACTTTGAGCCCAGGCTTTAGATGGATTGCTGGATGACTTCACCGTAGCAGAGGATGGATCCTTGAGGCATGGCAGCCGGTTATGCGTGCCGAAGGGAGAGCTGATAGAGGCAGTCTTGCAGGAGGCGTACCGATTGAGATATTCTATTCACCCTGGTGCCAACAAGATGTACCGTGACTTACGGGAACATCTTTGGTGGCACGGGATGAAGAGAGATGTATCACATTTCATTTCGAGATGCCTAGTTTGCCAGCAGGTCAAGGCGGAGCGCCAAAGGCCAGCTGGTCTATTGCAGCCATTACCCATTCCCGAGTGGAAGATGGAACACATTACGATGGACTTCGTCTCAGGGCTTCCTCATTTCCAAGGAGGGAAGGATGCCATTTGGGTCATCATGGACAGGCTGACGAAGTGTCCGCACTTCATACCTTCAAGGTGGGGCTTTCCACCGAGAAGTTGGCGGAGCTATACATGCAGCAGATAGTTCGCTTGCACGGTGTACCAGTAAGCATCGTGTCGGACCGAGACAGCAGATTTACGTCCCGTTATTGGAGGAGCTTGCAGGAGGAGTTGGGCAGTCGGCTCAAGTTCAGTACGACGTACCACCCGCAGACAGATGGGCAGTCCGAGAGGACGATACAGATGCTAGAGTACATGCTGAGGACTTGTGTGCTGGACTTTCGCGGATCATGGAAGTGCTATCTGCATTTGGTAGAGTTTTCATACAACAACAGCTACCAAGCCAGCATCGGTATGTCTCCTTTCGAGGTACTATATGGATGACGATGCCGTACACTGCTCTTTTGGGATGATGTTGGGGACAGAGTTATTCTTGGGCCAGAGATGATCATGGATGCAGCAGAGAAGGTCGAGATGATCAGAGACAGGCTCAGAGTCGCTCAGGACAGGCAGAAACACTGGGCCGATGCTAGTCGCAGGCCGATGGAGTTCGCTGACGGAGATATGGTGCTAGTGAAGATATCACCTACTAGAGGGACGATCCGGTTCGGACGAGGAGGCAAGTTGAGCCCCAGGTACATCGGGCCGTTCGAGATACTTGACAGGATCGGAGAGGTAGCTTACAGGGTTGCACTTCCACCCAACCTAGCAGGAGTTCACGATGTCTTTCATGTGTCTCAGCTGAGGAGATATGTTTCGGACCCCAGCCACGTGCTAGATCATTCAGAGTTGGAGATCGGACCGAGCCTTGCAGTTACTGAGCAGCCCGTGGAGATATTGGACAGAAGGGAGAAGAGGCTGAGGAACAAAGTCATACCCTTAGTACGAGTAGCTTGGAGCCGTCACTCTCCGGGTGAATCTACTTGGAAGAGGGAGTCGGACATGAGGGAGAGATATCCTTACTTGTTCGACCCAACAGCTACGAGGGAACCACCCGTTCCCGTTTGATACCTTAGAGGTTAGTTTTGATAGTAGCCTTAGTCATTTGTTGCATTGCTTGTTATGTTAGAATATTTGTAGAGTCTTCTATCCTTGTGAATTTCGAGGACAAAATTTTTCAAGGAGGAAAGATTTGTAAGCCCCTAAATTTCAAAATAATATTTTAATAATATTAAATAGCATTTATGTGTTTAAAATAAATTAATATAATTATTAGGAATTTTTTCTAGAATTTTTAAATAATTTTTAAATAGTTTTTAAATCAAAATATATCATTTTGTAAGAAATTGAATTGTTTTAATGTCGATTTGCAATTTAATGAATTATTCTAATTACAGTTTGCAAATTGTAATTTGCAAACTGTTAGGCTTAGGGTTGTTATGCCAAACCCTAAAATTGGGAGACCTGGCTGCAAAACCACCGTCACCCCCCCCACACGTTCTCACCTGCCCCCGACGACAGACGACGAGCGACGACCGCCACGCCGACACCGACCTAGCCCACCTCGATCGCCCTAAATTGCCTATAAATACTCCCCGACCCCGAAACCCTAACCCTAGCCTAATTTCCGACCACCACCAGCCCGTCTCCACCCCTTCGTCTTCGCCGAAACCCTAACTCCGGCCACCCTCCTAGCGCCACCTCCATAGCTACATTAACCACCCACAACCGCCACCACCGAGTTCGTCGAGGCCAGGCGAGTGCAGCGCCACCCGAGCGCCGCGACCACGACGCCCCTAGCCGCCGGAAGGGCTTCGACTTCGAACCCTAACACCGGACACGCAGGTAACAATTCAAAAATCGTGTCATGCGTGTCCCCAGCTCACCTATGTGACTCGCCAGGACACGAGCAACGCGATGGTAAGTCAGGACACGGTTGGCTTGGGTCGTGCATTTCGTACATGGACAGGACACGGAGACTCAGCCGTTCTTCGTGTCCCTAACCGTCAGGACATGAAGTTTGGGCTATCGGGTTAAAACCCATTAACCTAAAAATTTAACCTAAAACTAACTCTAACCCATTTCCTAACACATGACTCGGGCTGACCCCCGTGCCAGCCCGAGCGCGTTGAGACCCGACCCCTCTTGCCTGACCCGAGTTCGATCCCCCCTTTGGTTTGTTGTTTTGTTTTATTTTTGTTTTTATTTTATTATATATATATATATATATATATATATATATATATATATATATATATATATATATATATATATGTATATATATGTATTTATATATATATGTATACATGTATATGTATTTATATATATATTATTATATATACTGTTATATATATATATATATATATATATATATATATATATATACTGTATTTGTATATATATATGTATATTTTATATTTAGTATATATATATATATATATATATATATATATATATATATATATATATATATATATATATCCATTATATATGTATATAAATATCTATATATTTGTGTATATATATAATAGTAATTGTTGTCTAAATATGTATGTATTTTCAAATACAATTTTAGTACAAAATATTATTATGTAAAATTTTACAAGTTATTTTATTGTATATTTTGTGACTTGAAATTTTATCACTTTAAAATATATTAGTTATATTTAAATTTTTGTATTTTATTGATTATGACCAATTGATGTCCAAACCTAGCATGGATTTTTGGGCCCAATTGTGTCTAATACATTCAAAGTCTGTACAAGTCATATTGGACTTGATTCATGGCTCTGGGTCCTCTATCTGTACTTCGGTTTAATTTCGAATACATGGACAAAATAGTAAATAATTAATTAATTATTTTCCAGAAACTGTTGCTTGCTATTTTTGAATTTTTATATATATTTTAAATGCTGTAAAAATCTAGAAAAAATTGTATTTAAATACTATGTTAATTTAGATTATTTAATATAATTTTTCCAGCATTTGATAAGTACTTTTATTATTTTATAAAAATAGGAAAACCGAACTCATTTTCAGGATATATGTGTTTGCTGATTTTTAGTAAATATTTATATAGGTTTATAAATTCTAGAAAAATTATTATAAATTTCTATAATTAACAAGGATCATTTTGGTACTTTATTTTATGTAAAATTGAGCCTTTTGTCTATCTCAAAAATTGTTGGAACATAGTGTACAGTTTGATTTATTTATCGAATAATTACGACTTTCAATGTTTCGTGTTGTTTTGAGTTATAGACGTATTGGATCTCACCACGCACTAGTGTAAAGGCTCTAGAAAGTTAGTTAGGGTATTGTGTCACCCTACATTGGTCTCCTATGCTAAAGTCATCATTTGGCTAGGTGTCCAGTCAGAAAGTCGTGTTGCACAACTAGTGACTTAGTGTTTAACTTAGTATAAAAACTAAGTTTATGTGTTATTTCTACAGTGACGAGTCACCAGGCATCTATAGCATTTTTATCGCTGCTTTGCTTTGCTAAAGGCAAGTACCTCTATAAACTTTACATACTGCTATAACAATAAACTGTGATTTTCCAACCATGTTAAATGCTGATCCTTAGGGTAGCAAGTTAAAACTTCACATGTTGTATTACTTTCAGTTTCTATCATGTTTAGGATAATTTTTCATATCTCTCACATGTTTAAATAACGGGTTAAGGGGAAACTGTTAGTAGTGTACGTGATCATGACCCCCTTCTCCGTATGTATTTACCGCGCACGGTAACATTCTATATGTAACTTTGTCGTATGTTCTGATCTCGCATTTGTGTATGGATATACACCAATGTCGTTCGTACACGTATGTACATGCCAAAAAACTTGATATGTACCGTTGTACATTCTATACCCCTATTGACTGATTCACGTACATGCTACGGTTTTAAACTTTTAAACTATATGTTGCCATTTCTAAAAAGAACCAATTAAACCATGATATGCCGTGATTCCAGTTTATTACACTTCTGTTCATGCTTCGTATATTAGTTTGTTAGAATCAGTACTTGCTCCCGTCCTGACAGGATAACGTTGTAGGTATTCTTACTGAGGAGGAGTTGCTCTGTGATTCATATTATGGAGTTACTGCCGAGGACCAGGCTTTGTCTTACGAGGATGTACCTGCGGGGAAACTCGTCTAGTTGTCTATTTACATTTTGGACTTTTGAGAGTAGTCTTGTATTAGACTATGTATTTTGTGACTGGACCTGTATCCAGCTTTACATTTTGGACTTGTACTTGGACTTACTATTATACGAGATAACTTTTGTGTTTGGAACATTTACGACTCTTTATTACTTATAGAACTGTTAGCACATTTTAGTCTTATTTTGTTATCTTTAGAACAGCTTACTACGCTTTATCTCAAGCGTAGGCTGGACATGACTCGGCCCGGCCCAACAATAATAGTTTTAAGTGGTTTGTCATCTTTATTGATTGCTACACTCGTGTCATTTGGGAGTACCTAATAAAGTGTAAGAGCGATGTGTTTGCATGCTTTCAAGATTTTCATCACCGGGTCACAACACAGTACAATACTAATATAAAGATGTCGAGGTCTGACAATAGGACATAATACACCAACAACGCTCTTAAAGAGTATTTGTCAGCACATAGTATACATCATCAGACTTCATACACCTACACACCAACACAGAATGGTGAGACAGAGTGGAAGAACGGACACATGTTGAAAGTGGCTTGGTTGATGATGTTTGCTATAAATTTCCCTAAACACTTGTGGGGGGCATGCCGCGTTGACAGCTGCATATCTCATTATGCCTTCTCTGGTGTTATGATGGAATACACCATTCGAGATTCTTGCAAGTGATAACAAATACATTATTCCTCCAAAGGTGTTTGGGTGTGTATGCTTTGTGAAGGACAATAGGTCTGGTGTAGGAAAGTTGGACCCTCGATCAGTGAAGTGCATCTTTTCCGGCTACTTAGGGACCCAGAAAGGATATTCTTGCTGGAGTCCTATGGAGCACATGCTCTTCGTGAGCATGGATGTTACATTTAGAGAAATAAAACCATACTATGATAATGGTTCAGTTGAAGGCTCCGCATTTGATGACACACCTAACACAGGCGGTGTTAGGAGTGAGGGAAAATAAGCCCGATTATGATTGCCGGGTCAGTTCCATCCCCGATTGGAAAAGGTGGTCCAGGGAAACAAGGGAGAGATAGTAAGAGTGAGGAAAGCCAAAGCGATGAGGATACACACAATCCAGATGTAGAAAGTAATGATCTAGTACAAAGGAGGAACCAGTGCATGGGAATAAAAAATCTTTAGAACAATCTACAGCTCAACAAGAGTTCTAGGACTACAGGAGGAGAAAATAGAAGCCCAATACTTTACCTATTGCCCCTACTGTGCCATATCCCTCACCTAACCCTGTCGTAACTCCTGAAGCAGAACCCACACTGGATCCCTCTGATTCGAATGCGGATCCCTCAGATTTGGATGGTGTGGTCCCCTCTTCTCTATCTCATATTCCCTTGAAGAGATCTTCTCACAGAATGCGGAAAGATCCCCCTAATCGTTATGGCCATGAACATGACATTCATAATTTCTTATCATATTCTAATATATCCCCTACTTGTGGAGCATTCATGGCATTGGTAGACACTACCTCTTTGCCTAAGTGTTGAAGGGAAGATAAGGAAGATCCGAGATGAAATACTCCAATATTGGAGGAAACTTGGGGCACTCGAAAGAAATAGAACATGGGAACTTGTTCCATTGCCTGAATGAAATAAAGCAGTTAGATGCAAATAGGTTTTCATGGTAAAAGATACTCCAGAAGGGAAGGTGGAGTGGTACAAGGCTAGATTGGTTGCAAAAGGATTCACTCAGTCCAATGGCATCGACTATGACGAGTCATTTGCTCTGGTAGCAATGATGAGCACTGTAAGAACCATGGTCTCCCTTATAGCAAATCTCGAGTGGCAGCTGCATCAAATGGATGTGAACAATACTTTTCTTCGTAGGGATCTATAAGAGAAGGTATACATGGAGACTCATCCTGGGTTTTGTACTGCACAGTCGACAGAAAAGGTGTGCAAGCTGATAAAATCAATATATGGACTTAAGCAATTGTAGGACCGTTGAGCACCTCTAGAGAGGGTGAATAGAGTGTGTGCGTGTGCAGCTGAATAAATCTTACAATTAAAAATTTATGTACTATGGCAAGTAAGAGCAAATAAAATATCAATAAATAACTTGCAGCGAAGTAAGAGTTAAGAAGGTCAAACTCAGTGACACAACGATATATACTAGTTTCCCTCGTGGAGGACTAATCCAGTCTCGAGTACTCCTACTCAGTGTTAATCCACTATGGCACACATTTTAACTGAGTGCTTGCAACTCTTACAACACCATGCTTGGGTACAAGTGCATGAACCACTTCAACAACACCGTGCTTGACGACGAGTGCACGACCGAATCTAGAAGACGGTTTAAAAATTGGAACATTTTATTTAATTTAGCCTATGATATAACTCTTCACAACCAAACTCTAGATTAAACAAAAACTGTACTGGCTTGGCTAAGAGTAGTATAGGCTAGATTTGAAAGTGTAGCTCGTAGAAAACACTTAGAAATGAATAGAGAAGAGAAGAAATGAGTGAATCAGTAATTTGAAAATGTAAAAGTTCTTCTCTGTTTATAGTATTTTGTAAACCGAATTCGGGCAGAGTTTGGATGCAGAAATCTCGTATTCGAATGTTGGATGCAAATTTAGAAAGAATTCAAAATCTGTTCAAACCACCCTGACCGAACTCTGGCCGAACTCGGGCCAAGTTTTGTCTAAGTTCTGTCAGAACTATTTTGGGACAAATAGTTAGGTTTTGGGCTAATTTAGATTATGGACTTTGGATATGTATTTGTGGATAGTTAGGCTATGATTTTTGTGGACTGAGATTAGCTGAGTCATTGCCAATCCTGATCAACCTTACATATTTTTTCTAGATTCAATAAAAATAAAAATACAAAATAAATATGTAAAAACTTGATTTTGATTCCATTGCGTTTGGTTCTTTAATGACGACGAGACTTTTGTAGCTTGTAGTAGTAAGAGCAGTCTTGAAACCTGTAGCAGTATGTATATTTTGCATATCGAACAAAGTTGATGTTGATTATCAAAATCAGGTGTGATCATGACAAATGTGCCAACAATCTCTCCCATTTTGATAATTGGCAAACTTTGAGTTTAGACCAAAATATAACGAATATAATATTGAACTTTGAAATAATACCTAACTTGTCTGACAAAAATATCTTGAAGATTTATTTTGGTATGCCCATTCTTTCCCTTGTTTATGTACTTAAAATATGGCTCCCCCGTAATTTATGAATCAACAAAGAAAAATAAAGTAATACCAAATATGACAAATCAACAGCTCAAGTAGTATTATACTAGACCATCAGCAGTAGTAGTTCTAAATAAAAACGAACAACTCACATACAAAGATAAAAAGTGTCACTACAACAGAGAAGTCCAAAGTGCATAATATAAAAGTGTTACTACAGATAAAGAAGCCCAAAAGCATAAAAAGTAAAAAGTGTCACTACATCTCAGAGCATTATCAACAGACAAATCCACACAAAATACTAGTACTAAATATCAGATCGGCTATCAGCATCACCATGAGCAACATCAGCTGAGCATCGGCAGGCGGCTCTGACAGATCAAAATAAGTTGTCGTCGGGTCGAAGAATGTGAATGTTGGATCATTCGTAAGTCTCGGTCCGACAAAAGCGGGGTGACGGAGGATAGTCATCGGAGCAGTAGGATGATGAGCCATCATCCACTGGATGTCTGCCATAGCATTTCTCAAGACCTGGGCCTGAGAAATGTGAGGAAACTCAATGTCACTAATGCGAGTCAGATCGGCCTGATGCTGTTGTCTATGTTGAGTGACAAAAACGTTGAACTGCTGATAGAGCTCGTCTATTGGGGCTACGACTGGAGCAGGTGAAGGTGGAGGTGGAGCATCATTAGGAGGGTGTGGGAACTTCCTAGACCTAAGAAGCTCTGAAGGCATTTCAGAGATGGGATAATACTCTAAATCGATGTCAAATTTCTGGAAGATGACCGCCAGATGCATATGATAGAAGAGGTTACGACATGTCCTTTGACAGTTGATTATAAATGATAGCATAGTCTTGGAAAGAAGAAAAGGTAATCCCAAAGTCAGTGTGATACATCGCAGATAACTCTAAGAACGTGATCTCGTATGCAGATCCCATCTTGGATAGAATAGATGAAATAATAATACGATATAGGTTATAAAGGTGTAGGTTTAGGTTACTTGCGTACAATCGTTTTCGGAAAACCGGGTCCGGATGGCACAACGCGGCCTTGAAGGAGTCAAGTGTCTTACCGTCAGAAAATTAAACCTTCGTAATGTCGACGAAAGCGTCACCAATGTCTGGTATTAGAAAATATTCGCTTAAGTCAGTAGAATTGAATTGAAATTCCTTTCTGTTGACAGATGAATGAATATAGTCGTTCGATTCTGATAGGTTCTAATAAAACATACAAACTGCATTATCGTGAATTAGATTGGAATTTTTTAAAAATTCACGGAATCCTAGGGTTCAAAAGTGACCGTATATTCTGAGAAAATAATCAAGTTTATCGCTTACCCGAACAAATTTCTCGATACCAAAAATGCCCAAACCAAAGGATTGATCTTTCAGATGAAAGATAGTGGGTAGGATCATAGCCCTCATCGTCATCAGGAGGAGAGGGACCGAACATGTTGATGGGTTCATATTCCGATGTGGAAGATGAGGTAGTGTCCCTAGTTTTCTTTCTCTTAAAGATTCTAGGAGCCAATATTAATTGAGAAAAAAGTATGATATATACCTCAAAAGAGATCCAAGATGGAAAAGAATGCCTTTAGAGAGCCTTAGTTCCCCAAAAAATCGAGTTCGGGGGCTTGGGAAGTGGATTTCTATGATCTAGTTGCTGGATATATAATATATCCACACACGTCCAAACTCGATCAGAACACGGTCTGAGTTCGATCAAATTTTGGCCACTTGATTTTTAGGTCATATTTGACTAATGAATGATAAAAATAGCCTATAAACTTATAATTTTTTGATTTAATTAATATTTATTACCTTGGATTTGTTGTAGGAGCCAGATCCCAGCTAGCGATAGTCCGAAGATACTTGACACAGTATCGCTTAGGCTTTTATGCCTTGTTGACAAAAGGACCCTTTCGGCTTGTATCCAAAATAATTTTAAATAATAAATCACTGAATCTTAAGTTTTTAAGTATTTTTATTAATCATAACACTTTACGATTCTGAAAATTCAAGTATGCCAAAGTCTCAACATAGATAGTTGAAACGATCTTCGGCTAGTAGTTTTGTGAATAGGTCTGGCAGTTGATGATCTGTGTCAATGAACTCTAGACTGATATTCCCATGTTGTTGGTGATCTTGAAAAAAATGATGACATATTTTTATATGCTTAGTGCGTGAATGACATACTGGATTCTTTGTCAAATTAATAGCACTAGTATTTTCATATTAAATAGGAATATTAGTAAAGTACATATTATAGTCTTCTAGGGTTTGCTTTATCCATAAAATCTGAGCACAAAAACATCCTGCGACGATATACTCAGCCTCAGTTGTTGATACTACTACAGAATTTTTGTTTTTTGCTAAACCAATAGACCAAAGCTTTTCCTAGAAAATGACTCGTACGTCTTGTACATCTAACAAAATCAGCATCTGAGTAACCGATTAGGTAAAATGACATAGTTTTAGGATACCATAAGCCCACAGTAGATGTTCTCTTAAGGTAACGAAAGATACGATTAACGGCGCATAATTGTGATTTCTTAGGATTAGCTTGATATCGTGCACAGATGCAAATGCTAAACATGATATCAAGATGACTAGTAGTTAATTAATAAAGTAAACTACCAATCATACTTCGATACTTACGCTGGTCGACTGGTTTACCACTTTCATCAATATCAAGTCGGTTTGATGTTGCCATTGGCGCACCGATAGGCTTTACGTTGTCAAAGTCATACTTCTTTAGTAAATCCTTCGTGTACTTGGCTTGAGTCTTAGGAAGTAGTTGACATCTCCCATCATACTCATTTCAAACTCACTCTGTATACACTTAGCAAAATCTTGATAAAGTTTTTTGTTACTAGAACAAAACATTATGTCATCAACGTAAATTTGCATAAGTAAAATACTGTCAACTGAAGGTTTCATAAACAAGGTTGTATCAACCCTTCCTTTCGAAAAATCATTTCAAGTAAAAAAGCACTTAGGGTTCATACTAAGCACGCGGTGCTTGTTTAAGTCCATAAAGCGCCTTTCTAAGTTTGAAAACGTGATCATGTTTTTAAAAATCCTCAAAATCAGGTGGTTGCTTCACAAAAACCTCTTCCTTAAAAAACCCATTAAAAATGTACTCTTAACATCCATTTGAAAAAGTTTAAAATTTTGAAAACATACAAATCCACAAAACATGCGAAAAGACTCTAGTCAAGCAACAGGAGCATATGTCTCATCATAATCAATCCCTTCTTCTTGATTATAACCTTGTGCCGCTAGGCTTGCTTTCGTGTGTAGAACATGTCCATCCCTACTTAGTTTATTTCGTAACACCTATTTGGTACTAATTATCGATTGACCAATAGGTTAGGAAATAAGTTTCCAAACTTGGTTTCTCTCAAATTGAATAAGTTTTTCTTGCATGACGTCAATCCAAAACTCATTAAAAAAGTATCTACTACTGACTTAGATTTTACTTGAGAAATAAAAGCTATGTTTGCTGCTATATCTCTAGCAGAAGAGCGCATACCTACTCCCTTGGATACATCACCTATTACAAGTGTCTCTGGATGGTCTAGCATGAATTTTATCTTCTTAGATAGACTCTCCAGATTGCGCTCGTTGGAAGCAGTATCTTCAGGTGCCTTGGATTTGTTTTGTACATCCTCGTTATCACTATCTCTATATCTATTACTGTTGAGCTCATCAAAGGAAACATTAATAGATTCTTCAACAATCATAGATCTTTCATTGAAATTTATATATCCCTTACTCTTACAGCAAACCCGAGGAATATCCCTTTGACTGCCTTCGAGTCGAACTTACCCAAGTTATCCTTGGTGTTCAGGATAAAATAACACAACCAAAAACTTTAAAATAAGAAATGTTTAGAATCTTTCCAAACAACAATTCATTAGGGATTTTCTTCGATATAGGCCGAATTAACACATATTCAAAATATGACATGCTGTACTTACAGCTTCTGCCCAAAAATATTTAGGAAGATTATAATAATTAAGCATGACTCTAGCCATATCCCTTACACTACCAAAATACAGGCAAATAACGACTGAAAATTAGTGACGACATAATCAGTCGCCAATTAGCGACCGACAAGCGACTTACGGGCGACGAATTTTTTCACTTAAATTTTTTATAAGTTTAGCGACGGATCAGCGACCATTTAGCGACGGAATATGTCAACCGACTGATTAGCGACAGATATATATGTCGCTAAGCTGCTGTAAATGTCGAAACAGAAGGATTAATTTTTATTCTAAATTTTTTCATAAAGGTAGCGACTAACGAGCGACTACTTAGTGACATTTCCATGTAGCGACGAAAAATTTTTGTCGCTAATTTGCTGTAAAAATTCGAAAGTTACTTAAATTTTAAAATTTTCCCAATCTCTCTCTTACTCTCAAAATCCTTCTCTCTCCCCCCTCCGACCGACGATTCCCTCCCCCCCCCGACTGCGGCCCCCTCCAGCGACCCCCCTCCGGCGCCCTTCCCCACTCCGGCCCCTCCCTCTTTTCCTCCTTCGATCAAACCCCCTAACTACCCCCTCTTCTCCTCCTCCATCGAGCCTCCACCTCCGGCGACCACCTTCCTCCGGCGTGCTCCCCCACTCTGTCCCCCTCTTCTCCTCCTTCGAAACCCCGTACACCCTCCCTCTTCTCCTCCTCCTCCGTCGTGCCCCCCTCCGGCGACCCCCCCCCTCCGGCGACCACCCCCTCTGGCGTCCCCCTCCGACGTCCCCCCTTCTCCAAGATCCTCTCCGTGACAAACCTCTTTAAGGTCCAAAACCCTAAACCCTAATTTGCATTTATTTTTATTTATGCTTTATTTGTGTTTTCTTAACATATTCTAGGGTTTCAATTTCAATTTCGTGTTTGAAATTTATCGACATAATAGTGGGTATAGTAGATAAATAGAAATTTATCAGTATAATAGTTTTAGAAATTTGACGGGACACGGACACGAAATAAATGGGTGTAGTAGTTTTAGATTACTAAGGTAATTGATTGATCAATGCGATATATACTTGAGTATCAATTTGATACTTGAGTATCAATGTGATACCTAATTATACTAGGTTTGTTTTATGAGTAAATGTACTTATGGGGTACGTCATACCAAGTTATACTAGGTTTGTTTTATGATACCAAGTGATATATAGCATCTTAATTCTTGGTGCAGAATCATTCACGTGGATTAGAACAATGAGTCGATACTTACTTGACTGTTCGTGGATGTACAATCGGCATATGATTGGCTTGACGGACGATTTCAAGGCGGACGTCGAGCAATTTCTTATATATGCAAGTAGCCATGCCGATTTCATGGACGGAAGGCGCATAAAGTGCCCTTGTCTCAAATCTAAGAATATACCACTTAGAGAGGTGTCACTTGTGAGACAGCACCTTTACAAGAAGGGTTTCATGCCGAACTACAACGTGTGGATTAATCAAGGAGAATCTTCGGCTTCGCAATCTCAGTCCTTCTTCAATACCGAGGTGAGAGATTCTACTCTCGGAGATCATTTTGAATATCGGCAACCAACAAACTTGGCACGTGATATGGTATTAGATTTTACTGTGGTACGTGAGGATCCAAATCCTGATGCAAAGGAGTTCTACGATATGTTCAAGCATGCTGATACTCCGTTATATCCGGGTTGTGATTCTCATTCGATATTGTCGGTGGTGATGCGGCTATTGAACCTTAAATCTAATTTTAACTTACCGTAAGAAAGCTATGACCGGATAATTTAGCTTGTAAGATAGTTATTGCCAAAAGGATCAAATAATTTGCTTGAAAGCTTCTACAAGTCGAAGATAATGATGCAGAAACTCGAATTGGGCTACCAGTGATAAAGACAAATGCATTTTCTGTGACGAGGACCGGTACAAGCCAATCCGGGGCAAAGAAAAATCAATTGCCCAGACGCGAATGCGCCCGTACAAGTACATGCAGTTCTTGCCAATCACAAAGAGGCTGCAGAGGATGTATATGTCTGCAAATACTGTACAACACATGACATGGAATAACAAAGAACGAAAGATGGATGAAGGAGAATTATCTCATCCTGCCGGCGAAGAAGCATGGAGGCATTTTGATCGGTGTCATCCTGATTTTGCTGCGGAGCCTAGGAATGTTCGATTGTCTTTATGTTCTGATGGATTCACTCCATTCGAACAGTCGGGGATGCAATACTCTTGTTGGCCGGTGATTTTGACCTCGTACAATCTACCACCGTGGATGTGCTTGAAAACTCCTTACATGTTCCTCACACTTATCATACCCGGTCCAAGAAATCCAAAGAAGAACATCAATATCTACTTGCAACCGTTGGTGGACGAGTTGAAACATTTATGGCAGTTTGGCATCCAGACGTTTGATATATCGATGGAGTAGAACTTTCAGATAAGGACGATGCTCATGTGGACCATCAACGATTTTCCAGCTTACGGAATGTTATCGGGGTGGAGTACTCATGGTATTATGTCATGTCCGATATGCATAGAGAAGAGTAAGGCATTCCGCCTTCAGAATGGAGGTAAGGCGTATTTTTTTATTGCCACCGTCAGTTTCTTCCTTCGTCACATTCGTGGAGAAGGAACAGAGATAACTTCAGGGCTGGTAAACGGGAAGTATCTCTTCCCCCGTTGAGATTAACAGGAGATATAGTTTGGCAAGAGGTTCGAGATTTTCCGACTGTCATAAAAAATCTGGGATCGGGCTATCACATTGAAGGCTTCGGACAACATCACAATTGGACGAAACGAAGTATCTTTTGGGATTTGCCTTATTGGCCGGACAATCTCATAAGAAACAATCTTGATGTCATGCATATTGAAAAAAAAAATTTGACAACATATTTAATACTGTGATGGATATTAATGGAAAAACGAAAGATATTATTAAAGCAAGGAAGGACTTAAAAATTATTTGCAAGCGTCCAGAGTTGCATATGTCGCAAAGGTCCAATGGTAACTGGGTGAAGCCTCCAGCACCATTTACATTGAGTAGAGATGATAAACTGATAATATGTAAATGGATTTCAAAGTTGAGATTTTCTGACGGTTACGTATCGAATCTGGCGAGATGTGTCGATCTCAACGAACGCAAGTTTATAGGGATGAAGAGTCATGATTGTCACCCTCATTTTTCGTATTTCCCGTATTTCATATTTTTACTCGTATCTGGATTTTGGTATGTATTTTTATTTTTTTCAACTGGTAGAATTTCGGCATTTCTCGTATCTTGGGTTTTGGCATGGCTCGGTTTTAATTGGTTTGGGTTGGTTTGGTTTGGTTTAATGTGTATTGGAACACCTTAGCCTATGCTCCTCCCTCAACATACAACAACCCACCCTCATTAAAACTCTACCAACCTTCTCTCTCTCCTCATTACTTCCCTCCATTAAAATTTCTTCTTCTTCTTCTTCTTCCTCCACACAACTCTCCACACCCATAGGCAAGTGCACCTTGCCACCACATGAGAACCCTATTTTATTTGTCCATTAGCTAGATTAGGCCATGGTGATCAACATTAGTACTTGGTATTTTGTGATTGGAAGTTTCCATTGTTCTAGATCTAGGTTTTAGCTATTTTCGGATTTTGGTGGTTTTGATATATCAAACTTCTTTGTTTTCAAGTTTTGATGGTTCCAAGTTGTAGGAAATTTTCTCCTACCCAATTTTGACCTTTGAAAAGTTGGATTTGGACTTGTTTTGACCAAGTTATGAACTTTTGAAGCTTTGGGTTCGACCATGGAGTTCTTGCTGGTTTGGAGAAGACAGTGAGCAGTGTGCAGAGCTTTTTAGCTTACGCCACTGAGCTGCGTGTGCTCTTTAGTGCAGCATATGCAAACTTGGGTACGCTTTCTGTTGGAAGCGTGTCTCTAGCGTACGCAGACTTGGGTACGCTTCCTGTTGGAAGCGTGTCTCTTGCGTACGCAGACTTGGGTACGCTTCCTGTTGGAAGCGTGTCTCTTGCGTACGCAGACTTGAGCGTGCCCTGGTACGCAAACTTGAGTGTGCCCTGACTTGAGCGTACGCATGTCCTGAGCGTATGCTTCCCCCTGCGTGCGTGCTTTTGTGCGTACGCTGCTCTCCTGCGTGCGTGCTTTTGTGCGTACGCTGCTCCCCCTGCGTACGTGCTTTTGTGCGTACGCTGCTCTCCTGCGTGCGTGCTTTTGCGCGTACGTTGCTCTCCTACGTGCGTGCTTTTGTACGTACGCTGCTCCCCATACGTGCGTGCTTTTGCGTGTATGCTCCCCCTGCATGCGTGCTCTTGCGCGTATACCCAACCCCCTGACCCCTTGCTTAACCCATTGGCTCTTGGAGTATTGGTTTTATTTCTCGACTTGGTTTCTCTTTTGTGGATTGGGTTTTTCTGAGATCTGTTTAACACAGCACAACTATCTTGACCCGACACGGCCTAACACGATTTTCAAGTAATTGGTTATGACTAGTTCGGTTTTTGGGATTTTCTGTGAATTATGATCCTGGTATTCTCTGATCTCCTTGCTAGTGACCCGGTGGGTGCACACCTAACTTGTAACTTGAATTAATCCTTGTGACTTGATAACTTGATAGTGGCCCGTGGCGGCGCACTCCTGACTTGTAACATGACGCGATAACCTGATAGTGACCGTGGCAGTACACCCCTAACTTGTAACATGACTTGATAACTAAATGCTATTGCGACGGCTAACACGACTTGACAAGAATATATGACCTTAAGAGACTGATGGCTTGTAGATAAACCCTCACATATCTAGGCAGCCGTGACCGTATGGTGAGATGGATTCCATTTCATTATACGTAGCTGGCTATGTCTGCCCCCGCTCTCCAGTATTCTGGTTCTGGGGCGTGACATGGTTTAAGTGGTAGCCCATGCAGGTCTTGTCAATCAAGAAATGTGAGGGTTTACCAGATAGATGTCTCAATCTGTACTCGCCTTTGATCTCCACTCGTATCTTCTTATCTCCTTGAATCCCTGACTTGATAACATGCTTGCATCATTGTTCTATCCTGGTCCTTCCTTAATATTCCTGATGTCATTACTTCAGCGGCATCGCTCCTGTTGATCAGCCAGAAGAAGTTCGGCCAGCAGCCCAACAACAGCAAGAAGATCAAGATCAGTCCTCAGTAGCCGCCTCTCGAGCCATGCCTTCTGGAGAACCAGTGCCCCCAGTCCAGCCAGTTCAGCCAGCAGGGTCAGAGGATGGGGTCTTGATAGGGCTCATCCGTGAGTTGCTTGCGTCTCAGGACCGTCGAGGTGATGCCTTGCAGCAAGCAGTACAAGAAGCTATGAACGGAAGTGGTCCTCGAGGGAATAGTACGGTCAACAATTTCAAGCGCCTGAACCCTCCCTTCTTCGACGGCAGCGAGGATGCTATTGCTGCAGATGCCTGGCTACAGGATATTAAAGTTATCTTGGAGGCAGCCAGGACCCCTGAAGCAGAGAAGGTGGCGGTGGTGCACCTGCAGTTACTAGATCTAGCCCGCAGCTGGTGGGCTATGCAAGCAGCGAGTTTGGGTACGCCTGTCATGTGGGCGGTATTCAGTGATATGTTCCAGACCAAGTAATTCGACGCAGTGGCTAGGTATGACTTGCAGACCAGGTTTAGTAATCTCAGGCAGATGAGCAGGACGGTCGACGGATATGCGGCCGAGTTTTCAAGATTGAGTCGGTTTGCTCCCACCTTGGTGGCAACCGAGCTTGACAGAGCACAGCAATTTCAGCAGGGGCTCCACTTGGAGATCATATTGGCAGTAGAGCAGTTCGAGCACAAAACTTTTGATACCGTCTTGCGAGCAGCGAGGAGGAATGAGTACACTTCCCGAAGAATAGCGGACCGGACCAGAGATCGGAAGCGGTCTCACGACCAGATGAACCAACCCTCAGTACCGGCCCCAGCAGCTAGGACCTTGACCATTGGAGCTACGAGGACAGATTCGGTTACCTCCTTACAGCATTCTGCCCCGACCTATCCCCAGCAGCAGAAGTAGAAGCGGCCTTTCGCAACGGGTTGTTCTCATTGCGGGAAGCCCGGGCATGTTGTTACTGAGTGCCGTAGAGCACAGGGATTGTGCTTGGTTTATGGTTCGCCAGGCCACATGATAGGATCTTGTCCGTTCAGAAACAGATCATCGTCGACAGTAACTAGTCCCTCGGTTATGGGACCAGCACCAGCTCCAGTTCACCAACCACAGCAGCTTCCGTTCCCGGGTCCATTGCCGTCTCAAGCCCATGCCTTCCAGCAACAGAGGCCTCAACAGTTCGCCCTGGCCCAGGCCCAGATCCAGAATCGGCAGAGAGGTATCTGTGTCATATTGTCTTGCTTTCCTCCGTCGTTATGCGGGACACATGCCATGTTTCATGTATTCTAATTAAGACGGTATATCCCGGACCCGAGCCATGTTCTAGATCATTCGAAAACGGTTATTGGTACCAACCTTTTCGTATGAGGAAAGGCCTGTAACCTTTTTGACCAAGGGAAGAGACCTCAAGCACAAGACTGTCAGTTTAGTTCATGTTGCTTGAGTTCATCGCTCCTTGGGAGAGTCAAACGTGGGAGTATGAGGATGATATCCGGTCACGTTATCCCTACCTGTTTGACTCGTGAGGTATAATGTCTTTCTTATGCCTTACGTTTTTCCTTCCTTGCTTGTATTGTATGATTGTATGATTGAACTGCTTAGTGTAGCTTGCCTGTGCTTAGTGTAACTTGTGACAATCTCTAGCTCCTTGATTAAATTCCGAGGACGGAATTCTTTTAAGGTGGGTAGAGTTGTCACCCTTATTTTTCCGTATTTCCCGTATTTCGTATTTTTACTCGTATCTGGATTTTGGCATGTATTTTTATTTTTCTCAACTGGTGGAATTTCGGTATTTCTCGTATCTTGGGTTTTGGCATGGCTCGGTTTTAATTGGTTTGGGTTGGTTTGGTTTGGTTTAATGTGTATTGGAACACCTTAGCCTATGCTCCACCCTCAACACACCACATCCCACCCTCATTAAAACTCTACCAACCTTCTCTCTCTCCTCATTACTTCCCTCCATTAAAATTTTTTCTTCTTCTTCTTCTTCTTCTTCTTCTTCTTCTTCTTCTTCTCCCACACAACTCTCCACACCCATAGGCAAGTGCACCTTGCCACCACATGAGAACCCTATTTTATTTGTCCATTAGCTAGATTAGGCCATGGTGATCAACATTAGTACTTGGCATTTTGTGATTGAAAGTTTCCATTGTTCTAGACCTAGGTTTTAGCTATTTTCAGATTTTTGTGGTTTTGATCTATCAAACTTCTTTGTTCTCAAGTTTTGATGGTTCCAAGTTGTAGGAAATTTTCTCCTACCCAATTTTGACCTTTGAAAAGTTGGATTTGGACTTGTTTTGACCAAGTTATGAACTTTTGAAGCTTTGGGTTCGACCATGGAGTTCTTGCTGGTTTGGAGAAGACAGTGAGCAGTGTACAGAGCTTTTTAGCTTACGCCACTGAGCTGCGCGCGCTCTTTAGCACAGCGTACGCAGACTTGGGTACGCTTCCTGTTGGAAGCGTGTCTCTAGCGTACGCAGACTTGGGTACGCTTCCTGTTGGAAGCGTGTCTCTTGCGTACGCAGACTTGGGTACGCTTCCTGTTGGAAGCGTGTCTCTTGCGTACGCAGACTTGAGCGTGCCCTGGTACGCAGACTTGAGTGTGCCCTGACTTGAGCGTACGCATGTCCTGAGCGTACGCTTTCCCCTGCGTGCGTGCTTTTGTGCGTACGCTGCTCTCCTGCGTGCGTGCTTTTGTGCGTACGCTGCTCCCCCTGCGTGCGTGCTTTTGTGCGTACGTTTCTCACCTGCGTGCGTGCTTTTGCACGTACGCTGCTCTCATGCATGCGTGCTTTTGTGCGTACGCTACTCCCCCTGCGTGCGTGCTTTTGCGTGTATGCTCCCCCTGCATGCGTGCCCTTGCGCGTACACCCAACCCCCTGACCCCTTGCTTAACCCATTGGCCCTTGGAGTATTAGTTTTATTTCTCGACTTGGTTTCTCTTTTGTGGATTGGGTTTTTCTGAGATCTGTTCAACACAGCACGACTATCTTGACCCGACACGGCCTAACACGATTTTCAAGTAATTGGTTATGACTAGTTCGGTTTTCGGGATTTTCTGTGAATTATGATCCTGGTATTCTCTGATCTCCTTGCTAGTGACCCGGTGGGTGCACACCTAACTTGTAACTTGAATTAATCCTTGTAACTTGATAACTTGATAGTGGCCCATGGCGGCGCACTCCTGACTTGTAACATGACGCGATAACCTGATAGTGATCATGGCAGTGCACCCCTGACTTGTAACATGACTTGATAACTAAATGTTGTTGCGACGGCTAACACGACTTGACAAGAATATATGACCTTAAGAGACTGATGGCTTGTAGATAAACCCTCACATATCTAGACAGCCGTGACCGTATGGTAAGATGGATTCCATTTCATTATACGTTGCTGGCTATGTCTGTCCCCGCTCTCCAGTATTCTGGTTCTGTGGCGTGACATGGTTTAAGTGGTGTGCTAGTCCTTACATTTTGTACGACTAGCTTCATGATCATCTGGATATATAATGTTTGGGACGCCTTATAATTGTATATTTGGTGATCTGGTATCTTGTGATTATTTTTAGTTGGTTGAGATTGAGACAATAGGATAATATATGACCTTAAGAGACTGATGGCTTGTAGATAAACCCTCACATATCTAGACAGCCGTGACCGTATGGTGAGATGGATTCCATTTCATTATACGTAGCTGGCTATGTCTGCCCCCGCTCTCCAGTATTCTGGTTCTGGGGCGTGACAATGATTGTCACATTTTCATGGAGTGATTACTTCCTATCGCTTTTAGAGAGATGCTACCTTCTCATGTGTGGACTCCGCTGGCCGAGTTATCTATCTTCTTTAGAGATTTGTGTTCAAGTAAGTTGACGGTGCAACATATGCTAGAACTTGAGGAGAAAGTTGTAGTGACGATGTGCAAGTTAGAAAGGGTGTTCCCTCCCGGCTTCTTTGATAGTATGAAACATTTGTCGATTCATCTTGCATACGAAGCACGTGTCGGTGCTCCCGTCAATTATCGATGGATGTACCCATTTGAGAGGTATAAAATAATCTTCTAATTTGTAATTTTTTTATTTAAATAATTCTAATATTCAATATATTTCTTATAGATATCTAGGTCACCTGAAGTTGAAAGTGGGCAATAAGGCTCATGTAGAAGCTTCAATATGCGAAGCGTACATCATTGAGGAGGTTTCTAACTTCTGCTCGATCTACTTTGATACTCATGTCCGAACAAATCGGAATAGAGCGCCGAGGAATGATGAAGGTGATATCAATGCACCGAATGAAAGGATCCGTATAATCTTCAATGTGGGGGGCAAGCAGACAAGTGCGACTAAATTACGGTGGTTGGATGATGATGAGTTTGAAGCCGCACATCGGTATATATGCCTCATTAGCGGTATCCAAGAGATGGAAGATATTGAAAAGTAAGCGACACCATTTAGTCATTCTAAATTCGATATTTAGAAGTGTTCTAACGTTTCTCCCTATTATTACAGTACTTTTAGAGCTGAGATTAGAATGGAAAGACCTGATATTGATGATGATGATCTTGCTAGAGAGGTCGATATGAAGTTTCCGTCGTGGTTTCGAAATTATGTAAGGATTATAATCATTAGCCATTCTAAATTTGATATGTTACTACCCACACTTTGTCTAATGACTTTTCTGATACTACCCACACTAGGTCTTCCATCCTGGTACACAGTTGCAGAATAAATGACTAAGAGCAATTGCTATTGGACCGAGCAAGAAGGCGAAGTGTAGGAGCGGATATACAATCAATGGATTTAACTTTAGAACTACCGATAAGCCTATCAATCATTCATTTGTCGATGAGGACGCTAATTATACCAAAAATTTGGGAGTTTGTGTGAGAGCCTCAGTCTACGATGTCGATCCCGAATTCGACTACTACGGTGTTCTAAGCGATATCGTAGAGAATGAATATTCTGTTGATACGAAGATTGTGTTTTTTAAATGTCGTTGGTTCGACACAACACCCAAGCAAGGATGGAAGATTGACAAACAATTTGGTTTTGTTGATATAAAACATGGAAAAAGATATGGAGGTTTTGAACCATTTGTGTTGGCTAGTCAAACCGTTCAAGTGTATTATACGAGTTATCCTAGCCGACGGCACAGTACCCTGGATTGGTGGGCTGTATGCAAAACCAAAGCAAGAAATACATATAATATTGGGGATGTAGCCTACCAAGAGTAAGAGGTGGTCAAGCCTCAACCAACATATATAAGATTGGCTGGTATTGAGAAAGAGGATTTAGAAGATATGGAGGTTGCGATAGATGACGTTATGGAGGTTAACGTTGATGAAGAATTGGAAGATGTTGAGAAAGAAGTATTGGAAGATGAAGATGAAGATCATAGTGATAGTGAAAATAAAGAAGCAGAAGAAGATACTTCGGAATCAAGCGATGATTCAAACACTCTTGGGAAGATGAATCAGACTAGTACGTACGTTTTAATTTAATATACGAGTTCCATTAGTATAATGACATGACAGTAGTTTTTATTTTTAACACATCATCGCTTATTATTTCTTTCTGATTTTTCTATGGCACCGAGAGGTCGACTTTCACGTTTGCAGCTTGGATCTTCATTAAGTCCGCCGAGAGGTCTTCATCATGCCTGTCGAGAGGTTTCTATCACGCCCGACGACCTAGATTTACTGTACCAGTACTTTCTTGAATTAAAACATTTTGGATATGTGTATTAATATTTCTTATATTAAAACATTATTCGTATGTGTGTATGAAGCTAATTTTGGATATGTGTGTATGTGTTGTATTAAAACATTTGGGATATGTGTGCATGAAATTGAGAATTTACAGGAAACACAAATACTGATACGTGTGCCTACTGTAAAACTGTAGACAGGGATAAGGACTGCTGGAAACACGAATACTGATATTGTATTTGGAAACGGTTTATATGACTGTATATTGTGTGTGTCACAGTCGACAGGGATGTGGAGTGCAGGAAACACAAATACTGACATGCAATATTGTATTTAGCGACGGAATGGGGACGGAACAGCGACAGAAAACCTGGAACATTGCAGGCTAGCGACGGAACAGCGAAATTTTTTTCGTCGCTACATGCCTAAAAAATTTACTTTGCAGTCTATCGACGGAATAGCGACTGTAGTTTCCGTCGCTAAGGTTCTGGAAACTATTATATTCCAGTATAGCGACTACATAATGACGTAAATTTTACTTACTATTCCGCCAATATGTTCTTGTCCGACACCAAAAGCGTATCGGAAACATCTTAGCGACGTAATTTTCTGTCGCTAGCCCGTCGCTACTCTCATGCTGAATTACGCCACTGCGACGTCGGTAGTTCGTCGGTAACTATAGCGACAGAGTTTCCGTCGCTATTACGTCGCATTTTCCAATAAATAGCGTGTCGCTAAATGCGTCACTAATCAGTCGCTATTTTCGACAAACTAGCGACTGATTTAAATTAACGACACGTGATTTCCCGACAAACCATTTCCGTCGCTGATATATCGCTATTTGGCTTTAGCGACGGAAAAACGACTTTTAGCGACGGATCCCGTCGTCGCTAAAAGCATGTTTTTTGTAGTATTAGAGTATGATTCTTTCGCTCCACAACACCATTTTGTTGAGCAGTTCTAGGACAAGAAAACTCATGGTAATATCCATTATCATCACAAAACTTTTTGAAATCAGTATTTTCAAATTTGCTACTATGATCACTTTAGATTCGAGTAATCATGAAGCCTTTTTCGTTTTGTACATTTTTAGAAAATACTTGAAATTCAAATTGGCATCACTTTTATTTGATAAAAACTAAACCCAAGTAAAACGAGAGAAATCAATAACTATAACAAAAGCGTAGAGTTTACCGCCAAGACTAGCGACTCTACTAAGACCAAATAAATTCATATGAATTAACTACAAAGGACTAGAAGTGCTTACAGCGTTGATGGACTTAAAGGATGACCTAATTGTCTTGTTCGTTTCATAGTCAGAACATACCATTTCTCTCTTAAAGAAAATTTCTGGGAGTCCTTTTACCCATTTTTTAGTCGATAGCCGTGAGATAGTGTCAATATTTTCATGTCCTAGTCTCATGTGCCATAGCCAGCTTTCATCTTGATTAGCTACTAGGCATTTTCATGCACTGTTAGTACGTTCTAGAAAGAAAACATAAATATTGTCGTCCATGATCCCTTCATATACGGGATTACCAGTAGACATTTCATATATAGAATATTTGTCTTTCACAAAATTGATACCATAACCATTATCTGCCAAATAATTAATGCTCAACATGTTATGTTTCAATTCTGTAACTAGACAAACGACTTTTATTTCAGGATAGGGAGACATACTAATAGTACCAATTTCTATAATATTACCTTAAAGTTTATTGCCAAAGGAAACATACCCTTCACTTTTCATCGATAGCGTAGCGAATAATGATGCATCACCTGTCATATGTCGTGAACATCCGATATCAAGTATCCACTTGCTTTTAGCATTAGGGGGTGAGGGTCCACCTACAAAATGAGTAGATGTAACCTTTGCTACCTATTTCTTCAAGGGTCCAGTATGATTAGTTTTGGAAAACCAAACAAGTAAATTTGTGTCAACTAGCTTTCTAGCTCTACAGTACTGTGATATATGCATGTGTTCACCACAGTATGTGCATATGATTTTAGAAATAGTGCTCTTCGTTTCTGTGTTGGCATACTTTTTTTGTATCTTTCTTGAAAGCCTGTATGTGAAAGCATATTTGTGAGGAACGTGTTGCTTTTGTGCTTTCTTTAGTTTAGTCCTTTTTGGTGTATGCTTGGTGTTAGGACTAACCTTAAGCTGTGTAACAGGAGTGACTAGTTTGCCTAATTTAATCTCTAACTTTTTATAGATGGCCCAAGACTCTTCAAATTTTACAGTCATATCCGTGAGTCTTTTGTTTAGTGAATTGGTATCTCTTATTCTCTATGTCATAAAGTTCTTGCACTTTGACATAGTCTCTTTCTTTTTGTTCTATAGTGAGGATAGCCTCATGACAATCCAATCTAATTTTGGCTATCTCCTCTGTGTTACCGATAGTATACGTCTCTTTAATTTCTTCTAGAATATTAGACAATCTAGCTACTTCGATTATGTATGCCTTAATCTCATTGCGAGACTACTTATACTTATCTAACACATTTTTGTGCTCTTCAAGTAATTCGCTAAAGGCATTTTCTAATTGATCGAATGTAAAATCGTCATAGAGAGAGTTTTCAGATACCTTATCGTATGCCATCAGAAAAACATTTGCACTGCTGCTTGGTCTGTCCTCCTCCTCTGACTCACTGGCATTTTCTAACATAAGTTTTTAGTAACCTTCTATTACTATCGACCAAAAATCGAAGTCCAGTAATTTAAGAAAGAAACTCATTTGTGTTTTCCAGTATGTGTAATTTGTTCCATCAAATGATGGGAATCTATTTATGGGTTGCCCTTCACCGTTGAATATAGATTTAACGACTGCTATATATATACTCTCTAGATGGTTATGTATATGTATAACCTGCTCTAATACTGTAGAAGCATAAAATATATCAAATATTATAATGCGCCATTCACATATAGTGCCAGACTGTATTTATCAAATCGCACAGAGAATCAGATGGTGCACCGTATCAGATAGCGTTGACCATTATATGGAACTAGCGGCCACGTGGCAAGATTCCTTGAGAAGCCAAATGACTATCATTATGACTGATAACACGTCAGTCGAAGAAAATTTCTTCGAATCTCGAGCACATTGCGCTCGAGAAGGATACATCAGAATCATCATGATCTTTGTCGTTTACTCTGCGCCATGTTAAGGTGGCTCAAAGTAATCAGTATTTCATAAGTTTTAAAAATGCCTAGCGCTTTTCACAGATGGCGCCTACCTATAGCATACGCCAATCAATTAACTATCATCAAGAAGCAGATGACGTGGCACGCATGCCACTAAGATCGAAGAACGTGCACGCGATACTGCCCACGACCAAGTGCATCTCTATCGTAAAATGCCACGTGTCACATGCAGTTAGGCCAACCGTTCGTGCATATGGGTGATGGTGCGCCAACCAGTGCCATGTGCCAATCAGGATAACTACTTAACAGTTATCCCAAAACTCTATAAATAGAGTTCAGAATCATTTCGTGAGCATCACTAATGATCATAAACTATGGAGAAGAATCATTGACAATTCTTTATCACTCTGGCAGCAAGTTTCAAGGCTTTCTACTATGACATCGCATCGTCCAAGGGATAAAGTGATCGTCTTCTGATCAGACTCCTATAGTACTTTCCCAAAATAAAATTGTACTCTTATACTTTCTTTTTTTAGTTTGTAATCCAGTTTTCTCAAAAAACTTTTGTTTTGCAAACAAAATGATGACTCTGTTGGGGACGACTTTCTCCTCTGACGAAAAATGACAATTCAATGTGATGTTGCGTCAGTCGGCATGACGTAAAAGACTTTGGTCTTCTAAGTCGAACAAACAGCCTACGAAGTAATGATTGGCGTCGAGGGTGCCAAGTGAGCTACTGCCAAGTGCACATCTGCTGCTGTCTGCAAAGACAGGAGACTCGTGCCATCTAGACTCCGAAGTCCATAAGCGCACCAACCATTGTTCCTACACAAAGCAAGGGAAAGCTCCATATGGAAATCCTTCACACTTCTCCAGTTCTAAACTTAGTAGAAGGCGCGCCAATCACAACTGCTGTACAAAATAAGGGAAAGCGTCCTACGGCCATTCCTCACTCCTCCCAAGTTCAAAACTTGGTAGAGAGTGCACCCATCGCTGCCTTTGTGTAGAACAAGGAAAATCGTCCTATGGCTACTCCCTACTCTTCTCCAGTCCTGGACTCGATGGAAAATTTATCTGATTGTGCCTCTGTGCCAATCGATGCCAGAATACTTCTGAGTAGAAATTCTACTTCTCTCGGCAGAGACGATCAAATCAATGCCAAGAAAGTAAGTTCTGCTCAAAGTTCACTTACTGATGTCCATTCACACCGAGCTAAACGCACTGGGACAGTATACGCAGAGCAACATGGCTTACTGCCCACTCCAGTTCAAAATGGCCAGCGCTAATCAGGCCAAAGTCAGACTCTCCCTACCCTGTGCATATCAAGATCAAAGCAGAAAAAATTGATGGTATCTCAGACTGACAAGCAATTGGCGCATGACACTGATATGCGTGCTTATCTTAACAAATGCAGAAGAGAACTCCATCCATCAAGTCATATGGCATGCCAAATAAGTCTAAAACAGTATGCGCCAGCCACCTACCAGCATTCATTGAAGGCTTCTATAATCAAGAAACCTTTCACTTATGCCAACGAACTCAGTATTTTCTTGTAAACTCAGAGGATACAAAATCTTAGGAATAGAAATCATATTCCTAATATAATCAGGAAACATGTGCCTTCTTCTTCTTCTCCTGTCAATGTAATTGATCTCCACAAAATTCTTATACAAAAGCTGAAGACTGCAGGCTAACGTCATGTAACTATAACTCCACATCAAGAACATCACCGTATTCAGCATTATGAGATAGTAATCAAGTGCTGCTGTCAATCAGCCAAACAGTCTATTTTTGGCCGCTTGAATTACACTCGGGAACTTGAATTGTTAATAGTAGACGAAGACGAATTGATATTTGCCTCTGTTAACATGATTTTTCGTGGTACTGGGGGTAGAAGATGTCCAAGACGTAACTCATCCTGCACTCCCAGTCAAAAACACCTTGATCGACTTCGTGATTCCGGTGAAGGTGTTTACCAGAACACACAATCAAAAAACCAAAATTCTTTTGGTCAAAGGAATCTTTCCACTTCTAACATTGGGGGCAGCAACTTACCAGACTTCGATGTCGATAGCTAAGATTCTGATCGGGCTATTTTGTCCACTAGCTCATCTTTAATGTCTAGAGAAGTATCTGCCTACGTCACCAACAAAGAGTAAGACGCTTCCAGTTCGGCTCGCCACGAGCAAAGAATTGCTGCTGTGGAGGCCAACCTAAAAGCCATGGTTGACATGGTTACGAGCATATGCACCGTAATTATGGCACAACATGCTGTTTCATCAGTTACAAATCTAATTTTGACCCAAGAATACGCGACAGTCTCTGCACCTATCAACATTGGTCCGGTGCTACAATCTTCTCTCAATGCTACTGTACCAGCTCAGGCTACCCCAAGTCATTCTGGTGCTGGGAGTGGTACTTATCATATGGTTCTGCCTCATAATCCATCAAATCAGTTTACCGCTCCTCAAACATCGGGAGACCCTCTGGAGGCAGTCAAGCTTCTACGGAATCAGTTTGAAGCTTTTAAGCTTCTACGGAATCAGTCATTCCGGTGCTGGGAGTGGTACTTATCATACGGTTCTGTTCCCACCCAAATATAAGCCATCGACCATAATATTGTTCGACGGTAGCACATCTCCGAGTCAGTATAACAACCACTTCGAGATGATGACTGATCATCATCAGCAGAATGATGCTCTACTTACTAGAGTATTCGTCGGATTTTTAGCAGGTGTTGCCTATGACTGGTATCGTAGCTTGCCAAATGGTTGTATAACATCCTTTGCAGCATTAAAATAGATGTTCTTAGAACGGTTCTATGAAGGAACAAACGACGACCATGTCGGTCCTTATTAAAATAAAAAAGTCTTATGAAACCGCTGAACATTTCATAAAGCGCTTCTGCTGAGAAGCACTCAAAATGCCTTTGGGTACTCTTGATGCATTGACTATAGATACTTGTAAATTAAACTTGTTACCTATAGTCAGCATGTGGATGGGACCCACATAATTCCAAGATTGGGGCTCCTTCATAGTAAGTGCCAGGGCAGCTGAAGACAGTGCTGATAAGTTCAAGCAGTTAGGCATTCTGATGCCAAATTTCAACAAAGATAAGCATCCTGCTACTAATAGCGGTGGTCGTCAAAACAACCGTAAAAGTGAAGAAGCCTTGGCTATCAATGTGAGTCGGTCAACACCTGTAGCAACGATACCTCCTCAGAGAGCACCACGTCCCAAAAAGGAGTATTCCTTTTATGAAGACGATATCGTTAGCATATTCGATTGTCTGATCAAAAGCAACAAACTTTAATTTTTTGATGATAAACGGTCGGATAAGAAGGTAAAACTGAAAATCCTAAATATTGTTTGTATCATAGGTTCCTGGGACAACCAACTAGGACGTGCTACGTAATCAAAGAAAGATCCAAGAGCTGATCAATATCAAGGCAATCACTCTTCAGCAAGGTGAGAAGACGGTGACTGCCAATATCGTCTCTCTACAGTTTAGTGACTTTCCCGCTCAGGTGGTACCTGACGTTGTTGTCTCCATCCAAAAGGCTACCTTAGAGATCGTCAACCTTTCGCTAGCACGAAGTGACGACTTAGTACCGATGTCAACCGACATTGGCAAAATTATGTGGATTCACCTTGATTTGATTACCGACATCAAACCAAAGACATCTACTCCTTTTACCAAGTCAAAGAAGACAACCGAATATGTCGTATCATATGAATTCAAGTGAATCTACTTCACTGGATGGTCGTATTCCTCCTTTGAACATTACATTCATTCCAGAGGCAACTTCACTTCTTTCTTCAATGATTGTGTCACCGAAGCCAGAGATCAAATACCAACCAGAATTTTATTGGTATAGTCAGCAGTCCCACGAACTGATGATGAAGATGGGATACGACCTACAAAAAGCTCATGGCTTAAATAACAGCTCCGATACCTCTTTTCCTATGACTTCAAGACAACAAATCCCGTGTCAGCCTGGGATTTTGGACAGATCATTCATCTCCTTTGTAGAGGAAATCTTCCAGGAGCAAGACACGAGTGAAAGACTACAACATAGTTTACATCTCACCTGCTCCAGAAGAAGAAGCCATGAGTGGTACCATGTCCGGGAGACTCTATCTCAGAGACTACCCAGAAGGACAAGAGAATGTTCTCACTTCTCCTTCTGCCTCCAATGCCCCCCCCCCCCCGACTTCATTTTTTTCCTACCTCCAATGCTCCTCTGGCATCATCTCCTCAAGCAGAACCAGGCCCTCCAAAGCCAATAATAGATGACAAAGGCAAGCAGCCGGTTCGCTTTGACAAGAGTCTAAATAAAATTCTAATACAAGGACTTGAAAAACCGTATAATTTCGATATATTGGCTCAACTAGCTAATACTCCGACAAGATTATCAATTTTTGAACTTATGCGTCTCTCTAGAGAAACTCGAGAACATTAAGTGACGCTTTGTTACAAGCCGACGCTTGTCTAGCACATCTCAAGAAGCCAGACGAAGAACCTGTGGCATGCTCTCATTGTTGTAGTGTGATGGAAGTGATTCCTAATATCACCTTCACTCAAGGTGACATGTTACTCGAGGACAATCGACAGGATCGACCTCTCTACTTTATAGGGTATGTTGACACAATGAATGTCGATCACATTCTGGTCGACCCTGGATCTGTACTCAGTATTATACCGAAGACTCTATATTGGATGCACTAAGGAACCCAGTCCATAGTCTCTCTATGGCGGTCACGAATTTTCTTGGATTCAATTTCAAAAAAAGCGAACCGTTGGAAAAGATCCGCCTATGAATCCAAATTGGCGATCTCTGTACAAAAGTCACCTTCTATGTGATTGACAATCACGTCTCCTACAATGTGTTAGAAAGACCATGGTTGCATGAACATAACATTGTGCCATCCACTCTCCATCAATGCTTTAAGTACATTAATGACAACAGAGTAGGCAAGAAAGAAGTTGTTGATCTTAATCCCTTCTGAGGTATTGAGGACTATTATACAGACTCCAGGATGTACAAAGAAGAGTAGATAAAGGTTGTATTGGCTGTGGACACTGAAGAAGACCAAAAAAATAATCCAGACGAGGTCTTGGTAATTCCAATCAAGGGACACACTTCTCGCCCCTTGTCTTCTCAGATGCTGACCATTAACCTCTTTCCTCCTACTAAGCTTCCTCCTACTAGAAAAATAGAACATAGAGAACTCACATCTTCTGAGCCTCTTATTATTAACCGTTGTCGTAACAAACCTCCTACTTCTCCTCCTCTCATTATTAACCTCGATACGTCAGCGACCAAGGTTAAAAACGTTGTTGTAAATATTGAAGCAAATATCAATAAAACAGTATCTCCTTTGCAGTATGTTAACGTCCATTATTATACTCAACGTTACTTAGAAATTCTAGACAATTTTGAACCTCTTACCTTGCGGGAAATTCAACCCCTCCAAGGGAAGATATTATTCGAACCAGTACAAAACTCCTTTTTTCTAATTCCCTCCCGTAAGAAAGATGAGCGTCCTATCCTCTTCAGTAAAAGATTGAATCAAAAGGCTATATGTGATAGCAACTCTGAAAATGATCATAATGGATGAATTCAACTACGTCGTTGCAGTCAACAATCAAAAATATCATTCGAAAGATAGGCTACAATTTTAAATCTGGCCTCAATTGTGGTAAAGGTAGACGAACTCATATTCGTATACCCACCCCAAAAGAAAAGGCGTCACAATATTATGACAAGACAAAACATGGGTTATGCTATACTATCTTCTAATATGGTAGGATTCAGACACCAGCATAGGACATGTCCATCGAGTAACTCTATCTTCTAATATGGTGACAGCCAAATTATCATATGATGATGACAATTCTATCGAGGCTTATGAGGAAGAGCCTTGGGTACAACGGATGGATACTCAATTGGAGCTTCGCTTCGAACAGCGTGAACCACCCACTGAAGATAAGCTAATCCAAATCAACGTCGGAGACGAAGCTTCTCCAAGGCCAATCTTTATCAGCAAAAGTCTTTCTGAAGTAGACAAACAAAACTTGATCCAGCTCATTAGAGAATACATTAATATATTCGCCTGGAGCTATAAAGATATGCCAAGATTAGATCCTCAAATTATTACCCATAAGTTTAATATTTTGCTAAAGGCTAGGCCGATCAAACAACAGCAGTGACGTTTCCGTCCTGATATAATGGATGCCATAGAAGTTGAAGTCAAGAAGCTCATCGCTTGTACCTTTGTTAGGGAGGAACAACATCCAGACTGGGTAGCTAATGTCGTCCTAGTCAGAAAGAAAATAAGAAAAGTTTGAGTCTGTATCGACTTTAGAGACCTTATGTAGCTTGTCCTAAGGATGAGTTCCCTCTTCCAATCACTAATGTCATGATCGACAATATCTGCAGGTTCAAACGAATATCTTAGGATGGATTCTCTAGATATAATCAGATCAGGATGAACCCCAAAGATAAAAAAGCATACATCCTTTCGTAATCCTCTTGGAGTCTATTGCTATACAGTCAAGCCATTTGGTCTAAAAAAGGCTGGTGCTACCTATCAGCGGGCCATGAGTACCATCTTTCGTGAATATTTACGAGAAATAGTCGAATGCTATGTCGATGATATTGCTGTCAAAAGTCATCTAAAGGAAGATCACATCCAAGACTTAAGGACTATCTTTGATCTAATACGTCAACATCAACTCAAAATAAATCTTACCAAACATTTATGGGAGTCTCTAGTGGCAAATTTCTTGAATTTGTTATTACCTCTAAGGGTATACACGTTGACCACGAGAAAGTCAAAGCTATTCAAGAGATGCATCCTCCAAGCAACCTAAAAGTGCTACGAGGATTCCAGAGAAGACTTACATATATCAAGAGATTCATTTCAAATCTCTCTGGACGCTGCAAACCGTTCACTCAATTGATGAAGAAAGGTGTATCTTTTGTTCGGACTGATGAATGCCAGCAAGTATTTGAAGACATAAAGCGGTACTTGATGAACCCTCCAGTCCTAGTTCCTCCAATCACAGGAATATCTTTTCTGATGTATGTTCGAGCAATGAATCACTCTTTGGGTGCCCTCTTAGCCCAAAAGAATAATGAAGGCCATGAGCAATTAATTTACTATCTCAGTCGCACAATAATTGGTGCTGAATATCGATACAGCCCGGTAGAAAAAGAGTGCTTAGCCTTGATGTTCACCGTCCAGAAAATACGTCTTTACATTACGGGCCAGACCATTCATGTCATCTCCAGGGTCAATCCTCTGCGAGTTCTGAAGAAAAACCTAGTACACTCAACTCTAGACATGCTACATGGGCGATACTGCTAGTAAAGTATGATATGGTGTATATCCTGCAAAAGTGTGTTAAGGGTCAAGCCATAGCCGACTTCTTGGCCGCATATCCAATTCCTAAAACTTCAAAACTCTACGACAAAATTCCTGATGAAACTCTAGATACCAACATGATTTCAGAGAAATATTCGCTTTGCATCTATTCTTCGATGGTGCATCCAGAATTGGACCCAACGGTATCATCATTGCTGGAGTAGGAATTGTCCTTGTATCCCCAGAAGGATTAGCTATCAAATAGCCTATTCTCCGGATGAGCCATGTTCTAACAATGTTGCTGAGCACAATGCTTTACTCATGGGTCTCCAGTTAGCTAAACAGCTAGATATCGGCTATCTTGAAGTATACGGAGACTCTAAACTGATTGTCAACTAGGTTAGGAATACGCATGAGGTCCGACATCAAGAGCTCAATCATTACTAAGAAGCAGTAGTCAAATTGCTTGCATCATTCAAAGGTTTCTTCGTTGAATATGTACGCCGAGCATGCAATACAGAAACTGATGCACTCGCGAATCTAGCATCTTTGTAAGCAGTTCTTATAAAAAGGCAATAGTTAATCGTAATCGCTAATCGATAATTATTCTGTGTCGAGAATAATCTGAACATTGAATTCAGTAATGCGGTGGAGGTTTGCACTACTAGAGAGGACTGGAGAACTTTCTTTATCGACTTCGTAGTACATAACATTCTACCAGAAGACCCTAAACAAGCTACGATAATTCGTCGTAGATCACTCCAATTCTACTACAATCACTTGTCCAAGACTTTTTACCGTCGATCCTTCGATGGTATGCTCCTACGCTGTCTTGTGGGAGATAAAGCAAAACAGATACTATTTGAAGCTCATAACGGTGGCTACGGTGCGCATCAGCCCGGCCCTAAGCTACATGATTGTATCAGATGCATGGGATACTATTGGCCCACTATGGTGGCAAATGCAATTGAATATGCGAAGAAATGCAGAGCATATCAGATTCACATAGATTTTATCTACCAACTGTCTGAATTCTTACATCCTACTATAGCATCTTGACCCTTTGAAGCCTGGGGTATGGATGTTATTAGTCCTATTAATCTGTCATTATCTCGAGGATATTGATTTATCTTAGCTACAACTGATTATTTCTGAAAATAGGCAGAAGCTATTCCCTTAGCACAAGTCAAGACAAGCAGTGTCATTAGCTTCATCAAACATCATGTGATCTATCAATTCGACGGATCAATATGACAATGAACCTTAGTTCGTTAGTCAAACATTTACTCGATTCTGTAATAACAATTGAATCAAAAATGTCGCTTCCACAGCTTATAATCCTGCAGCTAACGGTCTAGCAGAAGCTTTTAATAAAACAATCATCAAGCTTCCCAAGAAGTTTGTTTCTGCCAACAAACAAAACTGGAGCAAAAAGTTTGGAGAATGTCTGTGGGTGTACCGCACCACTGTACGTATGTGACCACCACTTTTCTAAAATGAGAATAATTTTGAACTTTTGTAAAATTGATTATTAAAAATAGGATTTAACTCATGTTAATGATTTTTGGTGATTTTAATTAATTAAATACTATTTAAATTGGTAAATTATGATTTTGGTGTTTTGCTAGTGTAACCCTAGAGACTACTCGACCTAGAGACTAACCATGACCATGGGGACCTAATCATGTGATTAGATTGACTAATTAACTATTTTTAGTCTAAGGATATTTTGGTCATTTTTTACTTTTTGGTGAAAAAGAATTTTAATTACTTAATTTAGTGCTAATCTCTTTGTTAAGCCTTAACCTCAAAATTTTCCTAACCTAGATATTAGTCATAAGCCTAGATATTAGATTAGAAGCTTCCACCATGACAAGGTTAGTAATATCTAGATATTAGTTTAAAGTAGGATATTTGTTAAGAATAGATATTTTAGCTATAGGCCTTTACTAGAAAGGCTTGAATTATGCATGTAGAGGCCTTTAAACCTTATGAAACTAAACCCTAACCCTAAAAACAATCCTTGGCTGCCATCAAAGGGTTCCCTCTCCTATAAAAACAAATATTGAGACCCCCGTGCCTCTTTTCATTGCCTCCTACAAACCCTAATTGTGTTCTTCTCCAAATTTACCCCCTTTCACCAAATCAACTCCAAATCGAGCCAAATCAATTGCAACACAATCCCCTAGTGTAGAGGAAGGCATTGGTGGCTAGCTAGCAAGGTTTGGAGGCTTTGGGATCATAGCAATTGAGGAATACATCATTTCTAGGCTCTTTATATTGAGATCCCAACTCTCAATAGGTAAACCCCTTTAAACCCATTAAATCCCTAATTTTTCTTTATAGATGCATACATCTAGGTACCATACCCCTGTAGACCAAGTTTGGTAGGAATTGGTGTCCTTTTGATATGCGTATCGGAGGCATGTCAGAGTATTGTTGAAAGTGTTTGGTGAAATGCCTCAATAGAATAAGTGTTAATTATTTTCAAAACAAATTACATGGTTGTGTAGCCCTTGGTGTGTGGATTCCAAATATATTTGACTGAGTCAAAGATTGTGTCATTTTCGTGTCGAAATTAGACACGGGAAGACCTGCACTCACTGTGGTGCAGTGTCCTGCTACCCGGGTCCCATTTTTTGTAGACACGCCACGTGGACCCACCAAAATTGGTGTGGAGGTGGGGGTCACGATTGTCAATGTGCTCACAAATTTTTATAGGATTTTATCGAGTGGTGTGTGAGAAATTGCACTCGCACTGATTCGACCACTGCACACATGCACGGAAAATCACTCACTGATACGCACATACAACTCGGATACGGCACAGCTTTAACCCGATTCAGGGTGTCGAATACCTAGTGTCACCCTCATTTCCCGTATTTCCCCATTTCGTATTTATACTCGTATCTGGATTTTGGCATGTATTTTTATTTTTCTCAACTTGTGAAATTTTGGTATTTCTCGTATTTTAGGTTTTGACATGGCTCGGTTTTAATTGGATTGGGTTGGTTTGGTTTGGTTTAATGTGTATTGGAACACCTTAGCCTATGCTCCACCCTCAACACACCATATCCCTCCCTCATTAAAACTCTGCCAACTTCTTCTCTCTCCTCATAAACCTCCATTAATTTTTCTTCTTCTCCTTCCTCTACATAACACCAACCCATAGGCAAGTACACCTTGCCACTACATGAGAACCCTATTTTATTTGTCCGTTAGCTAGATTAGGACATGGTGATCAACATTAGAACTTAGCATTTTGTGATTAGGAGTCTCCATTGTTCTAGATCTAAGTTTTCTCTATCTTCGGATTTACATGGTTTTGATCTATTTAAGTTGGATTTTTATGGGTTTTGATGTTTCCATGTGGAAGAAAATTCAATTTCACCCAAGATGGAACTTTGGAAATCCGGATTTGGAGTTCGGATGGCCAAGTTGTGATGTTCTGAAGTTTTGGGAGCCATTGGAGCCTCTTCTCAGCCATGGAGAAGGAGACCCTGTGTGCGTGCTTTTGCGCGTATGTAGCTCCCCTGCGGGCGTGCTTTTGCGCGTACGCAGCTCCCCTGCGGGCGTGCTTTTGCGCGTACGCAGCTCCCCTGCGAGCGTGCTTTTGCGCGTACGCTGCCCCCTGCGTGCGTGCTTTTGCGCGTATGCTGCTCCCCTGCGTGCGTGCTTTTGTGCGTACGCAGCTCCCCTACGTGCGTGCCCTTGCGCGTACGCTGCTCCCCTGTGTGCGTGCCCTTGCGCGTACGCTCCCCGCCAGTGCGCGCGCTCTTGCGCGTACGCTTCCCCCTGCACGCGCGCTCTTGCGCGTACGCTGCCCCCCTGACCCCTTGCTTAACCTATTGGCTCTTGGAGTATTTGTTTTATTTCTCAACTTGGTTTCTCTTTTGTGGATTGGGTTTTCCTGAGATCTGTTCAACACAGCACGACTATCTTGACCCGACACGGCCTAACACGATTTTCAAGTAATTGTTTATGACTAGTACGGTTTTCAGGATTTTTTGTGAATTATAATCCTGGTATTCTCTGAGCTCCTTGCTAGTGACCCAGAGGGGTGCACACCTAACTTGTAACTTGTAATTAATCCTTGTGACTTGATAACTTGATAGTGGCCCGTGGCGGTGCACTCCTGACTTGTAGCATGACTTGATAACTAAATGCTGTTGCGACGGCTAACTTAACTTGACCTGCCTTGACACCGTGGGTGGTTCTTTCTTGCTTGCTTGTTAAATCCACTTGTCCTGTCTTGCATCATGTCTAGGATGGGACTCCTGACTACCACGGTCAGGGGTACCTACCAAAATGGATTAAGGCAAATAACTAGAATAACACAGTATTCATGAAGAGATGACACAGCTACAGGCAATCCCGTTACCTGGACGCTCTTGGGATCTGTAGCCTGCCGTCGAGTAGGGCACATTTCCAGCACACTGTTATGAGTTACACCTTCTAAGTCACTTAAGGGTACATGCATTTTCTGGACGATGTACCCACCAGAATTCAACCCCTAATTTTCGACCTGGGTAACCTGGATGGTCTGCAGGGCTTGTGGCTGTGGAACAATCTCACTGCATCTTGTTAGTAATTAGGCTTGTGATAACCCTAGTTAGTTAAAGTAGTAAGCCGTAGTATCTGCTTGGCCGTGATTGATTGAATGAGGTATAACCAGTCTAGCCATATCTTGATCTAGTACAAGATTGCTTCCTATCTTGATTTCTTATATTATTACCTTGCCGATAAATGGTGGAAAACCAAGTTCTGTTCAAATGAAGGGTTATAGCCCCGGTCCTTGTTTGGTTTACGGGTTGTAACCTGGCTATCGGAATAGTTCCATGGTTATCTTGTCGTATATCATCCTGACATGTTTTCGTAATTCTGGTTTTAATATTGGATTTTCTTGTGCTGATTGCTGGCTTTTGTTCTTATTTCGTGGCCCCCTTGTGGCACTTGCTCTTTCTGGGGTTGACCCAGCTGGTTTTGTGTGGCCAAATTTTGGAGCAGCTCCCGAGGATCTACCAAGCTTCCAACCCAATGGTGACAACTAGACGGAACCCGGGCCAAGAGTGGGTTTTCCTTTTGCTCTGTCCACTTTATTGTAAAACTATTCTTTTGAGGCGTTTAGCCGACGAGCACCTGTTAGCTCGATGCACTTTTCCTTACTGTCTGCCTACGGGCTGTAAACATGATTAACAAATCCTAGGGTTGATCATGTATGACTAAACTCTTGCTAGTCCTAATATTTTGTAACGACTAGCTTCATGATCAGCTGAATATGTAATATTTGGGACGCCTTATTATTGTATATTTAATGATCAAACATCTTGCGACTTTACTTACTTGCTGTGATTGAGACATTAGGCTTGTTCATGACCATAAGAGACTGTTGGCTTGTACTAAACCCTTATATATCTAGACAGCCGTGACCGTATATCGAGGTGGTTTCTATTTCAATATACGTAGCTGGCTATGTCTGCCCCCGCTCTCCAGTATTCTGGTTCTGGGGCGTGACATGGTTTAAGTGGTGTTCCATGCAGGTCTTGTAAATCAAGATATGTGGGGGTTTACCAGATAGATGTCTCAATCAGTACTCGTCCTTGATCTCTGTTCGTGTCTTCCGAATCCCTGGATTCTTGCCCTGATCCTGTGCTTATATCATTGATCTGTCCTGGTCCTTTCCTTATTGTTCCCTGTGTCGTCTTCTTCAGCGGCACTGTACCTGGTCCTACCGATCACCGAGGTGGAGCACTTCCTGCGGACCAGCAGCAACCCGAAGATCAAGCCCAGCATTCCGGGGTAGCCTCCAGAGTTGTGCCTACTGGAGGAGAGTCACCAGTTCGGCCCGTCCAGCCCGCAGAGCCAGATGATGGTACCTTAGTAGGCCTCATCAAAACCTTGATAGCTTCCCAGGATCGTCGAAGCGATGCCCTGCACCAGACAGTTCAAGATGCTTTGACCCGAGGCGGACATCCAGGGAACCAGGCGGCAAACAGCTTCAAGCGATTGAACCCTCCTTTTTTCGACGGCAGCGAGGATGCGATCGCCGCGGATGCATGGCTTCAGGATACCGAGGTGATTCTGGAAGCAGCTAGGACACCTGAGAATGAGAAGGTGGCGGTGGTACGCCTGCAGTTGTTGGACTTGGCTCGCAGTTGGTGGACGGCACAAGCCATGGGATTAGTGGCACCCATTGCTTGGGCAGTGTTTAGAGAGAGATTTCAGACGAAGTACTTTGATATTGTGGCTCGGTACGACCTGCAAACCAGATTTACCAACTTGAAGCAAGGAGGCAGAACAGTCGACAGTTATGCATCGAAGTTTTCTAGACTCAGTAGGTTTGCCCCCACCTTGGTGGCGACCGAGTTTGATAGGGCCCAGCGGTTCCAACAGGGACTGCATTTGGAGATCTTGTTGGCAGTGGAGCAGTTCGAGCACCAGACGTTTGATGCAGTCTTGAGAGCAGCTAGAAGGCATGAGTATACCTTCCAGAGGATCGTGGATAGGACCGGAGGTAGGAAGCGGTCCCACAGTCAGATGCACCAATCATCAGCTCCATCCCCGGCAGCTAGGGGATTGACCATTGGAACTCCAAGGCGGGAGGCCTCAGTAACGTCGGTTCAGCATTCGACCCCGACGTACCCGCAGCAGCAGAAGCAGACTTCTGCGATGGGATGTTCTCATTGCGGAAAGCCAGGACATGTGGTGGCAGACTGTCGTAGGGCACAGGGATTGTGCCTGGCTTGTGGAGCAGCAGATCATAGGGTAGGGGCTTGCCCGAATAGGGGTGGTTCATCAGCATCCAACCCTTCTAGCTCTTCGGTGAGAGGACCGGCTCCAGCACCAGTTCAGCAGCAGCAGTATCAGTCTTCGAGGCCCTTGCCGCCTCAGTCTCAGGCATTCCAGCAACAACACCCCAGCAGTATGCACAAGCCCAAGCTCAGATCCAGAATAGGCAGAGAGGTTTCTAGCAGAAGGGACCAGCAGCCAGAGGACAAGGTCAGACCATGATGATGGCTATGGAAGAAGAAGTTGCACCAGGTGAGGTTGTGGCAGGTACTATTCTCGTCAACTCCTCTCCAGCGTCTGCATTATTTGATTTTGGTGCATCGTATTCATTCATGTCTGCACGATTCGCGACACGGATAGGATTGGAGCCCGAGTCATTATCAGTGAGGCTCAATATACTTACTGGTAATGGTCTTATGGGAGTAGATCGAGTGTTTTCCTCGTGTTGGATCGTAGTTAGCGGTAGGGAGTTCCCCGCTAGATTCATAGAGTTTCCTATAGCAGACTATGATGTAGTCGTAGGCATGGATTGGTTGAGGAACCAGTATGCTAGGATAGACTGCCATATTGGCAGAGTTGTCTTTAGTATCCCCGGCGAGCCAGAGTTTTCGTTTTCCAGAGGCGCAGTGGAGCCATCTTCCCCAGCATTGCGGATGGCAGTAGCAGCAGTGCAGTTACCCCGGATAGTTGAAGAGTTTTCAGATGTCTTTCCAGAGGAGCTTCCAGGGATGCCGCCAGAGCGGGAGATTGAGTTCACTATAGACTTGATTCCCGGGACAGCACCAGTATCAGAGCGAGTCTACAGGATGGCGCCTTCAGAGTTGGAAATTTTGTATAAAATGATTGAAGAACTGAGGACCAAGGGATTCATCCGTGCAAGTGGATCGCCTTGGGGAGCCCCGATGCTTCTTGTGAAAAAGAAGGATGGTACGTCCAGGCTATGTGTTGATTATTGTACCTTGAATTCGGTGACAATCAAGAACAGATACCCTCTTCCGAGGATAGATGACTTGTTTGATCAGCTCAAGGGGCTTCAGTGTTCTCGAAGATCGACTTGCGATCGGAATACCACCAGATCAGAGTCAGAGAGCAGGACATCCCGAAGACAGCATTCAGATCGAGGTATGGACATTGGGAGTTCCTTGTTATGCCCTTTAGAGCGACCAATGTGCCGGCCGTATTCATGGACCTCATGAATCGCATTTTCAGGCCTTACTTGGATTAATTTGTGATCGTGTTCCTAGATGACATCCTGGTCTACAGCAAAAGTAAAGCAGAGCATGAGCAGCATCTCCGAGTCGTCCTCCAGACGCTTAGGGAGCATCAGTTGTACGCCAAGTTCAGTAAATGCGAGTTCTGGCTCGATCGCATTTCGTACTTGGGTCACATCATTACCCGAGGAGGAGTGGAAGTGGATCCCCAGAAGATTGTGGCTATCGAGTCATGGCCGGTACCCAGCTCAGTGGCAGAGGTTCGCAGTTTCCTTGGATTGGTTGACTACTACCGGCGGTTCATTTCAAATTTCGCAAGGATTTCAGCGCCGATGACCCAGTTACCCGCAAGGATATGCCGTTTGTTTGGACAACAGAGTGCCAGGAATCATTTGAGAAGTTGAAGCAAGGTTTGATAACGGCTTCCATTCTCACCCTTCCAGATGGGACCAGAGGATTCACAGTTTATTGCGACGCTTCAGGCAGAGGATTAGGGTGTGTCTTGATGCAGCATGGAAAGGTAATATCTTATACGTCATGTCAACTACATGATCATGAGAAGAATTACCCGACCTACGACTTGGAATTGGCGGCGGTAGTGTTTGTTTTGAAGTTGTGGAGACACTACTTGTACGGAGATAGAGTGGAGATCTTTACTGATCATAAGAGCCTGAAGTATGTTTTCACCCAGAAGGACCTTAATATGTGACAGAAAAGATGGCTCGAGCTACTGGTGGATTATGATATAGATTTGCAGTATCATCCCGGGAAGGCCAACGTTGTAGCAGATGCATTGAGCAGGAGAGCCGGAGTTTATTTCATGACGACGCAACCAGAATTATTGGCAGATCTTCAGAAGATGGGAATTGAGGTGGTTCTTCCAACCAGCGTGGCATTGATGGCCAGTCTACAGGTTCAGTCCAGCATAGTTGAGAGAATCCGGATGGCGCAGTCAACAGATTCCAAGATCAAGCGACTCAGAGCAGAGTGTGAAGCAGGAAGAAGGCCAGAGTTATGTATCCATAAAGACGGTACACTTCGGCACGGCACTCGTCTTTGTGTACCCAGTGGAGATATCAGACAGAAAGTCATGGCAGAAGCCCACAGTTCACAATATTTTATTCATCCGGGTGGTACGAAGATGTACCGTGATATTCGTCAGCATTTCTGGTGGAATGGCATGAAGAGGGAGATAGCCCGGTTTGTCTCTCGGTGTTTGGTTTGTCAACAGGTTAAAGCTGAACATCAGAGGCCCGCTGGACTTCTTCAACCCTTACCGATCCCAGAATGGAAATGGGAACATATAACCATGGATTTTGTGACCGGATTGCCCAGATCTCCGACCGGCAGAGATGCTATTTGGGTAATTGTGGACAGGCTTACCAAGGTGGCACACTTTCTCCCATTCAGAGTTGGACAGTCGACGGCGCAGTTAGCAGAGATGTATCTCAGGCAGATCGTCAGGCTTCACGGTGTGCCAGTCAGCATCACCTCGGATAGGGATTCAAGATTCACCTCACACTTTTGGCGCAGCTTGCAGAACAGTTTGGGGACTCGCCTTCAATTCAGCTCAGCTTATCACCCGCAGACGGATGGTTAGTCAGAGCGCACAATCCAGTCTCTTGAGGATATGTTGAGATCTTGTACCCTTGACTTCGATGGTTCATGGAAGAATCATCTGCACCTGGTAGAATTCTCGTACAACAATAGTTATCAGGCCAGTATCCAGATGGCACCCTTTGAGGCTCTTTATGGCAGGAAGTGCAGATCCCCGCTAGCATGGGATGATGTCGGGGAGAGGCAGATACTCGGACCCGAATTGATTTCTCAGACGGTTGAAGTGGTCAGGAATGTTAGAGATCACCTCCGAGATGCACAGGACCGCCAGCGCCATTGGGCCGATGCTCATCGGCGTCCCTTAGAATTTGCTGTCGGTGACCATGTATTCCTTAGGATCTCGCCTAACCGCGGCGTCATTCGCTTTGGCGTGCGGGAAAAGCTTAGTCCTAGGTATATAGGGTCGTTCGATAATCTAGAGCGAGTAGGAGATGTATCCTATCGTCGCGCTCTTCCGCCATCGCTAAGTGAGGTACATGATGTATTCCATGTGTCCCAATTACGACGGTATATTCCAGATCCGAGCCACATCCTAGACCATTCGAAATTGGTTGTTGGTACCAACCTTTCGTATGAGGAGAGGCCCGTGTCTATTTTGGACCGAAGGGAAAAGATACTCAAGAACAAGACTATTAAATTAGTCCGTGTTGCTTGGGGTCATCACTCTCTAGGTGAGTCAACGTGGAAGCGTGAGGACGACATCCGATCGCGATATCCCTACCTGTTTGACTCGTGAGGTTTAATGTCTTTCTTATGCCTTACTTTTTCCTTCCTTGCTTGCATTGTATGATTGTATGATTGAACCGCTTAGTGTAGCTTGCCTGTGCTTAGTATAACTTGTCGTGACAATCTCTAGCTCCTTGATTAAATTTCGAGGACGGAATTCTTTTAAGGTGGGTAGAGTTGTCACCCTCATTTTTCGTATTTCTCGTATTTCGTATTTATACTCGTATCTGGATTTTGGCATGTATTTTTATTTTTCTCAACTTATGGAATTTCGGTATTTCTCGTATTTTAGGTTTTGACATGGCTCGATTTTAATTGGATTGGGTTGGTTTGGTTTGGTTTAATGTGTATTGGAACACCTTAGCCTATGCTCCACCCTCAACACACCACATCCCTCCCTCATTAAAACTCTACCAACTTCTTCTCTCTCCTCATAAACCTCTATTAATTTTTCTTCTTCTCCTTCCTCTACACAACACCAACCCATAGGCAAGTGCACCTTGCCACCACATGAGAACCCAATTTTATTTGTCCATGAGCTAGATTAGGACATGGTGATCAACATTAGAACTTGGCATTTTATGATTTGGAGTCTCCATTGTTCTAGATCTAAGTTTTCTCTATTTTCGGATTTATATGGTTTTGATCTATTTAAGTTGGATTTTTATGGGTTTTGATGTTTCCATGTGGAAGAGAATTCAATTTCACCCAAGAAGGAACTTTGGAAATCCGGATTTCGAGTTCGGATGGCCAAGTTGTGATGTTCTGAAGTTTTGGGAGCCATTGGAGCCTCTTCTCAGCCATGGAGAAGGAGACCCTGTGTGCGTGCTTTTGCGCGTACGCAGCTCCCCTGCGGGCGTGCTTTTGCACGTACGCAGCTCCCCTGCGGGCGTGCTTTTGCGCGTACGCAGCTCCCCTGCGGGCGTGCTTTTGCGCGTACGCAGCTCCCCTGCGGGCGTGCTTTTGCGCGTACGCAGCTCCCCTGCGGGCTTGCTTTTGCGCGTACGCTGCCCCCTGCGTGCGTGCTTTTGCGCGTACGCTGCTCCCCTGCGTGCGTGCCCTTGCGCGTACGCTGCTCCCCTGCGTGCGTGCTCTTGCGCGTACGCTTCCCGCCTGCACGCGTGCTCTTGTACGTACGCTTCCCCCTGCGCGCGCGCTCTTGCGCGTACGCTGCCCCCTCTGACCCCTTGCTTAACCCATTGGCTCTTGGAGTATTGGTTTTATTTCTCAACTTGGTTTCTCTTTTGTGGATTGGGTTTTCCTGAGATCTGTTCAACACAGCACGACTATCTTGACCCGACACGGCCTAACACGATTTTCAAGTAATTGTTTATGACTAGTACGGTTTTCAGGATTTTCTGTGAATTATGATCCTGGTATTCTCTGAGCTCCTTGCTAGTGACCCAGTGGGGAGCACACCTAACTTGTAACTTGTAATTAATCCTTGTGACTTGATAACTTGATAGTGGCCCGTGGCGACGCACTCCTGACTTGTAGCATGACTTGATATCTAAATGCTGTTGCGACGGCTAACTTAACTTAACCTGCCTTGACACCGTGGGTGGTTCTTTCTTGCTTGCTTGTTAAATCCACTTGTCCTGTCTTGCATCATATCTAGGATGGGACTCCTGAGTACCACGGTCAGGGGTACCTACCAAAATGGATTAAGGCTAATAACTAGAATAACACAGTAGTCATGAAGAGATGACACAGCTACAGGCAATCTCGTTACTTTGGCGCTCTTGGGAACTGTAGCTTGCCGTCGAGTAGGGCACATTTCCAGCACACTGTCATATGTTGCACCTTCTAAGTCACTTAAGGGTACATGCATTTTCTGGACGATGTACCCACCAGAATTCAACCCCTAATTTTCGACCTGGGTAACCTGGATGGTCTGCAGGGCTTGTGGCTGTGGAACAATCTCACTGCATCTTGTTAGTAATTAGGCTTGTGATAACCCTAGTTAGTTAAAGTAGTAAGCCGTAGTATCTGCTTGGCCGTGATTGATTGAATGAGGTATAACCAGTCTAGCCATGTCTTGATCCAGTACAAGATTGCTTCCTGTCTTGATTTCTTACGTTATTACCTTGCCAATAAATGGTGGGAAACCAAGTTCTGTTCAGATGAAGGGTTACAACCCCGGTCCTTGTTTGGTTTACGGGTTGTAACCTGGCTATCGGAATAGTTCTATGGTTATCTCGTCGTATATCATCCTGACATGTTTTCGTAATTCTAGTTTTAATATTGGATTTTCTTGTGCTGATTGCTGGCTTTTGTTCTTATTTCGTGGCCCCCTTGTGGCACTTGCTCTTTCTGGGGTTGACCCAGCTGGTTTTGTGTGGCCAGATTTTGGAGCAGCTCCCGAGGATCTACCAAGCTTCCAGCCCAATGGTGACAACTAGACGGAACCCGGGCCAAGAGTGGGTTTTCCTTTTGCTCTGCCCACTTTATTGTAAAACTATTCTTTTGAGGCATTTAGCCGACGAGCACCTGTTAGCTCGATGAACTTTTACTTACTGTCTGCCTACGGGCTGTAAACATGATTAACAAATCCTAGGGTTGATCATATATGACTAAACTCTTGCTAGTCCTAACATTTTGTAACGACTAGCTTCATGATCAGCTGAATATGTAATATTTGGGATGCCTTATTATTGTATATTTAATGATCATACATCTTGCGACTTTACTTACTTGCTGTGATTGAGACATTAGGCTTGTTCATGACCATAAGAGACTGTTGGCTTGTAGTAAACCCCCATATATCTAGACAGCCGTGACCGTATATCGAGGTGGTTTCCATTTTAATATACATAGCTGGCTATGTCTGCCCCCGCTCTCCAGTATTCTGGTTCTGGGGCGTGACACCTAGACCTATACCTAGTCTACCCATGGGCACGAGCACGAGGCCTGGACACATGTGTGTCATGTTCTTTGGTGATCGACATGTCAGCACGAGGTTTGCCTGTGCATAGTTTTGATACTGGGTTCGAAACTGGATTTTGGACACGATTTTGACACTATGGATGGACACGTGTTTGATACATGTTTGACACTTCATTTCGACACATATTTCTCTTTATTTTTAGTACAATTGTTTGTGTGTGTTAGTTTGGGTATCGACTGATACCTGGGTTGTGTTTGAGGTCGACAGAAATATATGTGAAGTGTTGGATTGATGCTCTGGATTGGGGTATGTTGCAGATGATATTATATATATGTTTTGATGGTTATACATATATAAGATTCAGATGTTGTCTATCTATATATGTTCAGTGGTGGTTTGAGTGTTTAATATATGTATGTTGTGTTCATTGAGTTGGTTTGATAGGATTAGTTTGAGAGATCTGAGAAGAGGAGAGGTGTAGGTATGTATATGTGTGTGTGTCCCAGATTTCAGGAGCTTAAGATTTTGGATGTGTGAGTGGTTAGAACATTAAAAATATGTTAGTTTTGATGTGTTAGTATGTTGAGGTTATGTTGTTCAGTTAGGTTTGTTCAGTTGTGGGGGTTAGCTGAGATGTCAGTGTGGCATTAGGCATTAGAATTTTGACCATTAGCAGAAGTAGCAGAGCTTTGGTTGCCTTAGCTTGGCTTGGCTTGGCAATTGCAACCAGCAACAGCATTAGTATTTAGTAGTAGCAGTGGCTACAGCATGAGCATTAGCAATAGAGCTGCAGTAGCATATAGCAGCAATAGGGGCTGTACTAGGCAGCCCCTTTGTGTCCATGTACATGTGTGTTAGCCTTGTTAGGATTTGTGAGGTTGTATATATGGTTTAGGCTTACGTTCGTGTAGTTGTGTTAGGATATTATATATATATATATATATATATATATATATATATATATATATATATATATGTTTGAGTGTTAGAGGATGAGTTATCTAGATTTCAGTTATTGAGGTGAGTTAGAGTAAAGTCTTGATTAGTTAGTTGTTGATTATTCAGATTAAGATATGAGGATTACCTAGAGAGAAATATGCATGTATGTATATATAGATGTGATGATAGATAGATAGATAGATAGATAGATAGATAGATAGATAGATAGATAGATAGATAGATAGATAGATAGATAGATAGGAAATGGTGTAGATGTGACAGTTGGGGTTAATATATAGGTGTTGTATATATATAGCTTGCCTATATATATGGTTAAGGTAGTATAGTTATAGAGTTGTGAGTTGACCAACCCAGTTACCTTCTACATGGCTTTTAGTCAAACCCTAGATAGCTAGATGACCTAGATTTGACTTGGTTGACTAGAGTTGACCAAGAGTCAACATTGAGTCACTATTTGACCTAGTTTGACTTGAGGGTTGACCAATAGTTGACTTTGACCTAGATTAACCTAGAATCATGTAGAATGCATTGTAAACTTCAAATATTACCTTCTTGTATACATCATAACCTGTGTGCTCTATTTAGGACTCAGACACCTCAGTTCAGACATCTATTTCCATAGTCACTCAGGATCTCAGGCGAGTATATGCTCTGATCATTTTCATACTTGCTAGAACTTCTATTCATGCTTTAGATAAATTACTTGATGCTATCACGATTGTTATCATGGACCAGTACCCTTTGGATCTTGTCTTGCGATGTTATCCCCCTCGGGTACATTAAATACGTATTGTCATGTGTTTTTCACGAACATATTGTATTTCTTGTACATCCCTATTCATGTATACTCTTGTGCAATCTTGTACTCTCATAATCACATGAGCCCATGGATAAAACTATTGTACAGGTAACGTAACTTGACTGGATCCTTGTGTATTGATTGGGAAGGGTGAGCAGGAAATGGTTATGTGATCAAATCCCATATTATGCAAATATTGTGTATGTCCATTATGCTCTCACGTATGATAGAGTCCCATTTTATTGTATATCCTAGCCTGTTTACATAACCATCTTGTGCTGTAATCACTTATATTACTTATAGTTCTTATTTCATATACAACTGTCTCTTGTACTCAGATTGTCTATTTTACACTGTTCTTATACGTGTCTTACAGTTTTCATTATAGTTTACTCTACTGCCTGTTTTATATATTCCATTATGATATGATCCTGTTTCAGTGTTATGTATTCGCTCATGTCCTGACCGGACCGGTTGAAAAATAATACAAATGATACTGAGGACTTCTGCCCGACCTATTATAGAGCCCATCTAGACGACACCTATGCGTTGGACCCACAGGAGGATCTAGTTCTAACTAAGTACGTCATCCCTACCGCTTAGACTAGATTAGCTAGGTTTTATCTTAGTTCTTGATATTTGTATTGACTTCTGAGTTTGTATTATTTGGATGTTTGAGATGTTGTGTCGTTTAGACACTTAGACTTATTTTCCTTCTGTTTGTATTTTTCTTTTTTGATTTCCTATCTATAATATCGTACTATTTCTATCTCTAGATTTGCGATTGAGTTGTACCTTATATGATTTGTCCTCCATTCGGAGAGTATATCATATTGTATTTAGTGGAGATAGTGACCTAGAACAACGTTCTACCATCAACACTACAGCATTGAGCTTTCTGCTCTATATTACATTCTTAAGGGGATTCCTTTTTTTGCCCCTAAGAATATCATTCAGATGATGGGTAGATGTCGCGGAAGAGACCGCAACCTCTCTTATGCGATGATCATCCCACGCATCTTTCAGAGATTTGACATTGACCTATCTACTTGTGTTGTTGACCCTGAACCCAAGTTTCTCAAACTCTCTCGTCGCAGCATTGCCACTGTTCCTCTACCTACTGCACCTACTCCTCCTGCACCTACTCCCACAGCACCTGGTCCTCCTCATTCTTACCCTATGACATTTGAGGGTATTCATCAGCACCTATTAGATCTGCAGTCCTTTTATGTTGAGACTTCCAGGGAACAAGAGTTTCGTGATATGACCCGGTTCCAGGCTATTGCCAACACCTTCGCCGATCTGAGATTTGCACAGACGGGTCACTCTGCTAGCTCTCTACCTCGAGACCCTTCTGTTTCTGGCTACCGTATTGATGATGAGGCGGTCCACTCTCTGTTCCAGCCAGGGAACGCTTACGATTGGTATCGTACTACTGGTGCCACTCGTCATACTTCTAGAGCTGGTACTTCTGGAGCTGGTCCTTCTGGACATGCTGGCGCTGCAGCTGATGATGATGATGATGAGGATGATGACTTTTGAGATGTTATGGTTTTTGAGACTGTTATTTTTTGTCTTATGTTTACTTGGAAATGCTCCGACATTCCAAGTTATTATCAGCACCTTTTATTTTTAGTTATTATGTGACTCTTCATAGACATGGTGTTTATTATGCCTCAGTTTGGCATATTAGTTTATTATTCAGCACTTTATTTGTTTCAGTTTTATTCTGGCATTATCTCTCTTTCTGCTTCATATTAAAACTGCCTGTGACAAATAACATGCCCGTGTTGTTTATACAATATTCTTTTAACTGTTTCTATCATGCCTGTGATGAATGTTTTATATATTTTTTTTGTGTTTCTTCACTGTTTGTTACTTATGCATTTATTGCGGGGGAGCTTTCTCTTTTGCAATTATTTTACTAAGTGACAACGGGGGAAAAATAGATCTAACATCTTCATGACTGAATATGGACATTGTTCAACGATGGATATCAACTATGTTCAAGACTGAAGCCGTTTGCCATTCAGAATATATTTCCTTCAAAGCAATGTAATTTTTTATTTTATTGAGTTTAGGAATACATTGTACACCGAGTCGTACTGGCAAATTGGCTATCCGAAATCGTTTTTCAAAACCACCCTATCCTTTTACAAATGACCTATGTTTTTGAAAAATATCATTTTTACAAAAAGCTTCTGAAGGACTTTTCAAAAAGCCAAATTGATTTTTCTCAAAAATGAACTGGCAGAACCCTAGCAGAACTTGGCCAAAGTTCGGCCAAGATGAACGTTAGTGAACGTTTGATTTTGAACTTGGTCACCCTTCAGTTGCGGTTCGTTACAAAAGATTTCTGTCCGAATTCTGCCCGAATTCTGTCAGAGTTCTGTCTTTGGAAAAACTATAAATAGAGAAGTATTTCGATCATTTCAAATCATCAATTCACTTTCAATCTCTTCTCTTCTAAAGCTTACATTTCTTCCAAAGAGTTCTAAAAAGCTTTTATTTTCAAATCCCAAGCCAGTTACAATCCTTTAGTCGATTTGCCAGTACGATACGGTCTAGAAGTTTCAGAGCGATTGTAATCAGAGGTTTGATAGAAGATACAACTCTTCATAATTGAAGTAGGTCGAGTTCTTCGTGTCAAAGCTTGCGTCTGTAGAAGTTGCAAGAACTTCGTATGAAAACTTGCCGGATTTTCCAATAATGGATTCAACTGGAAGCTAGAGTTCTTCCGACTGGACTAGTCCTCACAAGAGGGAAACCAGTATAAATCTCGGTGTTTCCGTTTGCCTTCTGATCACTTTTAATTTCTGTCATTTACTTTGTGATTATTTTTATATCTGTAATCTAACTGCTAACAAGTTTTTTAATTAGCAATATCCGCTGCCTACTCTATTCACCCCCTCTAGAGTATTCTGCTTTACGATTTCGTTCCTACAATTGGTATCAGAACAGGCTCTCCATCTAGAGGTATTATATTCTGATCCCAATTGTTCCTACAATTGGTATCAGAGCGGATTGTACAGGTAAAGCAAGGTAAAATTACAGTTATATTCAATTTTTATATAGATCACAGCATTACACATGGCAACTTTGAAATTCACAATTGAAGGCCAAGCCACAAACAGACCTCCACTGTTTGACGGCACAAACTACACTTATTGGAAAACACATATGAGTTTCTTTCTGAAATCTCTTGATTTTGACTTATGGTCTGTAGTTATTGATGGCTATAAAAAGCCACCTCGTATTAATGTTGATGGTATTTTAGTTGAAAAATCCAATGACAAATATGAAGAGGAGGAAAAGAAAAAGGCCAACCTTGATGCACGTGCTATTAACGCTTTATTTTGTGCTTTAGACAGAACTAAATTCAACAGGGTGTCTACTTGCACAACATCAAACGAAGTATAAAAACTTCTCGAAGTAACCCACGAAGTTACAACACAAGTCAAGGAGTCAAAGATCAGCAGACTTACTCAGGAGTACGAGGCGTTCAAAATGAAGCCAAGTGAATCAGTCACTCAGATATTTACAAGATTATTAGATATTGTAAATCCTCTGTCTTCACTAGGCAAGGATTACAGTAACCATGAAAAGATTCGCAAACTTCTACGAGCCCTTACAAAGAACTGGATTCCAAAGGCTACTACAATCATTGAAGGGAACGACCTCTCAACAATGTCTCTAGAAAAACTCATGGGTAAGCTACTCACTCATGAGTTAGAACTTCAAGACTTTGAAGATGCTACACCAAAGGAGAAGTCAGAGAAGACGATCGCTCTCAAGGCTCAACATAGAAGAACCATCGAAGATGATTCTGATGACAGCGACTCCGACTCTTAAGATCAAGCTCTTCTGGTAAGAAAGTTCAAGAAGTTCACGAGATTTAACAGGAGAACAAAAGACAGCAACAACAACAACAACAACGAGGAAGATCCTATTTGCTACGGATGCAAGAAGAAAGGACACATGAAGAAAGACTGTCCAACAGCATCATCATCAAAGAAAAACAGCAAATATGACAAAGGCTATCTGAAGAGATCTATATCAAAAAAAGTACGCTAACATAAGCATATGGCATAAAAGTGAAGCCAGCGACTCAGAAGATGAACAATCAGATGACGCTACAAATGTATGCTTGATGGCTTGCGATCAGGTAATCACTAATCCTCTATTTGATCCTTATGATGATTTCACCTTTGAGCAACTAGGAGAGGCTTTCAGTGAACTGTTAGATGATTACAGGAAAATGCGTAGTAAATATGAAACCTCTAAGAAGGTACTCAAAGAGTAAAAAGGTGAAATAGGAAGACTTACCGACCTACTAGATCATGTTAGAGATAATGACTCTTCAAATGAGTCTGGTGAGCTTTCATCTATTAAGTTGTTGTTATACGAGACTGTTAAGCTATCCGAAGAAAAAGACCAAACTATTATCCAGTTAAAGGAAGACCAATCTAAGGAGAGAAAGAGTCTCCAGTGTGCACAGGTTAGATTAGAATCACTCACACCTGACTATACTAGATTATATGACACTTCCAAAAAGTTGAAAATTAGTTTAGGAAAACGGCCTGAAGTTGCTGCTTCCTATTCTAACACGTGTCAATTACCGAATCATCGGAACACGCCCAACACTGTCTGACCAAACCATACCAAAACTATGCCCAAGAAGACTAATAGGCATGCATTCTTCTATACTAGAAGACCAAAACCTATCAATCATGCACCTCATACTACTTTCAACACTCAACATGCTAAATGTCATTATTGTGGCCTCATTGGTCATATATCTTCTGCATGTAGAATCAGAAAGTTAGTAGATTTAAATGTTTATGCATGGATACCAAAAACTAACCAGTCAGGACCCAACAAGAAATGGGTACCAAGATTTTCATCTGTAAATTGTTTTATAGGTGGGACCCCCTTCACATGCTAGGAGCAAATGGATCCTCGACAGTGGTTGCTCACGGCATATGACCAGTGACGCTTCATTATTCGCAACACTGTCGAAGAGGAATAAAGAAGGATACGTCTCCTTCGGTAATAATTTAAGAGGATACATAATCGGTATCGGTGACATTGGTAAGGCTCCCCATCCAGTGATTAAAGATGTTTGCCTAGTTACCGAGTTAAAACATAATCTGCTCAGCATAAGCCATTTAGCTGATCACGGTTATGGTATTAACTTCGTAAAAGATAAATGTACTATAATTGATAGTTTAACCGGTAGTACTATATTTGAAGGTATTAGGGAAGATAATATATATGTATTCTATTTGTTGGAAGATGCTAACACAGCAGGTAGATGTTTGATGGCCAAAAGCGTTGAGAGTCAACTATGGCATATGAGACTCGGCCATGCAAACATGGATACAATTTCAAGTCTATCTACAAAGAAGTTGGTACGCGGCTTACCGGATGTTTCTTTCAAAAAGGATACGGTATGTAGTGAATGTGAAAAGAACAAAACTACCAAATCCGTATTCAAATCCAAGAACGCTGTAAGTACCACTAGACCTTTACAACTGTTGCATATGGACTTATTTGGACCTAGTAGAATTGCTAGTCTAGGTGGTAAGTTATATGCATTTGTCATCATAGATGATTTTTTTAGATATACATGGGTTTATTTTCTTGCACGCAAGAACGATGCATTATCAGAATTCGTCACCTTTTGTAAGAAAGTACAGAATGAAAAAGGGTTCATGATTACTCGTATTCGTAGTGATCATAGCGGCAAATTTGAGAATGCAGAATTCAAGCAATTTTGTGACACACACGGTTATTTGCATGAATTCTCTTGCCCTAGGACTCCACAACAAAATAGAGTTGTGGAACGTGAGAACAGAACTCTATCTAAAATGGCTAAAGTTATGTTAAACCAGTTTAGTCTACCTAGATACTTATGGGCTGAAGCTGTAAATACAACATGCTATATTCTTAATAGGGTTCTAATTCGACCTATATCGAAGAAGACTCCCTATGAATTATGGTTTGATAGAACACCAAATGTTTCATATTTCAAAATCTTTGGTTGTAAATGTTTGATTCTTAATACTAAAGATAATTTGAGTAAATTTGATGAAAAGGCCGATGAAGGTATATTTTTAGGTTATGCAGCAAAGAGCAAAGGATATAGAGTCTTCAACAAAAGAACCATGATCATAGAAGAATCTATCAATGTCAAGTTTGATGAGCTAAATCAACACTTAGACGATGATGACAATGAAGACATAATCGCACCAAGTACAGCTACTGCAAAACTTTCACACAAAGATACAGAACTATCACATCAGGCATCAGATGAACCTCCAAGCAAAGAAGCCGGAACTAGCAATCTTGAGACTACACCAAAAGAGATGAGATTCTTGGCTAATCATCCAAAGGACTTGGTAATTGGTGAGATTACCAAAGGTGTAAGTACTCGTTCCTCTAATAAAGATATAGCTTCTTGTGTTGCTTTTGTCTCGCAGTTTGAACCCAAAAATATTGATAAAGCATGTAGTGATAATTTTTGGTTAGATACTATGTAAGAGGAATTAAACCAATTCGAACGGAATCAAGTTTGGGAACTTTTTCCCAAGCCCATTGATCATCTGGTCATTGGCACCCGTTGGGTATTCCGAAATAAATTGAACAAGAATGGTTTAGTGACTCGTAATAAGGCTCGACACGTAGCTCAAGGATACAATCAAGAAGAAGGTATCGACTATGATGAGACTTATGCCCCAGTTGCGAGATTAGAATCCATTCGCATGTTATGTGTATTTGCATGTTTTCATAATTTTAAGTTATTTCAAATGGATGTCAAAAGCGTATTTTTAAATGGTTTTATAAAAGAAGAAGTTTATGTACCTCAACCTCCCGGTTTTACTGATTTCAAATTTCCTGAATATGTTTTCATGTTGAAGAAAGCCTAATACGGTTTGAAACAAGCCCCTCGTGCTTGGTACGATCGTCTAAGCTCTTTTCTACTTGATAACGATTTTTCAAAAGAAAAGGTTGACACTACTTTGTTTATAAAATCTTTGAATAATAATATTCTTTTGATTCAAGTCTATGTAGATGATATTATCTTTGGATCTACTGATGAATCTCTCTGTCAAGAATTTTCAAAATGTATGCAGAATGAGTTTGAAATGAGCATGATGGGAGAGCTGAAATTCTTTCTCGGACTGCAAATCAAACAAACCAACAATGGGACGTTCATGAATCAAGCAAAGTACACAGAGGATCTATTAAAGAAGTTAGACAAGGAAGCAGTCAAGCCACTTAGCACTCCAATGACGACTTCAACCAAGCTTGATATTGATGAACAAGGCAAACCTGTCGACATACGTAAGTATCGAGGTATGATCGGTAGCTTACTATATTTAACTGCTAGTCGACCAGATATTATGTTTAGTATTTGTTTATGTGTACGCTTTCAAGCTAATCCTAAGGAATCACATCTGTGCGCAGTTAAGCGTATCTTCCGATACCTTAAAGGCACTTCTTCTGTCGGCTTATGGTATCCCAAAACCACGTCATTTGACCTAACCGGTTATTCTGATGCTGATTTTGCTGGATACAAAGTAGATAGAAAAAGTACCAGCGGCACATGTCATTTTCTAGGAAAAGCTATAGTCTCTTGGTTTAGTAAAAAGCAAAATTCTGTTGCATTATCAACAACCGAGGCTGAATATATCGCCACAGGACGTTGTTGTGCACAAATTTTGTGGATAAAATAAACATTAGAAGACTATGGATTGTATTTTACACACATACCCATTTTCTGTGACAATACTAGTTCTATTAATTTGACTAAGAATCCAGTATGTCACTCTCGTACTAAATATATCGTGATTCGACATCACTTTCTTAGAGATCATCAACAAAATGGAGATATAGACCTTGTATACATAGACACACAGAATCAATTAGCTGACATACTCACAAAACCTCTAGCGGAAGATCGTTTCAATTATTTACGTCGAGAATTAGGAATTTTAGATATCAATAATATTAATTAATTTTGTTTTATTAATTATTTATTCGATACTCGATAACTGTTTTCGAGACAAGCCTAAAAAGAGTCTGTCTGTCACCACGACTATGGTCGAAGCGAAACGGTATTTAAGAGTTCCCCGGTGAACCTCCGTTAGCTGGGATAGTACTCTTACAGCTAATCTGAGACAGATGCTGAGTAAAGAATAGTAATTTATAAAATAATATTAATTATATTATTTTGACATTTAAAAATTACTAAACTTTGAATTAAATATTTGAAACGAATTAATGAAAAAGATGTGGCCCCATCATTATTATTTTTGATTTATATATATAGCCAGGCAACCCTTGGCGAATTTGGCCCGAGTTCGGTCCGAATTCGGCCAGAGTTCGGCTTGGTATATATATGTACCAGCAAGAACCCGAGGCCCCCATCTTCTTCATTCTTCCAAACATCCTCAAACAGCAGTAGCCGTGCCTCCAAACCCTAGTTCTTCTCCACCCTTGTTCTTCCAATCCGTGTGGAGATCTTCGTCCAAACTTTGGATTCGTGCAAATAATTTCGTCCTTAATAACATATCCAATTCTTGGAAGGTATAATTCCTTCTCTCCTCTACTTTTTAATTCTTAGGGTTTCTAGAATTTTGGAAAAGAATGCCTATTCAATCCCTTCAAGAGGAAGAAGGCCAACGCCAGTGAAGAGGCATCGTCTTCGGATCCGCATACGGATTGCCTCTTTTCTCCGGTCCAATCGGACGATGGTGCATCGGACGAGTTTTACTTTAAAACTTCCGACCAAGCTTTATTGTGGTATGCCGATTTTATTATGCGTACTATTTGCACCGGATCACCGATTAAATGGACTGTCTTTCCCGATCACCACCCTTACTTTGAGGCATTAGGGTTACAACACTTTCTCACCTTATAATTTCCTATTGCTACTAATGCCATTAGATTATTCTATTGTAATTTCGTGTTAGACACTTTTACCGCGAGAACACGTGTCGGAGGGATCGATATCGAATTCACTGATAAAACATTAGCAAAAATCCTTGGTATTCCAAACGAAGGTGCCCCACTCGATGACATCACTGATTTTGATTTCCCCGATGGTACGACTCTCATTAGTTTCAAGAATGAGCTTTGTGCGCCCGCACGCGCTCGTCCTGGAAAGTTCAAGGCTAATAACTTGAACTTGTTTAACTACGAATTACATCGCATCATCTATTCCACTTTACTTCTAAAATTCACTTTCAAAGATGATGTCACTGCATTTGAGCTTTCTGCTCTATATCATATTCTTAAGGGTATTCCTTTTTTTTTCCCCTAAGACTATCATTCAGATGATGGGTAGATGTCGCGAAAGAGACCGCAACCTCCCTTATGTGATGATCATCCAACGCGTCTTTCAGAGATTTGACATTGACCTATCTACTTGTGCTGTTGACCCTGAACCCAAGTTCCTCAAACTCTTTCGTCGTAGTATTGCTACTGTTCCTCCACCTACTGCACCTGCTCCTCCTGTACCTACTCCCATAACACGTGGTCCTCCTCATTCGTACCCTATGACATTTGAGGGTATTCATCAGCACCTATCAGATCTGCAGTCCTTTTATGTTAAGACTTCTAGGAAACATGATCAGTTCCGTGATGTGACTCGTTTCCAGGCTATTGTCAACTCCTTCGCCGATCTGAGATTTGTTCAGACAGTCACTCTGCTAGCTCTCTACCTCGAGACCCTTCTGTTTCTGGCTACCGCATTGATGATGAGGCGGTCCACTCTCTGTTCCAGCCAGGGAACGCTTACGACTCGTTTCGTACTACAGGTGCCACTCATCATACTTCTGGAGCTGGTACTTCTGGAGCTGGTCCTTCTGGACATGCTGGCGCTGTAGCTGATGATGAGGATGATAACTTTTGAGATGTTATGATTTTTGAGACTGTTATTTTTTGTCTTATGTTTACTTGGAAATGCTCCGACATTCCAAGTTATTATCAGCACCTTTTATTTTTAGTTATTATGTGACTCTTCATAGACATGGTGTTTATTATGCCTCAGTTTGGCATATTAGTTTATTATTCAGCACTTTATTTGTTTCAGTTTTATTCTAGCATTATGTCTCTTTCTGCTTCATATTAAAACTGCCTGTGACAAATAACATGCCTGTGTTGTTTATACAATATTCTTTTAACTGTTTGTACCATGCCTGTGATGAATGTTATATATATATATATATATATATATATATATATATATATATATATATATATATATTTGTGTTTCTTCACTGTTTGTTACTTATGCAATTATTGCGGGGGAGCTTTCTCTTTTGCAATTATTTTGCTAAGTGACAACGGGGGAGAAATAGATCTAACATCTTCATGACTGAAGATGGATACTGCTCAATGATGGATATCAACTATGTTCAAGACTGAAGCCGTTTGCCATTCAGATTGAATTTCCTTCAAAGCAATGTAATTTTTCATTTTATTGAGTCTAGGAATACATTGTACACCGAGTCGTACTGGCAAATAGGCTATCCGAAATCGTTTTTCAAAACCACCCTATCCTTTTACAAATGACCTATGTTTTTGAAAAACATCATTTTCACAAAAAGCTTCTGAAGGACTTTTCAAAAAGCCAAATTGATTTTTCTCAAAAATGAACTGGCAGAACCCTAGCAGAACTCGGCCAGAGTTCGGCCAAGATGAACGTTAGTGAACGTTTGATTTTGAACTTGGTCACCCTTCAGTTACGGTTTTTTACAAAGAGTTCTGTCCGAATTCTGCCCGAATTCTGTCAGAGTTCTGTCTTTGGAAAAACTAAAAATAGAGAAGTATTTCGATCATTTCAAATCACCAATTCACTTTCAATCTCTTCTCTTCTAAAGCTTACATTTCTTCCAAAGAGTTCTAAAAAGCTTTAATTTTCAAATCCCAAGCCAGTTACAATCCTCTAGTCGATTTGCCAGTGCGGTACGGTCTAGAAGTTTCAGAGCGATTATAATCAGAGGTTTGATAGAAGATACAACTCTTCACAATTGAAGTTGGTCGAGTTCTTCGTATCAAAGCTCGCATCTGTAGAAATTGTAAGGACTTCGTATGAAAACTTGCGAGATTTTCCAATAATGGATTCAACGGGAAGCTAGAGTTCTTCCGACTGGACTAGTCCTCACAAGAGGAAAATCAGCATAAATCTCGGTGTTTGCGTTTGCCTTCTGATCACTTTTAATTTCTGTCATTTACTTTGTGATTATTTTTATATCTGTGATCAAACTGCTAACAAGTTTTCTAATTAGCAATATTTCGCTGCCTACTCTATTCACCCCCCCTCTAGAGTATTCTACTTTACGATTTCGTTCCTACATATTGTACATACGCAAATCATCGAATTATTATCTTTTATTCACTCTTTCGGGAATAAAATCATAGATAATAAGTCCCCAGAAATTTTCAGCGGAGTCTTAATCAGAGATTGTGGTACATCCTCAAAAGGTTAACCCATAACATCTACATGTCATCAAAAAATCATCTTTTTGAAACCAAATTATTTTAAAACATATCTATTCTTGAGCCTCAGTTGGTTTAAGGGTAATCAATAGATAAACAAATTCAAATCCACATTACCTCTGAATTCTATTATCTACATCAACGACTTGCCACGTCCACATTGCCTCTGATAATGTTGTCCCAGAAGTAACAATATGTCAAAATTATATTCTGTCACGTCCATACTACCTATAAATAGATATAATGAGTATTATTATTTTTAAAAAATATGTCACGTCCAGTACCACTGAACATATTTCTTACTCCTACCTATTACTTGTGTCTTAGCAGATACATAATAAGTAATAGAGCCACAAAATATCATCAATTCTTTATTCCATGCAAAAATAAAAGCTATTACATTTACAAAAAATATGATAGAAAATACTTCAAAAAGAGTTATTACATTTATTCTCCTTTCCTAAAAAACTTCAAGGAGGAAGCTGCGTACTGAGGTCGAGAATTTGCCTTTTCAAAGCTTTAGCTCGTCCCCTTCGAGAAAACTCTCTCTCAAGAAAGATTCCTTCCGTATTCTGGTAAAATTGGCTGTATTGACAAAACATGGCATTCCATCTATGCATTGCGAGCTTGTAGTAGATCATTTCTCTGACGGTTCAACTCATCCAAGCGACTCGAGGCAATTTGATGCAGTTCTACCACCTCTTCTTGGCACTTTCTTGTCTGAGCCAACTCGGCTTCTAATTCTTGGATGCGGGTCTGAATGCTAGATACCTTTTTGTTTTTATCCGCTTCTTCGACGGTGGCTTCAGCTGTAAGAGTCTATATTTCTCCAAATTGTAAATCATATGCTGCCATGAAATTACCATGTACGGCCTGTCGTTCTTTGTACTCACGTGTGATTGATTCACATTCTGCGTCCACTTGGCTACTCATGTTCCCCTTGATCATATCCTGGTATATTGAATAGGATTCTCGAGGTCATTCAAAATCTGCTCCAGGAAGCTGGCCCTTTCAACATCGCCAAGACCATGTATAGCTTCAATTGGAAAAAGAGAGGTCCTCCTTACAAAGTCGTAAGGATGGTTATTCTCTATGGCCAATTGAACCAGAGAGCACAAAGAGGTGAAGAAGGCATTTGTGTAAGTTTGGACGATGCTACTTGTCAAGGCCAATACACCAGGTGTCGCCACCTCGGTGAGACTTTCTCTTTCAACAGAAATAGGAAGAATGGCAAGCATCCCCGATGAACTTCCCTCCGTGTTATGAGTCCCGACATCCAAAGGAGCTATAGTGGAACTGAGACTGAAAGTAGTTGAGGCTAATATGACTTCAGTGATCGTCCCCATATGACCCGCTGCAATTCAAAGTAGAAATCACTATATCACACAACATCAAAGAAAAAAGAAATGGTAAATAAAGTCAGAAATTTTTTCGGGCCCGGTGGCATATATGGAGTCTCGAGAGGTGTATTATCTCATTCTGTAACGAGTCTCTCCATTGTACAAGCAGATACTATCGCCTGACTGCTTCGTGCTTCCGAACCGCCTAACATAAAATGGCTACTTCCAGCCCCTAACTCAGCTTAGGTTCCTTGGGCTGCTTCTTCCTCCCTCTCTATTTTAGAAATGTGCTCAATAGGTGTCTGAATCCCCTTAACATCAATATCAGGGTTTTCATCACCCTCAGGACCTTCGAGACCTTTAGCAAGGTCTTTATCACCTTCTTCATCATCATCTCGGATTCCCTCACCATCAATGTCAACATCAAAGTTCTTATCGCCTTGTGGTTCATCGATCCTATGATTATCATCATTAGGGCTCTGGTCACCCTTGTCTTCAACAGGGTGCTCTGTACCCTCAACAGCGATCTGGCCATCCTTGGACACTAATTTTTTACCCTCTTGGGTGTCACGCCCCGATCTCGCTAGGGTCGTTCGTCCTCGCTTTGATCCCTACGGGATCGTTCATCCTCGCTAAAGTGTGATTCCGTTCAAGCCTAAGTTGTGCTTGCACAAGGCTAGTACCCGCACAAAACAACTAGACAAAGCAAAATACACACACTTATCATATTTAATTACAGAAAACCAAATATTGGACCCAGAGATTAGAAATCTAAATGCTTTATTTTATTCATAATTTGATAGTAATACAAGTACAAAACTTTTTGACTAGAATGCCATAGCTTGGTTTACATATTTCTATTTGAAACTCTTTTAAAAATAGCCACAATGCCCACACATCATATCCCTTTATTACATAGTCGAAAATGAAAAGACACCTTCAAAGGAAACTTGCAAACTTGACTTGAAAATAAAAATGGTTTGAGGCAACCAACAGGCTCTACTGGACTGGACGAGCTTTAATGTCTTACTTGAAATCCCCATGTCTCCTTACTAGCTGAAAGGATGCCCATAAACTGGGTTAGCACACATCTTGTACTGGCGAGCGACTTTTTGGCCAAATTTACAAAAATCTGTACTAAGTCAACATGTGAAGCTAGCATACATTTATTATGTGATCTTTCTACTTGTCTACATTCTTTTTAACAATTTATAAGAAACATGACAGTAGAAACATTTCATAACATTATTATCCATCGCCGACAGTCATCCCTGCACGAGACATGGTTAGCAAAATTTGTATAACGAATAGCTTATGTTTCATTCTTACAGATATTGAACTTTATAATTCAGATCATACATGTAGCCTACCTACTTGATGGTCCATGGACATTCCCATGATTAGCCGCTATGACTCTTTTGTTCAGCTCGTCGGTAAGGACTTAGATACCGGCACCCATTTTCTCCATGGGGCTCTTAATCTCCCCTAGGCCAGGTGGTTCGTGGCACCCCAAGAATCCACCCGAGAGATAAATTTTACCTTGTGCACAAGTTGTCCGAGACCAATGCCTACTCTACCAGTCCTATCAAATAAAACATATTCAGATTTATGCACAGATGTACGACACGTTCGTTTCGTGCCTTTTCTTTTATTCATTTCAACATGTACAAGTCCGTCTGTACATGTCTACTTTTTTAAAGCATACTAGCAACATAGCAGATGATCATTCACATGAAACAGATGTTTAGCAGCACATGATCAAGCATTCCATTTAATTCATTTATCTTCTCTTATCTTTTGTTATTGTGGTATCGTTGATCAGAGGGACGCAACAACAGAGTGAACTAGAGATCATTTTCTGAGGGCGTGGAGATAAATGTTAGCCCGGTTAAAGCAACTCACCAAATTGAAATCTTATTCGAGAGAAGGAAGGACTTTACGCGTCGTTCACGCACATTTCACGCGTCCTACATGGGCACCAATATTTGATTAGCATACGTCGGTCTCTTTCTCTCAAGATTTGGAAAGAATGCCAAATGCGATGAAAGCGAACAATAAAAACCAATCATTGAAAACCAACACGAAAATGTATTCATCAAAACCAAGTAGCGAAAAAAACATCCAACAAAAGCCCTTGGATTCATTCCAATATAAGCCAATCCATTAGTTAGAAAGGTTTTTTGTATTTCATCTGTGATCAATCGATACCAGCAACGGTTTCTCCAAATACTCAGTTCAAGACTGAGTTAGCAAGCCATGGGTATTACATAGTAGACCGCGAGGAGCGGGGCACTACATAATAATCCACTAAGACAAAATTCTGTCCTCAAAATTGAAGAAATAAGCTCACCTCCATCACGGTCCAGATCCGAATCAAGGTTGACAGATCGAAAACATGAGCCTTCCGCAACTGCTGATTGTGCGGATTGTTTCGAATCGGTGGTGGGTCTCGTAACTGCCTATGCTCCACATCGTCGTTACGGTTTTGTGCCGCATTTCCCCTTTTTGGACCGTTCCTGGCAGCGTGACCCAGTTGCCCCCAACTGAAGCAAGCATTGTTAGAGGCGTGACAATCTTATTTGGTGTGCCCACATTTGCCACAGTAACTGTATTCCAGTCCATTCGCATAGCGACAATCATCTTTAACATGCCTTCTTCGACCGCAGTAGGTACACACCGTTTTATTTCAGAGTTCCCCATCGGCCTTTCTTTTACCATCAGAGTACCTCTTTCTAGAATGATTGTGCCCAGTCTGAACTTTCACTGGTGTTCTCCTCAGCTTAAATTGCCCCACCTGTACTACCTCCACGAAGGCCTTGGTATATGATTCGCATTCACGATTCAGGACACTCTTTTGAATGTCATCATTCAGACCTTGTATGAACCCACTACTAAAATACAGCAATTTAGCGACGGATGTTATCTGTCGGTAATAGCGACGGACTAGCGACTACCTTGTGACGGACTACCGTCAGAAAGCAATGGATAATTTTTTTATTTTTTGTGTGTCAAAATCAGTCGCACATCGTCGCTAATTTGACGAAAATTTAGCGACGGATTGATCTCCGTCGCTAATATATCGCACATTGCGGTGGCAAAATCTGAAAAAAAAAATGGTGCGATTAATTAGCGTCTAACTAGCGACGGACGTTCCGTCGGTAATCTAGTGGGTATTTAGCGACTACCTAGCGACGGATATGTCCGTCGGTAGTCCGTCGCTAAATACTGTAACCTAACTTAAATTGAACCGACGGGGGGGGGAATTTTTCATTCCCCCCAAAAACTCTCTCTCTTCCCTCCCTCTCTCTCTCTCTCTCTCCGGCGGCGAGCTCTCTCCGATGGGTCTCTCTCTCCGGCGAAGCTCTCTACGACGGGTCTCTCTCTCTCAGGTATGCTCTCTCTCTCTCTCTCTCTCTCTCTCTCTCTCTCTCCCTCTCTCTCTCTGTTTAGCATAACATATAGGGTTTTGGGTTGGTGGGGGGGTCGGCTGTCGCTGGGGCCGGCGGGGTGGGGAAGGAGGGAGTGGGGGTGTTGAGGGCGGAGGCAGGATAGGGTTTAGGATTTCGGGGTAGGGGTTACCGACGGATTATCCGACGAGGTAGCGACGAGTTACCGACGGATTATCCGTCGGCCTGGTTCTGGAATTCCGGCATAGCGACGGTATGCCGACGGATTAGCGACGGATATTACGTATCAGAAACTCTCCGATATTTTTTTACCGACATATTTACGACAGTTTAGCGACGGATATTTCTGTCGCTAAAAGTTGCTATATTAAAATTTTAAACTATCGAAGTTGACGAGAAACCGTCGGCTAGCCGCCGTTAACTATTTTGATGTAGCCGACAGTAATCCGTCGCTAAGTAGTCGCTAAGAGACGGATTAGCGACGGATTTGTTTTAGCGACGAGGTTATTCTCGACGGATTTTTTTAGCCGGTATCCGTCAGTAATCCGTCGGTAACTTCAATTAGCGACGGATTAGCGACGGATAGGGCCGTCGCTAAAATATTGTATTTTAGTAGTAACCAATTCATGCGAGCCTTGTCAGTTGGTATCATTACACTAGCAAACGTGGCCAGGTTGGCAAATTTAGATTCATAATCCTTCACAGGCATTCTCCCTTGTTTCAGTGACATGAATTCATTCTCCATCTTCTGACTGATGGCGGGAGGCAGATATTGCTCCAGAAATGTCTTCTTGAACGAGGCCCAAGAAATCTTTCCATCCCTAGAAGTTGCGAGCAGTTGCGGTTTCTTTGCATTCCACCAATCTTTGGCTTATAGTATTAGCTGCAAAGCGGCAAAAACTACCTTCTCGCTACTCGAAACTCCTATGAATGCGAACAGACATTCCATTTTATCGATCCAGTCCATCAGCTTATCTGGTGATGTCCTGCCCTCAAATTTCAGAGTTTTTGTGTCCAAGAAGTCCTTTGGCCTAAAGGAAGAGTGCATGTGTGCCTGTTGGGGACCGTCACCATCCACAGGCCTAATCTCGAGAGTGCTAGTTAGATTGTTTGCTGCGGTGGTATCAGGTTTGTCCGTTCTTCAGCTTCTTTGTGCTAAGTTTCCATTTGTGCCTGTTGCGCCAGGCTACGCTCCTCAACTTCCTGTCGCTGAATTTCTATCATGGCCAAAATCCGTTCTACTGGGTCGGTCGAGCCATATGGTCGAAGAGCCATTTCTCTACAAAAGATTGTAACTTCTGTCAATCTCATAAAATATTTTGGACTTATTGTATAGGGCATTGGTTTTTATAACTCAAAATCAGGACTTTTGAAAGCCATCAAATACTTTATACACTTTTTTGAAAATGATATTTGCAAGAGGCCAAGGAGGTAAAGCCGTGCCCTGATACCACTTTGTCATGCCCTGATCCCGCTAAGGTCGTTTGTCTCGCTTTGATCCCTGCGGGATCGTTCGTCCTTGCTAAGGCATGATGTCGAACAAGCTTAAGTTGTACTTGCACAAGGCCAGTACCTGCACAAAATAACTAGACAAAGCAAAGCACACACACGTAGCATATTTAATTACAAAAAAACTAAATATTGGACACAGAGATTTGAAGTGAAAATGTATCATTTTATTCATAACTTGATGGAAATACAAGTACAAAACTTTATAATTAGAATGCCATAGCTTGGTTTACATATTTCTCTTTGAAACTCTTTTGAAAACAGCCATAATGCCCATACATCATATCCCTTTATTACATAGTCGAAAATGAAAAGACACCTTCAAAGGAACCTTGCAAACTTGACCTGAAAATGAAAATGCTTCGAGGCAACCAACAAGCTCTACTAGGCTGTACAAGCATTAACGCCTCACTTGAAATCCCCCCGTCTCCTTCCTAGCTGAAAAGGTTGTCCACAATGTGGGTCAGTACACATCTTGTACTGGCGAGCAGCTTTTTGGCCAAACTAACAAAAATTTGCACTAAGTGAACATGTGAAGCTAAGCATATATTTATTATGCGATCTTTCTATTTGTCTAGATTCTTTTTAAGAATTCATCAGAAACATGACAGTATGAACATTTTATAACAATCTTACCCATCGCCGACAGTCATCCATACAGGAGACATAGTTAGTACAATTTGCATAATGAATAGCTTATGTTTCATTTTTGCAAATATTGAAGTTCATAATTCAGATCATACATGTGGCCTATCTACATGATGGTCCATGGGTATTCGCATGATTAGTCGCTGAGACTCTTTGGTTCAGCTCGTCGCTAAGGACTCAGATACCGGCACCCATTTTCTCCATGGGGCTCTTAATCTCTCCTAGGTTGGGTGGTCCGAGGTACCCCAAGATTCCACCTGAGAATAAATTTTACCTTTTGCACAAGTTGTCCGAGACAAATGCCTACTCTACCAGTTCTATCAGATAAAATATATTCATATTTACGCACAGATATACGACACGTTTGTTTCCTACCTTTTCACTTATTCATCTCAACATGTACAAGTCCGTCAGTACATGTCTACATATTTAAAGCATACTAGCAACAGAGCAGATGATCATTTACATGAAACAGATATTTAGCAGCACATGATCAAGCATTCGATTTAATTTATTTATCTTTTGTTATTGTGGTATCATTGATCTGAGGGACGCAACAAAAGAGTGGACTAGAGATCATTTTCTTAGGGCATGAAAATAAATGTTAGCCCGGTTAAAGCAACTCACCAAATTGAAATCTTGTTCGAGAGAATGAGGGACTTCATGCTTCGTTCACGCACCGTTCACGCGTCCTACATTGGCACCAACATTTGATTAGCATAATTCGGTCTCTTTCTCTCAAGATTTGGAAAGAATGCCAAATGCGATGAAAGCGAACAATGAAAACCATTCATCAAAAACTAGCACAAAAACGCATTCATCAAAACCATGCAGGGAAAGAAAACATCTAACAAAATCTCTTGGATTCATTTCAATATAAGCCAATCCCTTAGTTGGAAAGGTTCATTGCATTTCATCCATGATCAATCGATACCGACAAAGGTTTTCCCAAATACTCAGTTTAAGATGAGTTAGCAAGCCGTGGACATTATATAGTGGACCGCAAGGAGCGGGGAACTATATTGGGTTATTACCTGATCATGGTTTTCAGCTTGGTCAGGTTCTGAGGCAACATCAATAGGATCCTCCTCGATTGGATCACCGCTAAAATCATACCCCAGCAGCGCTTCTATCATCTCCTAATTCTCTTGGAGTATAGAAGGAGCCAAAACTTCAGGAGCTACTGAGATTATCCCAAATTGAAGTGCTACTCCTTAGAGGGTGGTAATTCTCGTATCCAGGGGAGACATCATACCAGATGAAATGAGTGCAGCAAACGTCCTCTCTGTCTCGACAGTTACTGGCTCCGCAACAGTTACGAAAGGAACGTCCACCGAAGTAGTTGGAGCTGGTACACTAGCTGGTGGAAGATATGGAGAAGAAGGTATATCAATACAAACTACTACTGGACCAATGTCTACTATTTTCGATACGATTGCAAGATCGAAAATATTACATGTCTGAGAGGGCACATCCTCTGATAGTGGCAAAGGCTCCTTTTGTGGTAGCAGAATCAAATCTTGAGGAGGTTGTTTTAGCGAAGATGGTGTAGGAGAGATTGCAGACTTCCATCTACCGATTCTGGTGGCCAACAATTTCCTTCTAGCCGAATGCTTGAGAGATGGTTGTGGAGATGATGTAGTCACCTCGACAGGAGCAGGCGGTTGAGGTTGTAATTCTTCAGAAACGAACCGTTCCCTGCTTGTTTCCTCCCCGGCACCCGTGCTCTCTCTCTCTAAAAGGGGGATGGAGTTGATCCTCCAAGAAAAGTAGTTGCTCCAGGCGAGAGCCCAACATCCATTTGTTGCGTCTAAAGTCTGGTCCTGGCTACATGCTTCTCGAGTCGGTTGTCTCCTTAGTTTTCTTCTTCCCTACGACAAGTAAAAGATGATCATCATGGGCTGACTGAGTAGAGGAGGCCCCAGACTTTTGCTTTTTGCTCGCTTTCTTCGTATGAGACTTCTTTTTTCGCTTATTGAGAAGGATGCACAGTGGGTCCTGAACTTCGTCATGGAAACCTACATCCATGATTTCTACAGGTTCTTCGGCAGGAACATCCTCTTCAGCCTCAGTCAAATTAATGGTGGCTTTATTCCTATCAAGCACTTTCTTTACCCTGATGAAGCTATTTGCCATTGAGTAACCTTCAAAGATGGTGTTGGTTGAAGTATAAAAACGTGTGTATGAACCCAGCATACGCGGACCATTCTCAAAAGTGGCAGAGGGCATGGTGAATACAGCCTTCGTGCCTCTTGTACTAAAATATCTCCATCCCTGAGCGCCAACAATCAAATACCTAAAGGCTTTAAGACAAGATATCGCATTTCCGACGTACCGCTGGTTGTAGCCAAACTGATTAGCAAAACAGCTTGGTAAGTACGGCTCTAAATAACAGTCATTCTTAAATCGGTACACCAGATAAGAAGGCCTAATCATTTTTAAACCTAAAAAGGCCTCGGGAGATGGATGAGAGCCGACAGGTTCTAAGTCCACAAGAGGAACTGGGAAGTCTTCATTCCCAGGTGGGGGAGTAATGGAGTAAAATTTCCAGTCTATGCCCCTATTTAATGTTTTTCTGCAATTAAGCAACTCCACCTTCCATTTAGTCTTTGTGAATCTACCAAAGAATTCCGCTGCCAGCGCTCCTCCAATGCCAAGAGCAGGGTCCATCAATAAAGGATGGTGTAGTAACAACCAGCCAAACAAATATGTATATGGCATCTCGGTGCGAAAAAAATCCTTCTGCGAGTTTGGATTCTCCATTATGGCGTTCGTGAATTATCGAAGTCCCACATTTAGCCGACTCGTCATGGCGGACAGTATATCCATCTTGTACCCGAATACTAAACGTACGACAGTGAAAAGTACGCCTCGATGAATTTGGTCAACGGCGCTGGCTCCCGGAACTACAAACCTTCACAGCCACAAAGAAAGTAAGCCTACTATAGTGGCCTCTGGGGACAAGAATATGCCACCCTATCTTATATAGCTCTCGAAAGGGGTATCGACAGCATAACCATGCCAGTCTTTGACCAACTTACTGTCGACGCGGCCAGATTCCTTCATCAACTTGAAAATGGTTTGAGCATCGAACGGCTCAAAAGGGCGAGGCACGCATTTAAGTTTCTCTTGCACCTTTTTCTCCTGGGCATAACCCAAGAAAAGGTTAACAACCACTTGGACATATAGCACATCCTGGGAGGCTTGATGTTGTATCGATGAGTACTGATCATAAAATGACACAGAAACTCATCAAAGACGGCTACCATTCGAAGATTCTCTTTTGTCAAAGCTTCCAGCTCATCCTATGTTGGCACGTACTCTTCATATAGATTTTCTTCTATTGGTAAATGTGAGAGAAACTGTATCTCATGCAGGGCAAAGCCCATTTCTCTGTGAGGAGTGGCAAAGGTGCTAGTCATGCTGTTGTACATCTCCGCCAAGGCCAAAAACAGGTTAGGATTATTTTGGATCCCACAAGAAGTAGTCAAAACGGCTTCGTAAAGTTTCACTTCAGTCAACTTTTTGCAGAAATTGCTCAGAGCCTACACGGAGAGTCTGTTCTATTGTATAATCTTCGGGATCAACAAATCCGTCAGCCTCATAGTTGTGCGGGGATATTCTCCTTCAGACGCAGCCTCGTAGAAAGTACTTGCCTCTAGCAAAGCAAAACGAAACAAGCTGCGATAAAAGTGCTATGGATGTCCGATAACTCGTCACTGTAGAAATAAATGCAATAACTTAGCTTTTACACTAAGCTAAAAATACTAGGACACTAATTGGTGCGACACGACTTGTGACTGGGCACCTAGCCAAAATAATGACTTTGGCATAGGAGACTAATGTGGGGTGACACACTACTTTAACTAACTTTCTAGGGTCTTTACACTAGTGAGGGGTGGGGTTCAACACGGCTAAAACTCAAAATAACACAAAAAGCTACAAGTCGTAATTAATCAATAAATAAATCAAAAGACCATTGTGTTCTAATAATTTTTGAAGTAGACAAAAAGCTTAGTTTTACATAAAACAAAGTACCAAAACGATCCTTGCTAATTATAGAAAATTATTATAATTTTTCTGGAATTTATTAACCAGTACAAGTATTTTATAAAAATCAGTTTTCCTAAGTATACAGAAAATGAGTTTTGGTTTCATATGCTAAACTAGTGGCAAAACAGTAAATTAAATACTATAAAAATTATACTAAATTAGCTAACTTAACATAGCATCTAAATACTATTTTTCCATAATTTTAGCAACACTTTAAGTATTTTTAGAAAATCAAAAACAGCATTGCACACAATTGGAATTAAATAATTAATTATCTGCATATTTTGTCCATGTATATAATTTGAACCAAAGTTCAAATACAGGACCCAAGACCATGAATCAAGTCCAATATGACTTGTACAGGTCTTGAATGTGTGAAAACACATTTGAGCCCAAAAATCCATGCTAGGCCTGGACACCAAATGGTTGCAGTAATTTAAATATACAGAAAATACAAAGTGGTAGAAATGCAAAATAAATATTAATATTTTATCTATGTGAAAACTTACAAAATAGTCATAAAAATATGACAAGTAATATTTACATATATTTAAAATATACATATGTAAATATTATATAAATTACTTAGGCTAAAATAATTATGCATACATATATATATATAAATATAACATATATGTATATATATAGAAGATACATATATATACATAAAGAAATAATATATAATATATATACACAAATATAGTAAAATAGAGTACTAAATAGAAAATATACATATGTATATACATAAAACAGTATATATAATAATACATATATATACAAATATAAGTATATACATGTATATATAAATATACATATATATATATATATATATATATATATATATATATATAAATCAAAGGAAAAAGAAAAAGAAAAAGGAAAGAAAAGGAAACAACAACAGCACAGCTCGAACCCGAGCTGCTGCGCGCGGGGGGGGGGGGGGGTTTAGAATAGGACGGGCTGGCCAGGGGGGTCAGCCCATCAGTTGTGTTAGGATTAGGGTTCTCGTTTTTTTTATTTCTGTTTAGGTTAGTTTTATATTAAAAAAATATAGTTTCGGTCCTGTGTCCAGACAGTTAAGGACACAGGTATCTACGTGTCCGTGCTACGTACGACCCGTACGAACACAAAAACTCGTGTCCACACACTGGACCAGTGTCCCCGTGTCCTGGCGAACCACATATGTGGATTAGGGACACGGACGACATGAAGTGGGCTTTGTTACTCACGTGTCCAGTCGATCGGGGGGTTTTCGAAGGAGCTTGACGGCGGCTGAGGCGACGTGGTCGCGGCGGAGTGGTGGCGATCGACTCAGCTCGCTGCAGCGAACTCGTCGACGGTGGTGGTTGGTGGTGAAGGTTGCTGTGGAGGCAGCGTCGAGTCTCGCCGGAGTTAGGGTTGGGTCTAGGTTCGTCTGGGAAGAAAGGGGGGTCAGGGCGGTCGTAGGGTTGTGCTAGGGTTAGGGTTTAGGACGGGGGGGTCGTTTTGTAGGGGCTTAGGTCGGTTGGGGGCGTCGAGCTGGCCGGAGAAGACGGAAAAGATCGGGTCGTCGTCGGCGTGGCGGTCGTCGGGGGCAGTTAGGGTTAGGATTTACACTTAGGTCCTTAGACTTTAGGATATTTACAAATAGGTCCCTCCAGTAGGTAAATGCAATAAATAATTTGCATAACATAAATGAAACAATTTATAATTTGCAACTGTTATAAAAAAACAATTCTAAATATTACAAAATGATATTAAAACATTTTAGAAAATTACAAATTGATATTTTTAGTATTTAAACTTATTAAAAAAATTATTTAAAAATTTTAGAAAAATTCTTAAAAATCCTAATAATTATTTTAAGGCTATAAATGACATTAAAAATTAATTAACACTAATTTAACTAAAATTTGAAAAACAGGGGCTTACAAGTCTTTCCTCCTTGAAAAATTTTGTCCTCGAAATTCACAAGGATTGAAGACCCGACAATATTCTAACATAGCAAGCAATGCAACAAAATGACTAAGGCTGTGATCAAAACTAACCTCTAAGGTATCAAGCGGGAACGGGTGGTTCCCTCGCAGCGGTTGGATCGAACAAGTAAGGGTACCTCTCCCTCATGTCCGACTCCCTCTCCCAAGTAGATTCACCTGGGGAGTGACGGCTCCAAGCTACTCGTACTAGGGGTATAACCTTGTTCCTCAGCCTCTTCTCTCTCCTGTCTAATATCTCTACTGGTTGCTCAGAAACTGTAAGGCTCGGTCCGACCTCCAACTCTGAGTGATCTAGCACATGACTGGGGTCTGGAACATATCTCCTCAGCTGAGATACATGAAAGACATCGTGAACTCCGGCTAGATTGGGTGGAAGTGCAACCCTGTAAGCTACCTCTCTGATCCTGCCAAGTATCTCGAATGGCCCGATGTATCTGGGGCTCAGCTTCCCTCCTCGTCCGAACCGGATCGTCCCTCTAGTAGGTGATATCTTCACTAGCACCATATCACCGTCTGCGAACTCCATCGGCCTGCGACTAGCATCAGCCCAGTATTTCTGCCTATCCTGAGCTACTCTGAGCCTGTCTCTGATCATCCCGACTTTCTCTGCTGCATCCGTGATCATCTCTGGCCCAAGCATAACTCTGTCTCAAACATCATCCCAAAAGAGCGGTGTGCGGCATCGTCGTCCATATTGTGCCTCGAAAGAAGACATACCAATACTGGCCTGGTAGCTGTTGTTGTATGAAAACTCTACCAAGTGCAGATGGCTCTCCCATGATCCTCCGAAGTCCAGCACGCAGGTCCTCAGCATATCCTCCAGTGTCTGTACCGTCCTCTCGGACTGCCCATCTGTCTGCGGGTGGTACGTCGTACTGAACTTGAGCCTACTGCCCAACTCCTCCTGCAAGCTCCTCCAGTAGTGGGATGTGAATCTGCTGTCTCTGTCTGACACGATGCTCACCGGCACTCCGTGTAGGCGAACTATCTGCTGCATGTATAGCTCCGCCAACTACTCGGTGGAAAGCCCCACCTTGAAGGGTATGAAGTGTGCACACTTCGTCAGCCTGTCTACGATGACCCAGATGGCATCCTTCCCTCCTTGGGAACGAGGAAGCCCTGAAACGAAGTCCATCGTAATATGTTCCCACTTCCACTCGGGAATGGGTAACGGCTGCAACAAACCAGCTGGCCTCTGGCGCTCCGCCTTGACTTGCTGGCAAACTAGGCATCTCGAGATAAAACGTGATACATCCCTCTTCATCCCGTGCCACCAAAGATGTTCCCGCAAGTCACGGTACATCTTGTTAGCACCAGGGTGAATAGAATATCTCGATCGGTGTGCCTCCTGTAAAACTGCCTCTACCAGCTCTCCCTTCGGCACGCACAATCGGCTGCCATGCCTTAAGGATCCATCCTCTGCTATAGTGAAGTCATCCAGCAATCTAGCTAAAGCCTGGGGTCGAAGTCTGCGAAGGCTCTCATCTGTAGACTGTGCCTCCCTGATCTGCTCCATCAAACCTGACTGAATGTCAAGCGCCATCATCTGTATTACTGATCCTGGCCGAACTAGCTCGATGCCAAGCTTCTCTAGATCCTTCCGTAAATGCCGATCAATCATCAGGTACCATGCCATCGGATGCCTGCTCAGCACATCCGCCACCACATTTGCCTTCCCGGGGTGATACTGTAAATCGATGTCGAAGTCCTTCATCAACTCCAACCATCGTCTTTGTCTCATGTTCAGCTCTTTCTGCGTGAACACATACTTCAAGCTTTTGTGGTCAGTAAAGATCTCCACACGCTCTCCGTATAAGTAATGTTTCCATAACTTGAGTGCAAAGATTACCGCAGCTAACTCGAGGTCATGGGTAGGATAATTCCGCTCATGAGTCTGCAATTGCCTAAATGCATAAGCAATTACTTTCCCATGCTGCTGTACGACATATCCTAGCCCCTTCCCAGAAGCATCACTGTATATGGTAAAACCTCCAGAACCTGAAGGTAAAGTCAGAACTGGAGCGATCGTCAGCCTCCTCTTCAGCTCCTTAAACGCTGTCTGCCAGTCCTCCTTCCAAATGTACTCTGCGTCCTTCCGCGTCAGCTTCGTCATAGGTTCAGCTATCCTAGCAAAGTCCTGGACGAACTTTTTATAATAGCCGGCTAAACCCAGAAAGCTCCTGATCTCTGAAACTGACGTCGGAGCCTTCCACGTCTCAACTGCAGCAATCTTCTTGGGATCCACCGAGATTCCATCTCCAGTGACTACATGGCCGAGAAACTCCACTCAGTCTAAGAAGAACTCGCACTTCGACAATTTGGCGAACAATATCTCCTGCCTCAGAATCCCCAAAACTATCCGTAAGTGCTCTGCATGCTCCTCTGGCGTCTTCGAGTATATCAGGATGTCGTCGATAAATACTACGACGAACTTATCCAGATACTGGTGAAATGTCTTATTCATCAAGTTCATAAAGACAGCTGGCATATTTGTGAGACCAAATGGCATCACCAGAAACTCGTACTGCCCGTACTTCGTATTGAACGCCGTCTTCTGGATGTCTGCTGGCCTAACCTTCATCTGGTGGTACTCGGATCTCAAGTCTATCCTGGAAAACACCTTCGCCCCACTCAACTGGTCGAACAAATCATCTATCCTGGGCAGAGGATATTTGTTCTTGATGGTGATGGCATTCAAGGCCCGGTAGTCAATACACAACCGGACTGTACCATCCTTCTTAGGCACAAAGAGCACTGGTGCTCCCCATGGAGAAGCACTGGATCGAATGAAACCCTTTTTCAACAGGTCATCAATCTGCTCTTTCATCTCTATGGCCTCCTTGGGATTCACTCTATAGCAAGCCAGGGATACTGGTGATAAACCCGGCACTAAATCTATAGTGAACTCCACATCTCTGTCAGGCGGAAGTCCTGGAAGATCCTCTGGGAATACATCCATAAACTTCCTAATGATAGGGTGTGGCGGTGCTGCGTCCCCGACTGTCGCACAACAGTTCGGCTCTAGGCTGATCTCCGGCCCTGTCCTCCTGACACTGAATGGTGCTGTGCCCGGGGGACTGAACAAAATACTACCCTCATGATAATCTATAGATGCATGGGCATAGCTAAGCCAGTCCATCCCCAATATGATATCATAACCGGGGAGTGGCATCACAAAGAATCGCCCCTCGAACTCTCTCCCGGCTATCATAATAGAGCATCAATAGCTAGCTCTAATAGGCACTGGTCCTCCTCCCGTCATTACTTTACTAATCTCCGCAGTAGGTGTAGATACTAAGTGATGTTCATGCATAAACTCTAATGACAGGAAGCTATGAGATACACCAGAATCAAACAAGCATAGAGCTAGAAAAATATGCAAATAAACATGACCTGTGATGACGTCAGCTAAGTAATCCGGCTCCGAAACCTGCTCCGGCTCCGGCTCAATGGCTAGACTATAAACACTCCCCTGAGGTCCCTTCTGCTGCTGCAGATGCTGCCCGAACCTCTGTTGCTGAGTCGGGAGTGGTCCTCTAGTCTTCGCTACTGGGCACTCTCGAAGCTGATGGGTGGCAGACCCACAAGCCAAACACTGCCCCAACTTCTTCCTGCAGATGGAAGCGTCGTGGCCTACCCTCTTGTAGAATGCATAAATACCTCCCTTCGGCTGCTGTCGGGGTCCCGGGACTCTAACTGGCGGGGTCGGGTGATATGATGTAGGGGGGCGGTAAGTCTGCTGGGGCAGCGTCGGTGCTCTCTGCTGGAAAGCCTGACGCTTGGACGGTCCCTCATGATGTACAGAAGCCGGCCTCTTGCATGACAGAAGACGCTCCTCGATGCTCCGGGCCAACTCTAGGCTCTGGTAGTAGTCAGTCGTACCGTTCGCCACTATAAGGATGCCAATGTCTGGAACTAGACCATGGCAAAACCTACGGGTCATCTCTTCTGGATCTGCAACCAGACTAGGAGCAAAATGGCTCAGACAACTAAACTCCGCCGTATAGTCATCAACAGAACGGTTTCCCTGCTGGATGTTCTGGAATCGTAGCCCCATGGCTACTCTAGCAGTGGTCGAGAAGAATTTCTTCTTGAACTGGGTCTTGAACTGATCCCATGTGGCTCTCCCTCTCGTAAACAACGGCTCATTCCGGAACCAGACTCCTTCTAAGTCTATCAGCAGAAATCCCGCTGCCTCGACCTGGAGGTCATCCGACATCCTAACTTCCAGAAGCTTCCTCTCTACCGAATATAGCCAGTCATCAGCTACTACTATACCCTCAGTCCCTGAGAACTCCTTGGGATTCAGACCCATGAAGTCCTTGATCGTCCCCGCTCTCTGCCGTGGCTCTACATGTGGTGGGACCACGGAACGTCCCTCAGAATGCTCCATGCTCTGGCGGAGTAGGGTAGTCTGCTCCTGATGGGTTGTTAGGAACCCCTGAATCAGTGTGAGCAGCTGGTTCCCGTCGAGTGTGACGGAAGCCTGGGTGGGTATAGTGATAGGGGGTGGTGGAAGTATCGGGTCCTGCTGGGCCTGTGATGTGGAAGGTGGTTGTGGTATCTGGGTTTGTGGATTTGTGGAATGGGGGAATGTGGTAGGTGGAGGTGTATCAGTCGACTGGTCAGCTGACTGGATAAGGAGGGCTCCATTCTCGGGGGTAACATACTGGGACGAACGAGTAAGCACCATCTAAATAAAAGTAAAAAGGACTTATAAGGATTTATTTTAAAGTAAGCAATCACATGCAAGGAAATCTAATTATAATAGCAAACATGCGTTATATTTCCTATGTTGCAATCCTAGCATTCCTCTAGGTGTTCGAAGCGTCTTTCCCTAATGTTGTCTAATTACCTTAAGTTCCTAATTGCAGGCATGCTTGGTACAATAACGTAACCAAACAGTTTAGTCAAGACCTGCATGGGCCACCACTAAAAACATGTCACGACCCGCTACCCAAATTATTGGGCCAGGCCGAGTCATGCCCAGCCTACGTTGAGATAAAACGTAGTAAGCTGTTCTAAAGACAACAGGATAAGGCTAAATGTGCTAACAGTTCTATAAGTGAAGAAGAATCATAAATACTCCAAACACAAAAGTCGTCGTATATAGTAAAATGTCCAAGGTACAAGTGATCTGAAATATAAAACTGGATACATGTCCAGTTACAAAATATGTAGCCTAATACATGACTACTCTCAAAAGTCTAAAGCAAAAGACAACTAGGCGAGGTTTCCCGCAGGAACATCCTCGTAAAGCAAAGCCGGGTCCTCGACAGTATCTCCATAGTATGTGTCGCAGAGTAACTCCTCCTCAGTAAGGACACCTACAACGTTATCCTGTCAGGACGGGAGCAAGTACTAAATCTAACAAACATATAATACTAATCATGTGATGAAAGGAAATGACATATCATGTTGGTTCAGTTTTAGGTACATTTTATCATGACAATAGATATACATTTTAAAGTTTAAAACTGCAGTAGGTGAGTGATCAGTCAATAGGTAATCAGGATGTACAGCGGTACATATCAATTTTCTGATGTGCACATACGAACACATAACGACATCGGTGTATATCCATACACAAATGCGGGACCAGACATACGACACAGATACATATAGAATGTAACGGTGCTCGGTAAATACATATGGAGAAGGGGGTCATGATCACGTACACTACTAGCAGTTTCCCCTTAACCCGTTATTTAAACATGTGAGAGATATAAAATACGATATAAACATGGTAGAGACTGAAAGTAATATAACATGTAAAGTTCTAACTTGCTACCCCAAGGATCAGCATTTAACATGGTTGGTGATTCACAGTTTTATGGTTTATAGCAGTATGTAAAGTTCGTAGAAAGTACTTGCCTCTAGCAAAGCAAAACAAAACAAGCTGCGATAAAAGTGCTATGGATGTCCGGTAACTCGTCACTGTAGAAATAAATGCAATAACTTAGCTTTTACACTAAGCTAAAAATACTAGGACACTAATTGGTGCGACACGACTTGTGACTGGGCACCTAGCCAAAATGATGACTTTGGCATAGGAGACCAATGTGGGGTGACACACTACTTTAACTAACTTTCTAGGGTCTTTACACTAGTGAGGGGTGGGGTTCAACACGGCTAAAACTCAAAATAACACAAAAAGCTATAAGTCGTAATTAATCAATAAATAAATCAAAAGACCATTGTGTTCTAACAATTTTTGAAGTAGACAAAAAGCTTAGTTTTACATAAAACAAAGTACCAAAACGATCCTTGCTAATTATAGAAATTTATTATAATTTTTCTAGAATTTATTAACCAGTACAAGTATTTTATAAAAATCAGTTTTTCTAAGTATACAGAAAATGAGTTTTGATTTCATATGCCAAACTAGTGGCAAAACAGTAAATTAAATACTATAAAAATTATACCAAATTAGCTAACTTAACATAGCATCTAAATACTATTTTTCCATAATTTTAACAACACTTTAAGTATTTTTAGAAAATCAAAAACAGTATTGCACACAATTGGAATTAAATAATTAATTATCTGCGTATTTTGTCCATGTATATAATTTGAACCAAATTTCAAATACATGACCCAAGGCCATGAATCAAGTCCAATATGACTTGTACAGGTCTTGAATGTGTGAAAACACATTTGAGCCCAAAAACTCATGCTAGGCCTGGACACCAAATGGATGCAGTAATTTAAATATACAGAAAATACAAAGTGGTAGAAATGCATAATAAATATTAATATTTTATCTATGTGAAAACTTACAAAATAGTCATAAAAATATGACAAGTAATATTTACATATATTTAAAACATACATATGTAAATATTATATAAATTACTTAGGCTAAAATAATTATGCATACATATATATATATATATATATATATATATATATATATATATATATATATATATATATATATATATATATATATATATATATATAACATATATGTATATATATAGAAGATACATATATATACATAAAGAAATAATATATAATATATATACACAAATATAATAAAATAGAGTACTAAATAGAAAATATACATATGTATATACATAAAACAGTATATATAATAATACATATATATATATACAAATATAAGTATATACATGTATATATAAATATACATATATATATATATAAATATATATAAATCAAAGGAAAAAGAAAAAGAAAAAGAAAAGAAAAGGAAACAACAGCAGCACAGCTCGAACCCGAGCTGCTGCGCGCGGGGGGAGGGGGTTTAGAATAGGACGGGCTGGCCAGGGGTTCAGCCCATCAGTTGTGTTAGGATTAGGGTTCTCGTTTATTTTATTTCTGTTTAGGTTAGTTTTATATTAAAAAAATATAGTTTCGGTCCTGTGTCCAGACAGTTAAGGACACAGGTATCTACGTGTCCGTGCTACGCACGACACGTACGAACATAAAAACTCGTGTCCACATACTGGACCAGTGTCCCCGTGTCCTGGCGAACCACATATGTGGATTAGGGACACGGACGACACGAAGTGGGCTTTGTTACTCACGTGTCCGGTCGATCGGGGGGTTTTCGAAGGAGCTTGACGGCGGCTGAGGCGACGTGGTCGCGGCGGAGTGGTGGCGATCGACTCAGCTCGCTGCAGCGAACTCGTCGACGGTGGTGGTTGGTGGTGAAGGTTGCTGTGGAGGCGGCGTCGAGTCCCGCCGGAGTTAGGGTTAGGTCTAGGTTCGTCGGGGAAGAAAGGGGGGTCAGGGTGGTCGTAGGGTTGTGCTAGGGTCAGGGTTTAGGACGGGGGGGGGTCGTTTTATAGGGGCTTAGGTCGGTTGGGGGCATCGAGCTGGCCGGAGAAGACGGAAAAGATCGGGTCGTCGTCGGCGTGGCGGTCGTCGGGGGCAGTTAGGGTTAGAATTTACACTTAGGTCCTTAGACTTTAGAATATTTACAAATAGGTCCCTCCAGTAGGTAAATGCAATAAATAATTTGCATAACATAAATGAAACAATTTATAATTTGCAACTGTTATAAAAAAATAATTCTAAATATTACAAAATGATAATAAAATATTTTAGAAAATTACAAATTGATATTTTTAGTATTAAAACTCTTTAAAAAAATTATTTAAAAATTCTAGAAAAATTCCTAAAAATCCTAATAATTATTTTAAGGCTATAAATGACATTAAAAATTAATTAACACTAATTTAACTAAAATTTGAAAAACAGGGGCTTACACAACCTTAGCTTGTTGGAAGGGAGTAAGGTCCCACGACATTTTCCTCAGGTAGTTGGCATGAGCATACCGAGACCTGGACAGATTCCTTGTCATTTCAGGTGATACACCAATGTGTTCCCCTTAGGAAAGCTCAAAATTCTTTCTTTGAGTTTGGTTGAGAGTCTGCATCTATGGCTTCTCCGAAAAGGAAAGCTGGCTTCTTGTGAGAAATCTCATCCGCAGTCAGAAAGGGGGTACCGTTCATCAGGCACAGCAGAGTTCGATCTTCTTGGGTTTCCAAAAGAGTTCGTCTAGAGGTTGGCCCATCATACTGTGAAAAATTAACATGAGAAAGATCCTCTTGGTACTCTGACACCCGAAAGGCAGAGGCCAGTACTTCAGCAAAAGGGTCTTCCCTCAGATCAATTAAAAAAGAAAACAAAGAGTTATAATCATGAAAGATTGTTCTTATAAAATCAAATAAAGAACTCCTATGTGATTATTTAACTATGTGCCAATCATGAATGGCGCACAACACACAGGGACAGTTCTTAGTTCGTGCAAAAAATCATGACAGTTCTCAGTTCAGTTAATGATTTGCGCATGCATCATATCTGATTAAATTTGTGCAGCAGAACTACACGCGCACTTTCTCCAAATCATGACACATGGCGCATGGTGCTCTGTGAATGCACCATTTATGATTTAGGCCAACACTCTGAAAGAGGTGGCAAGTTTTGAAAATAGCGCAAGTGCCGATCAATGCTCTAAAAGAGGCCGTCGACGTTAGCTTTGATCGCATCGGGTGCGACTGGTGCGAGCGTACTGTTCATCTTCTTCGATCAATTTTCTTACCTTCAAAGGCAGGCTTGGCTTCCTCGCCTCTCGCCGATGGCGTCACATACTACGGCACCATCAACGCCTGTCACGCCTCTGCGGTGCCATCAACGCCTGGAGTTGTGCTCGTGTAAGGCAAAATAACAGGTTCGTGTAAGTTTATCTCAAATTGATAACGTAAGCAGCGAAAGAAAACATAGTATACAATAATAATCTCTTTTATTAATAATGAACTGAAGATTACAAGGCTTTGAATAGCCCAACTGAATATGCCAACTGGCTACAACACTCACGATCTCTCTAGCTCACAAAGGATTATACTATTCCATACAATACGTCTCTTTATAGCCAACAAGTAGTCTTTAGCCGAACATCTCCATGTTGCAAGTTCAAATTCCAATATGGTAGCTCATCTTGAAACGCTAAGGACTCCATGCCTCGGCACGTCCAAGCCAATCCCTGCCCCGAGTCGAACATATCCTGAACCTACAAGCAAACTAGTGGGGGATTAATTAGTGCCTTTGTCCTCGCTGCACTGATCAAGACACACTCGCACCCAAACCAACACTAAGTAAATTTAGTGAAGCTTGCATCTTTATTTGGTGATCTATCTATTTAGTCTTATGATCAGTTTCATGGCAATATTTAAGCAGTTATCGATTGCAACTGAATCATAATTGTGTCCAATATCGTGTCCCTATAACAAATACAGTTAGACATAATATGAACATAAACATAGTGATCGTGCCCATCTCCGTCTCGTTTTGCCTAGCCTACAATCGTTAGAAATTTGCATAACCAATCATACAAATCACACAGCCAACCAAGCAAACTTAACGTAAGTATAAGGGTGGCTGGCTCTGCGCCTGCACCCAATGCTAGTCTTAGCCTACCGGTCCTATCTATATGAAGGTCACGATGTTCTGCGCTGTAATGGACCGACATCTTAACTTGTAAGCCGACAATTACTTTGGCATGGGTTGCTAGCCCACTACTCAAAGGATCCCAAACTTATTGGCATTGTGGCTTATGACATCAATAGGAGGGCACAACCCATCTGAATAAAGTGCACCACCAATACCCCATAATTCTCTCTGTGGTCAAACGGTCCCGGCGCCCCGACGATCCTACGTTCGAGGGAAGCACGCCCGTGCACGGGTCGTACATCCAAGTCCATTGACCACATGCAACGTGTCCTGAGTTTCATACAACCAAACAAGTTCACCTATCTCTATTCCATTGGCAAGATGCCCCGACTCAATATTCCTCAACTTATCGACCCGAAGGTTCCAACCATCTCAAGGGCACCATGCCACATTCGACAGTTTCGTCACAACATTCGTGCCACAATTGTTCTCTTCATAACGAAGCCATCTTTTATAAGTCCCGTGCACCTACGTACACTTTGACACATATATCCATTTTCCTTCGAGTCGTGCATTCAATGCACGCCTCGATTCTATATTTCCATGTTCTACGCCTTAGTGTTCAATGTTCTTCCGAGTCTCACACTTGATGCACATCTTGATATTGTCGTTCAATGTTCTAGCATCAATGTCCAATTGCGACTCGTGCACTTGATGCAGTCGCCTCAATTGTTCAATGTTCAATGTTCAATGTTCTATCATAATGTTTGACATATACTAAGTCCTTTACTTGATTCGAGCCATGTTCGTTAACTTGATAGTAAATTATGCATACAAAGATACATTTTATTAGGCATGAAGGAGTAGGGAAAAAGAGTCATGAACCCGCCCACCTTAGTCTGATACGTCTTTTTGTCTCGTCAAGCTAATGCAGCTCGATTCCATAACTTTGTTACAAGGCTAACCCTCCTGACTTAGCCATTACGTTGAACTATTCGACTGATTCGGCCTACCATGTCTATACCTTAGTTCGTTGCAAGGCAATAATTTGGTTTTGCCGACATCGTTGCATATAAGACAAAAAGTCGACCTCTTATGATTCAGCATAAAAGCGTAGCCTGCACACGAAATCAACTAAAATCAGCATTTTCTCAAATAGGACTTATTCTTTGTATCGTTTCGATTTATAGATTCGAATTAACTCAAAGCTTTCTTTCGGGCCAACGTAACTCTTGCATCGATTTGCATCAATACTTCATCGGGTCAACGCAACTCTTCGAATCAACGACTTATCGTAATACACCGTGCAGAGCAGGACATTACATAATAAACCACTTAAAACAAGGTTCGTCCTCGAACTGAAACCAACACTCAATCCTCGAACCGAAATAAGGTTCGTCATCGAACCAAACTTGTTAGCCCAATGATCATATCATGTTTTTGAATATGGCTAATCAATCAAGTTTACCATAATGACATCACTAATATTCATGTAATCACTATTATGTTGCTACTTGAACTTAGCATTGTCCTATATGTTTACTATATCAATATTGATATATTTGTATCATATTGTTCTGTTTGTCTAACATGTACTTGGCTTTGTCAAACTAGGACATATGCAATGGAGAATTTTTGATGGGCCAAAGATAGCGTCATATGAGAAAATTTCTCTGAATCGCCCAACGACCTATCTGGGGCCTCGCATCGGAGATTCCACTGCCCGATCAGAGGACAAGGGTCGAGGCGGCAGCGCCACCCGTAGGGGTTCAGGGGCGAAGGCACCGAAAGGTATTCAGATTTCTACATCTGTTCATCTTTGGACGACCGCCGTCAAGGAAAAAGGCGTCTTCAAGTTTGCTTAAATTTCAGAAGAAAGGCGTCATCAAAGGGCCCTTGGTTTTCCTATTTTATCAATGTATTTTTTATATTTATTGTGTCTATAAATACGATGTAAACTGCATCATACTGGCACATAGGCTACCCAAGAAACGTTTTCAAAATAACCTTTCATTTTGAAAACAAGCCCACTTACAAAAGCCAAAACTACTTCCTAACTGCTTGATCTTTTCAAAAAGCCCAAAACCAACTTACAAAAACCCTGACTGAACTCCAACAGAATTCGGTCCGAGTTCGGCCTGAATTCGGCCAGAGTTCGGATAGTGAACGTTGCATTTTGAACTTGGTCTCCCTATCGAACTCTTTTCTTCGTTACAATCTCGGTATAAAGCTCTACCATTATCTAAAATTTTAGCCGTTAATTCTATCATTCGCTAGGTCAAAATCGACCACCAAGTTGCCCGAATAATTGTGTCTATTTTGGACAGTTTCATGGAGCCAACTTCGTGGATTTGTATCTCCGTCGTAGAAGCTCCATTTGATGCACCACCAGTTCTTGGGCACAGCTGGTATAACCAACTTCTTATCATTAAACTTCCGTTTTATTGTGAGCTCGTTTGATTGGTTGAATTACGGATCCTAACGAGATTTTTTCATAGAGTTTTGCCCAAATTCTGCCCGAATTCTGTCAGAATTTTGCCTTTGGAAAAACTATAAATAGAGAAGGATTTTGATTATTTCAATACACCAATTCACTTTCGCATATCTTCTCTATAAGCCTACTACTTCTTCCAAAGAATTCCAAAGTTTTTATTTCCAAATCCCAAGCCAGTTATAATCCTCTAATCGATTTGCCAGTGCGGTATGGTGTACAAGTTTCAGAGTGATTGTAATCAGAGGCTTGATTGAAGAATGACACTTTACAATTGAAGTTGGTCGAGTACTTCGGATTAAAGCTCGCATTATAGAAGTTGCAAGGACTTCGGATGAAAACTTGCGATGATTTTCCATATTGGATTCAACTGGAAGCTAGAGTTCTTCCGACTGGACTAGTCCTCACAAGAGAAAAACTAGTATACCTCGTCATATTTGTATTTGCTCTCTGCTCTCTACTTTTTATTTATATATTCTGTGATCTTGCTGCTAACATTTTTATTTAGCTAATTTTTGCTGCCTACTCTATTCACCCCCCTAGAGTGTTGCGCTTTACAATTCGTTCCTATAATTGGTATCAGAGTAAGGACTCTATTATTTGGTTTAACATCCTTAGAGAAGATCCTCATTATCAGAGCGGGTTATACAGGTAAAGCGAGGTAACACTGCTATTATATTCTTATTTATTACAGCTGTTACACAGATTATAGTATCACATATGGCAAGTATCTACTTCACAACTGAAGAGCAATCTACAAATAGACTCCCACTATTTGATGGAACAATCTATAGTTATTAGAAGACACAAATGAGCTTCTACCTGAAGTATCTAGATTTTGACTTATGGTCAATTATTGTTAATGGCTACAAAAAGCCTACTATCACTTCTATTCTCACATCCTCTATAATCAACAAACCATATTACAGTTACACAGAGGAAGAGAAAAAGTTAGCTAGCCTTGATGAAAAAGGTATGCATATATTTTATTGTGCTGTAGACACAAATGTATTCAATCTTATTACTACTTGCACAACATTTCCTTAAATTTGGAAAGTTCTTGAAGCTACTTATGAGTGCAGGTATGAAAGCAAAAATAAAAACTCCAGAGAGGAGGATAGTCTTCATAATGATGCAAATATGTGCATGATAGAATTAGGAATTAAGGTACAACACAATCCCTTATACGAAGAAGAGCTTGTATGTGACAAGAAGATATACCACATCCAAAAAGATTGTACTACTGCTAGAAAGGAGAGTCACTACGAACGATCAAATAAAGGAATATCATCGTCTTACAAGTACGCTAGCACGAGCATATGGTGTGAAGGTGAAGCAAGCGATTCCGAAGAAGAAGAAAGACCTCGTCAAGCTACAAATATATGCTCAATGGCATTATCCAACGAGGTACAAGACAACTCTGTTCTGGAAGAGAATGAATTCTCTTATGATGAGTTATCTGATGCTTTCAGTGATCTCTTAAAAGAACACAAGAAAGTATTAGATAAGTCGAAAGGATATTCAATCCTATAAGCGTGAGAATGAAAAGCTTACTTGCTTATTGAATGATGCTAGAAATACTTCTCCTTCTGATAATTCTACTGAGATTTTCACACTTGAGTTTAGATTGCATGAGACACTTGATTGCATTGAGAAAAGTACTCAAGAAAATGCTAAACTTAAGGAGAATTTAGAATCAGAAAAGAAGAAGTATTCTTTTGCTTCATGTAGAATTGATGCTCTTAATGCTAAATATAACGAGATCTGTGCTACCTCTAAAAAGTAAGAGATTAGACTGGAAAAATAGGTAATACAACCTACGACTCAGTCTAACACAAGACACGTAGCACATCACAAAGTCATACACGTCAAATCTTTTACAAAGGAAGCAAGCAAAGCTAAAGTTTCACACAACCATGCTTTCTATTACAAGTATCCACGCACATCATATCACACTACTGCACGTTCTCATACTGCTGCATATAGTACCAATATTAATTCTTTCTGTCATTATTATGGTATGAATGGACATATTTCTAATCATTGTCAGATTAGAAAACTTGTTGATATAAACTTGTGCAAATGGGTTCCCAAAGCTAACAAATGTGGATCCAAGTATTGGATACCAAAGTCTTCACCTAATATTGCAGGTGAAGCTTCTCATATCAAATGGAACCATGGAACATGTTGGTGATTGCAAAGCTATGAAGGTCATCTTCCATGCAATTGCACCAACAGAAGTGTGGTCACTAGAACCACTTCGGTAACATGCTTCCTAAATAGTTTTTAATATCTAGCATGTTCTTACTGATGTCTTGCTATTAGCTTTCATTGATATCTTTTAAATAGTCTATTATTTTAAATTAATGTGAGATATAATCCTAGCATGACTAATTGTCTAACTCAAATGTTTAGTTCACATTAAATAGTCTTTTACTTACTTTCCATTAGTGTGACACATTTGTCTATGTATGCTATTTACTCTTAATCTTTATTCTTGAAGCATGCATAGGAGCTTAATTTTGTTTTGGTGAATATTTTTTGACTCTTCGCCTTTAATATTTTTTAATGGACACTTCTTATCGATTTGTCCTTAACATGTCGTATTTACTTTGATCAGTATTTTGTGAGTATGTATGTTTAGCACAAGTCTTCTGTTTACTTGAAAAGTATATACATATAATTTTATTTTAACCTTGTGCTTGCATAATATATTCACTATTGATTCTCATATTTTATTTTGATTAACTTCTTATGAATCAATTACATCTTTGTCTGATAAAGTTTATTTATGCATGTTATTGATGTTGTGATAATTTTTTTTATGCTTGTTAATGATACATGAATAATTTATTATCATTCATATATTGCTCATATGTTTCTTATATTGTATAAATATCTTTATGGGGATATATGAGTTAAGTTCAAGTTCTATATTATTTTAAAAAAAAGATAGTTTCAAACCTGTGCTTATCTCATACTTTAGTTATTCATTACTTGGAACAAATTTATGTTCTTATCTTTATTAGCTTCTTCCCCAAAGACTCTTTTAAATAATGTTTTTTTTTACTTGACTTTTTGGTTGACATTTTGGATACATGATATTTTTAATATCTTAATCTTGATAAACCATTCTTTGAGTATTTACTTCTTTTATATTTAGGAATTCTGGAATTCGATGTTGTTCAGTGATACTGCATATATTCCTTTAAATCTAAGTTCTTAAAAGTAGAGATCATTTTGGGTACAAGCCGAAATGGTCCTTCTGTCATACATGTATAAATAGCCTGAAGCGGTACGGTGTACTAGTCTTCGGACTACCGCTAGCTGGGAACCGGCCCCTACAGCTAACCCGAAGTGATCAATACTTTATAGACTTAAGATTTATTAAGGTCTACTTGCAACTATTATCTAGTTTTGGATCCAAGGTACTGAACCCAGTCCCCTAGGTTCCAGAATATATCAACGTATCTAGGTCTTACATTTTTAGTTTATAAATGTTTTATATTTTATTGTTACCTAATGATTTTGTAGGACATATGGATAAATATAATTGATACATCTTATACAGTATGCTATATTGTTCTAAATTTTTTTTAAGTGCATAGAATATAATTGATTTTATATTGCACTATTTCTTCTTATATCTTCGGTTATTAAAGAAGAGATTTGTTTTGGGTACAAGCCTACAAAGGGTCTGTCTGTCACCACGGCTAAGGCCAAAGCGAAGCGGTACTTAATTGTTCCCCGGTGAACCATCGTTAGCTGGGACAGTACCCCTACAGCTAACCCCAAGATTGATCAATTCTTTATAAACTAAAGATTTATTGAGATCTAGTTGCAATTGTTATCTGCTGGATTTTGGATTTTGGATTTTAGCTTTGATAGATAATATTATATAATGATATTTTTTTCAAAAGGTAACATACATTGATCTTCCATAGGTTAATGTTTGTCATCTTCTGATATATTCATTTTTCTGTCACTATATCGATATTCAGACTTGATGATCTTATGACTACTCATTGAATATTATGGTCTTATGATTTCACCTTTAACTTGTGTAATATTCAATGATTTTGAGCTTATTATTCTCTTCTTATTCAAGTTACTAACTGCCTATAGCAGTAATTCTTTACGGAAGAGAAGTCAGACAAATTGAATCTCTCTCTCAAAGCGTTTCTTTTCTTCAACCTTACGGTTGTCAGGTGGACACCGTGCTAAGGCTTTAAAAGGAAAGAAATAAACTTTGATTAGAAGACCTAATATTTTTGAATTAGTTTCTTACTTCTGAAAATATGTCTCTCAAATTTTTAAAATTCTGTTATTACCATTATTTTTTTGGATATAACCATGTAAAGGTGGAATAGTTAATTGTTTCAAGTCAATTATCCCCTTGACATGTCGTATATCTAGAATACACTTTTCTTTGGACATCTATCTAGTTATGTTTATTTGTTCAAATAGATTTATTTATAATTTATGGATTCTTTTATTGAAATTGTTTTCGTAATTCAAATTGCGAGCTTTCAGTCTGAGGATTAAATGGACACATTCGAACATTTATTAGGACAATTTTTCATACTAATTTCCGCATTTTAAAAGTCTTTTTGATTTCTCTTTGATTTATTGAATCTGTCCGTTATTCACATTAAGACATTTTTCAAAGATTCTTTACTGACATGAAATTATTTTTCTTATTATATAAGATTTTAATTGGAGATATATTTTGTGTGTTCATCTTTAAGCATTCATTTATTGATATTCTTTTACTTGGTTAAAGATGATATTTGTTTTTAAGCGTTTGATCAAAGGAAAGAAAGATGCATATCTTGGATATTCTTTAGATCTTCTGATTATATATTTTATCAATTCTTGTATATAAATTACTTCAGAACTAGAATACGCACATTTTAAGGGGGAGCAAATTAATTATTTTAATTCTTTTATGCCCTTAATATGTGGTATACCTAGTTCATCATGGACATATATTCTTTTACTTAAAATATCTTGTTGAGTTGTTCATGATATTTGGATTTATATTAGATGAGAGAATATATGATTATTATTATTTATTTTTAATTCTCTCATTCGAGTTTCTAAAAGTTATCTTGCCAAATATATATTTAATTATCCTTATTTGATTGAGTTTAAATTACTTTTGGTATTTCTTATTGATATTTTATCTCAAAGTTTAAGATTATCTATATTTAGACTGGTCATACTTTACGGGGGAGCATTCAAGTCGACTGAATTTCTCCTTCTCAAGTATTTTGTCTTTATTACCTTCATGTTTATCTAATGGATATACATATATCATGCTAAGGTAATTGAATTCAAATGCATGAACTTTGATATTGATTTTATATAGATTCTAGTATAGCTATTTTTGATTTCTTTTTCGATGATTGTACTCTTTATTGATGTGATTCACTAATTTGTATGGGCAAATTATGAATCATATTTTTTTGTGATCATTGTTAAAAGTCTCATTATATTTTTTGGTATATACTAGGTCTGCAAAAAAAAATTCATGAATTATTTATGACCAATGATTGGTTTCTAATATATTAATATCTACTTTTTATTAAAATCCTTTATCGGTCTCTTTCAAAACTATAGTTTCATTTATACATTATGTTGTGTTTTGACATTTTTTTCTATTTTACGTAATTTTCTAAAACTTGTCATTACATTGTTCTCTTAATCCTTGATCGTGATTATTTTTGCCTTCCTCCTTTACTTATGCTTGAGTTCGTTTTATCTCTTATTACGGAGGAGCTTATTTTTTGATCATGTCAAGGGGGAGAAATAAGTTTAAGTTAGGACACAATATTCTAGTATTATGTGTTTATTAGTGATACATGCATCTATTGTATTTGGCTTAAACAAACAAGTTTAAGTTAGCACACAATATTCTAGTATTACGTGTTTATTAGTGGCACATGCATCTACTGTATATATCTTAAACTTAAGCGATTTGTCATAATCAAAAAGGGGGAGATTATTAGCCCAATGATTATATCATATTTTTGAATATGGCTAGTCAATTAAGTTTATCATAATGACATCACTAATATTTATGTAATCACTATTATGTTGCAACGTAAACTTAGCATTGTCCTAAATGTTTACTATATCAATATTGCTATGCTTGTATCATATTGTTCTATTTGTCTAACACGTACTTGTAGACATGCAGTAAGTATGATCAAGTTTTGTCAAACCAGGACATATGCAATGGAGAATTTTTGATGGGCCAAAGACGGCGTCATACAAGAAGATTTCTCTGAATCGCCCAACGACCTATCTGCGGCCTAGGGGTCGAGGGGCAGCGCCACCCGTGGGGGTTCGGGGGCGAAGCCACCGAAAGATATTCAGATTTCTAGATCTGTTTATCTTTGGACGACTGCCGTCAAGAAAAAAGACGTCTTCAAGTTTGCTCAAATTTCAGAAGAAAGGTGTCATCAAAGGGCTCTTGGTTTTCCTATTTTATCAATGTATTTTTCATATTTATTGAGTCTAAGAATACGATATAAACTGTATCGTATTGGCAAATAGGCTACCCAAGAAACGTTTTCAAAATACCCTTTTATTTTGAAAACAAGCCTACTTATAAAAGCCCAAACTACTTCCTAACTGCTTGATCTTTTTAAAAAGTCCAAAACAAATTTGCAAAAATCCTGACAGAACTCTAACAGAATTCGGCCGGAGTTCGGCCCGAATTCGGCCAGAGTTCGGTTAGTGAATGTTGCTTTTTGAACTTGGTCTCCCTGTAGTTACGGATCCTAACGAGATTTTCTCATAGAGTTCTGTCCGAATTCTGTCAGAATTCTGCCTTTGGAAAAATTAGAAATAGAGAAGGATTTTGATCATTTCAATACACCAATTCACTTTTATATCTCTTCTCTATAAGCCTACTACTTCTTCCAATGTGTTCCAAAGCTTTCATTTTCAAATCCCAAGCCAGTTATAATCCTCTAGTCGATTTGCCAGTGCGGTACGATCTAGAAGTTTCAGAGTGACTGTAATCAGAGGCTTAATTGAAGAAATACATTTCACAATTGAAGTTGGTCGAGTACTTTAGATCGAAGCTAGCGTCGTAGAAGTTGTAAGGACTTCGGATGAAAACTTGCGGTGATTTTCCATAGTGGATTTAACTGGAAGCTAGAGTTCTTTCGACTGGACTAGTCCTTACAAGAGGAAAACCAGTATACATCGTCGTGTTTGCGTTTGCTCTCTGCTCTCTACTTTCTATTTATATATTCTGTGATCTTGCTGCTAACAATTTTAATTAGCTAATTTCCACTGCCTACTCTATTCACCCCCTATAGAGTATTGCGCTTTACAATTCGTTCCTACAGAACTAAGTTCAACATGCCCAAGTCTCGTCATGACCATACGGTTTTGTAATTCGCAACTCTTTACGTTCTCAAAGATCCACATATCGTGTCTGGGGCTACCCCCGCTAGGTAACTTATCTAAACATCGTGCTTAATCTCTTCCGACACAAGAGGTCAACTTGAGCCTACGATGCTCAAAGGCAACAATCTTTCTGACCTAAAGTCTCTTACGATATGCCCATCTCCGATTCTCAATCGAGTATGAACTGCTGCTGCTGAGTCGGAAGCGGACCTCTCTGCTGAACTACCGGCACACTAGCTGGTACCCTCTGAACGGGTGCCCTCTGAGCAGCTCCAGTAACACGGGGGTTCTTGGGACACTCCCGCATCTGATGCCCAGCGGCACCACAAAAGAGACACAGCCCCAGTCTCCTCCTACAGAACTCGAAGAGATGACCGGGCTTCTTACAGAAGTGGCATGGTGGATCATCCTGCCCCGGACGCTGCTGACTCCTCTGAACAGACGCTCTGGCCTGTCCCGGCTGCTGGTGATGCTGGAACAACTGATGCTGAAGCTGAGGGCGCTTAGCAGGCCCTGCGCTGCTACTGGCCCCAGAAAACACATCTTGATCCCTCTTCGGCTTCAAGCCCAACTCCCTCTCCACCTTCCGAGCCTCAGCGTAAACCTCCGCATATGTCGCATAGAAGGAAGGGATCAGGATCTTGATATCCCATGTCAATCCCTCCCGAAAACGCTCAGCTCGGATCACCGGGTCACTCACCATGTACTCGGCGTATCGGCCCAGCCGGCCGAACTCCGCCGCATACTCCTCTACGGTCATGCTGCCCTGCTGCAGATTCTGGAACTGCCGCACCAAGCCAATCTTGTCCGTAGGGGAAAAGAACTTCTCTCTGAACAGGGCCCTGAACTCGGCCCAAGTATGGCCCTCTCCTGCAAGAGCCGGCTCATTCCGGAACCATGTCCGGGCAATATCTAACAACTGCAACCCAACCGCCTCGACCCTCAGGTCGGCTGCAAGGCGGCAGGCCCCCATCTGGCGCTCGATATCCTCGAGCCAGTCATCAGCATAGATAATGCCCTCAGTCCCCTTGAAATCCCTCGGACCAAGCTTCTTGAAAGCCTGGATATCCCCGATCTTCGGCTGCTGCTGCTGAACCTCCCTCTGTGGAGCCTGACGCTCCACTGCCGCCATAGCCAATCTGTGTGCATCCTCCATGCCCTGGCGCATGGCCTCTGTCTGCCTCAACTGAGCCTCGTGCTGAGCCCGCTGGGACTCAAGCACCTGGTGGAAGAACGCTAGCATCTGCCCCATGTCTGTGGGCAGAGGAGGCAATGGAGGAATAGCTCCCATCATCACCGGAGGAGTCCCCTGCTGAGGAGAAAGAATACCCTCGGAAGCTCCCACTGTAGCCCCTGGCACTACGGGAAGAGCACCCGTAATGGCCCCAGGGACGGTCATCGAGGTTGCTGGAGGAGTACCTCTAAGAGCCCCAACAGAAGTCCCATCAGCCGGAGAAGTGACCGGAGCCTGTCCGCCAGAGGTGGCAGACCTCTCCGTCTCCCCGTGCTCCTCGCCAGGAGAATGAGTCATCAATATCCTGGAGACAAATTGAAAAGAAGATATCAATATGGCACATGAAGGCAATATCAAAGGAGGACAGCTAGAAAGCAGTAAATCAATATCAAAGACGGTAAGCAAGATAAGCAAGGAAAGATCCTACTGTGATTGAGCACCCTTAGCCTACTACTTCCTATGGGTAACACAGGCTCGTAGTCAACACTCTAAGACAAGTGCCGCTACAACATCGCACTAATTGCGACTTCAGGACCTGCGTGGGCCACCACTAAAACGTGTCACGACCCGCACCCGCTAAAAGGGCACGTGACGCGACAACGCCCAGCCCTCACCGGAAAAACGGCATGGAACGCTGTGTATTTTCTAGTCTGACAACAGTTTATATATATAACAGAACCTATCGAGAATATAGTCAACTCCGAACGGAGGACAAGCAATGAATATATATATAATGCTCAATCACAACTCTAAGACAAAAAGTAAAGACTGAAAGATAAAGACAACAAGACGATAAAATATAACCTGTCAAGTCCAGATACAAATAATATACAAGTCCAGTCTCTAAATACAGTCCAATATAATACAGTCTCAAAAAGTAGTACAGTCTCAAAAGTAACTGGGAACAAAGTCCAGTACAAAGACCTACTCTAAACTATACAAGTGGTATGGTCTCGTCAGGCGGAGCTACGCCCTGCGGGACCAAGTCTAGGCCCACTACGTCGTCCAGACCGTAGTAGGTACTGCAATCTCCCTCGTCGAAATCTGTAATATTTTATCAACAGTCCAGTCAGGATGGAACGAGTACATATATCTCATAACAGATCTCAAGATAGAATAAAAGCTATAAGACTGTAAATAGAGCATATGCAATGAATCATGGAGTGTACATGTATGTATCATGGCATGGTAAGCTGTAAAGCTAGAGCTAGAACAAGAAGAATAGAACGGGATCATGGCATGTACACAAATCAAGGCAAGCTATATATCCAATGTGTGTGAGTAGTAGTTTCAACTTGTGATCGGCTTGGGTACCTATCAAGAATCGGCCTGGCAAGTCATATGTGCGGTATATGACTCACACTGTTCGGGAATGCGGGATGGATCTGATCACAGGCCTACGCTACTACTCCCCCTACCCCAACTGGTAGAATGGATCCAAACAGGACACGTCACTGCACGGGATTCTAATGAGAAGGTAGCTAGCCTTCTCTAGAATCAGTGACCATATATCGAGCAAGAGCTACAAGGGTGCTTGCACAATATATCCCAACCTAAGAAGGAGAAAACATCTCTCGTCGGGATCCAAGAATACCAATCCGTGAGAACCATGTGTCGGGAATAAGCATATCAACACTAAGTACATGAATCATAACAGTTATCATAAATTGGAAATAAGTATCAGAGAATGTACTCGCCTGTAAGATGATAAAATACGTCGACTGGATCAACTGCAGTATCTCGAGGACCTATAGAGAACAAGACGTATCAATACTAAGTTTAGGAAGTAAAGTTAAATCAAATTAAATCTTATTCAGTCACTCTAGGTCAAGACATGTCTAGTCGGGTCAATCTTGGTCATGGGGGAACATTAGAAGTCAAACCGGATCAATCTAGGTCAAAAACTGACTTACCGTTGACTTTTGGTCAACGGGTCAACTCTGGTCAACTCTAAGTCAACTCTAGGTCACCCTAGGTCACTGGTGACTAATAGTTGACTTTTAGTCAACTGTCTAAGTTGAATGGAATTTGGAACTAATTTGGGTAAAGACTTGACTCATAGTTGACTTTTAGTCCAAAAAGTCAACCGTGGTCAATCGGGTCCAAGACTAGGTTTAGACGGCTAAATCTGCTTATTACCAACCTATACAATCCATATCCAAGTCCATCTTGGACTTGGAAACTCGAATCTTGGCCGTGGGCCAAATCCCTATTTTACCCTTTTTAAGGGTAAAATTCTACCCTCGGCGATAATCCCGTTAGCCTACCTACGCTAGTTATTATGACCCGATCTCCCTAGGGTAGTAGGGTACTATCCTATAGGTTCGTTATCTACCATAATACCTAAGTAAAGTAGACGTCTAGTCCACCTTACGGCCCGTTGCAGATATCTCGAATATTTCGAGATACGCACTGACACGGCGCGATACCGGCGCCCTATGACCCCGATTTCCACCCGGGAGCTTACCCGCAAAATCTAAATCACGTAACTTAGGCCTATGTCAAGTTTTATCGCGATCCGATGCTCCGGGCTCAATTTCGCCCTCTAACTCGATTTCTATCAAAAACCTTCTTTTTGTTCTCATCTCAACCCTCTTCTTTAACTCCACTCTAATTCTTCTTCTTCTTAACTTCTTCTTCTTATTCTCTTAAATCTAATTCCTCCTCATACTCCTCCTTCCTACTCTCTTCTTTTTGATCTTTTCTAATTTCTCCCATTCCCTTTCTCAACTCTATTCTTCTTCTTTTCACTTCTTCTAAATTTCTTTTCCTTCCTTCTTCTATCTAACTTATCTATTCTTCTATCAATATATATATCAATATATATATATATATATATATATATATATATATATATATATATATATATATATATATATATATATATATATATATATATATATATATATATATATCTATAGATATATATATTTACATATATATATAACTATGGGGGGGTTTATGGTGTACAGGGGGGTAAAATAGGGGGGGAGGAGCTGCCTATGCAGCTCCTGCTGCTGTTGCTACTGCTAGCTGCTACTGCAGCTGCTGCTGCACCTGCTACTGCTGCTGCCAATGCTGGCTGCTGCTGCTGCTGCCAATGCTGGCTGCTGCTGCTTTGCTCTCTTCCCTCTTCTCCTACTACTCCTCCTACTTCATTCCCTCCTCTCCTCTCTTCTATATATATATATATATATATATATATATATATATATATATATATATATATATATATATATATATTTACCTATATATATACCTATATATCTATATATCTATCTATCTATTTCTATATATATATATAACCATATATCATATCCTCTCCTCCCATCTATATATATACACACATACACCTCTACATATATACACACACACACGTATACATATTATATATACATACATATATATATATATATATATATATATATATATATATATATATATATAAAAATATATATATATATATATATATATATATATATATATATACAAATACACATATACCTATATATATATATTCACAACCACACACACAACCACACACACAACCACTCTCATCCTCTTCCCACCACTCTCTACACACACACACACACAAATACATACATACATATAATATCCTATATATATATATATATCTATACATATACATATATATACATACATATATATATACATATATATATACCATTAACATATAAAAACCCCTAAATTAACACTAACCAAAAATCTAGGGAGAAACCTACAAATAGTGGGGGCAAAGTGTAGAGAATTGGATTCTCTACACTTAGTGTAAAGAACTTAAATGAAAAGGAGCAATAAATGAAGGTTTAAAGACAAACCTAAAGGAGTTGGTTGGAGAGAGAACTTGAAGAAAAGAATTTGAGAAAGAGAGAGAGAGCTTGATGGAGAAGACAAAGGGGGGGGGGGGGTTTATGCCATGGCCGGCCACTTGGGGGGGGGGGGTTATTGGGTTGGGATCCAATAGCCCCCAACCCATTAACTCTAGTTTGGGTTCAATTAGAATTCGGGTTGGTTCGGTTCAATTCGGTTTGATTCTAAACGACTAATTAAGTCTCTAAATTGACTAATTAAGTCATGGAAGTTGGGTTAATAATTTCTAGCCTAATTATGATGGTACATGGGCTAAGCCCAGCTAGTATGGGGGTCCCACTAGGGTCCAGGCTACCCGGGTCTCCAAATTGGGTCCGAATTGGATAAAATTCAAACCGACTCAAATAAATTCCTAAAAATCATATAAAATCAAATAAAATTCCTAAAATATTATAAAACTTGAAAATGACAAAAATACCCCTAATTTGAAAACTGGAGGTGACATTCCCACTCGAATCTCGGCACTATTCCGTCCGTTGAGGACAAACTTATCGTAATGACACAATCGTCTTGACGCAATCTTTGGTAAGTCACCAAACGGTTCCATGTTGCTATCGCCAAGTGGTATTGCATGTACCACTCAGAAGTCGAGCCTATCGTCATCGATACAATGCTTTACTGCACTGATCGTACAAGTGGTATTGCATTTACCACTCAAAATCGGGTCACTACTCGACATTACACTCTGCATAGGTGCGACGCTTATTTCAAATAAATTGTCCCGTGTGGCTATCTTTCCCGATTCCTAGCTCGAGCATTCTTTTATTTGAGTTGGTACGACAATTTGGTCAACGTGCACTATCGTTCGCTCAAGTTTGACATTCATTCAAGCTAACCGTGCCTTGGTGATCATATAGATCACAATGTAACATTCGTTAACTCAAGGCACAATGCGACATACGGCTAACATAAACTTTCGCCTACTTCAAAACTCGATTCAACTCATCCAACTTACAAGTAATTCGTCTACTCAAACTTGACTTAGCGACCAACTCGATTCATTCAAATTGCTCCATAATTTCTCAATCCTATCGTTGCAACTCATGCGATGATTCCTTTTCAATACTCAAGGTCATTACTCAAATCATTCAACATATCGCTACCCTTTCGCATAGCCACATAACATGCATCACCTCACATATCGACTCGTTGCACGGATGCAACGAACAACTCATGACTTGTTGCACTCCGTACAACCAACAACACATAACTCTTTGTACTTCGTGCGACCGACAATACGTATCTCATTGCACTTTGTGCAACCAATACCCCTTTATTCGTTGTACTTCGTGCAACCAAGGATTCACAACTTTGTTGCACTTCGGGCAACCAATATTTCGTAACTCGTTGCACTTTGTGCAACCAACATTTTTCGGTGGCACTTGGAGATAGCGTGATAGTCACGACATAATTGGGGCAGACATACGTAACTTAATACAGACTTATTGTATGGAACATCCAATATAGCATCGAGTAGATCCATGAGCCATGCGGTTGCGAAAACAACTTAGAGTCAACTGATTTCGATAGCGAAGCAACTGAGGGCCAAAGAGATTCGTTCATGGTCCAGAGGATGGACCGCTCTGATACCAACTTGTCACGCCCCGACCAGGAAAATCGTTCAGCCTCGCTAGATTTCACCCGAATCTTCGTCCTCGTTGGGACGTGATACCGCACGTGCCTGGAGTTACGCTCGTACAAGGCAATATAACAGGTTTGTGTAAGTTTATCTTAAATTGATAACATAAGCAGCGGAAGGAAACAGAGTATACAATAATAATCTCTTTTATTAATAATGAACTGAACATTACAAGGCTTTGAATAGCCCAACTGAATTTGCCAACTGGCTACAACACTCATGATCTCTCTAGCTCACAAAAGATTACATTATTCCATACATTATGCCTCTTTATAGCCAACAAGTAGTCTTCGGCAGAATATATCCATGTTGCAAGTCTGAATGCCAATGCGGTAGCTTATCTTAAAACGCTAAGGACTCCACGCCTCGGCACGTCCAAGCTAAGCCCCGTCCCGAGCCGAACATATCCTGAACCTGCAAGCAAACTAGTGGGGGATTAGTGCTTTCGTCCTCGCTGCACTGATCAAGATCCACTCGCACCCTGTCACCTCCACTATCCTAGATAGGGCTAATATGGTCATTTATATTATTTTAATATTTTAATATTTATTTAAGTTGTTATTGTTAATACAATTACCTTGATGATTAAAATAATTATTTTTTTAGATAAATATATGTATATACAATTGAGTTATTTTTAAATTTTTTTAAATATATTTAATAAATACAAGGTACAAATATTTAATTTTATTTATAAATAATTTTAGGATATTTTATATAAATTTCTTATGTATTTATTTCATACATAGAGTATATATATATATATTTTTTAATATTTTAATATTTATTTAAGTTGTTATTGTTAATACAATTACCTTGATGATTACAATAATTATTTTTTTAGATAAATATATGTATATACAATTAAGTTATTTTTAAAGTTTTTTAAATATATTTAATAAATACAAGGTACAAATATTTAATTTTATTTATAAATAATTTTAGGATATTTTATATAAATTTCTTATGTATTTATTTCATACATAGAGTATATATATATATATATATATATATATATATATATATATATATATATATATATATATATATATATATATATATATATATATATATAAAGGGGAAGGAAATTATCTATAATAGGAATATTTAATGGGTATACATATATATAAAATTTCCTTCCCCTTTATATATATATATATATATATATATATATTTTTATATGTATATATATATATATATATATATATATATATATATATATATATATATATATATATATATATATATATATATATATATATATATATATATATTATATATTATATATATATATATATATATATATATATATATATATATATATAATATATATATAAAAAATATATATATATATAATATATATATATATATGTGTGTGTGTGTGTGTGTGTGTGTGTGTATAATGATACATGTAAGTGTACATATATATATATATATATATATATAAATATATATATATATATATATATATATATATATATATATATATATATATATATATATATATATATATATATATATATATACTCCAGCTCCAGATCCCCCCGCCCTGGCAGCCGTCCTCCCTCCGATATCCCCTCCCGAGCCCCCCTTCGATCTCGGGCAGCCTCGCCGCGCCCCCTCCCCCTTCATCGGCCGGTCGGCGGTTCTCCTTCCCGCCGTCGCCGTCCTCTCCCTTGGCCGTGGCCCCACCTCCCGCGCCACTTCCCCTCTGGCATCCCTCCGCCTCGGCGCCTCCCCTTCCCCCGGAGTTCCGCGCCCACGCGACGAATCCCCCCTTGGCTGTCGCGACCTGGGCCTGCCCCGCCCTTCAGCCCTCTGCGGCGTCCTCCCCCACGACCGCGGTCTCCCGGTGGCCCAACTCGGCGTCCTCTTCCCTCTGCCCCCCGTCCGATCCTCCCGGCGAACATAGGCTGGCCACCCCTCTTCGTTACCATCCCCCGGCGCCGGAGCTCGCGCCGGCGCAGTCCTCGGTGGCTCCCACCTCTCTCCGGCGCTCTCTCCGCCTCCGGACGGAGAGCCCTAGCCGGCGTCCCCGCTCGCCGCGTCGCCTAGCCGACGCCGGCGTCCAGTCGCCCCCGCCCCCGCGGTCGAGCCCCACCCTCGGCGCGACAGCCCCCCCTTCTGGAGCTGCCGCCGTTTGGCCCCCTCCGCGCGGCGGTCGCCTCCCCTCCCTTTCCGGCGGACTCCCCTCCCTCCCCACCCCCCTCTTCTCCCCTTACCGGACTGGCCGGCTTCGTGGCCCCTCCCCGGCGGTCGTCTCCGCCCGGCGCTGCTCCCCGCGCCCGGGCGCCCCTTCGGGTCCAGAGCCCCCTCGGGACCGCGCCCCCTCGGGCCTCGCTTCTCCGTGCTGGCCCACGTGGTCGGTACAGGCCCCTAGGGCCCCGCGAGGGTCTGCCACGTGCTTCGCTCGGTGCTGGCCACCTCGGGCCCCGCACTCTCGTACGACAGCCCCCCTTTGGGCACTGTGCCACAGCCTCCCTCTCTTTTTAATATTTCGAATTTTGAATTTTTGGGTTTTCGGTTTGGATTACTTCCAACCACCCAAAAAAAAAGACAACGGATTTTGGGATATGACGTGTCGCGTCTAGATGTAGGTTTTGGGTCACACCCGCACCTTGTAGGAACTTGGGCTATCTCCCGGTTCCAACTTTCCTTATTTTGTTTCAATGAAGGCTTTAGCCATTGTTCCAAATATATATATATATATATAAAAATATATATATATATATATAAAATATATATATATACACACTTAGCAAATAAGAAAACATTTAGCTAACCTACAAACCCACACAAGCCAGCAAACTCTCAATCAACCCACACACAACAAGCCAAACCTACCAACACAAACACCCAACCCGAGCAACCCTTTCATTTCCCCTCCCCATCGGTTTCAAAACCGACAACTCCTCTTTAAGAACACGCTAGAGAGAAAAAGAGATTCTTCAGAAACAAACCCGGCGCCACCACCCCAACATACACGCACGACCCCCAGCAGCTGCACAACGCCCTCACAACCACTACGAGCCACCGGACGGCCGGCCAGAGGCCGCGCGCGCACAGCAGCGCACAGGAGAAGCAGGCGGCAGCGACAGCCTACGAAACCGACTTCACGTTGAGATTCTTCGACGCTCGGATACTCGTTTTCAGATTCGTCTTTTCGGGTACATAGACAACCTAACCGAGATCATGTCCCTTCAATTAGTTTAATTTATTTTGCTTTGTATGCGACGAAAAACGAGTTCCAAAATCGAGGAAAAAAACTCGACATTTGGACGTTACAAAACTGTCCCAACACCCCTGTTTATGGTCGGCTTGCGACCAGCATGTTGCGAGTGTTAAAAATTGATCTGAAGAGACTTGTACACAACATATACGGCTGTGTAACCATTTTTGTAGATTTAATTTTCATGTCCTACACAGAAAGTTTTTTGTTTGCAAGTTTAGGAAAAATCTGTTTTCGAAAACCGAATTTCAGGGAATTTTTTCGATACGGCGTGCGTCCTAGAAAACCGGGCGATGTGGTAGCAATCCGTAGGCATCAAAAGATGGATACGAATGTTGTGGACGTTTGAGATTCGATGGAAATGAATTTCGCTGCTTGTGCGCGACGAAATTAGTGCGTATCCGTCGAGATACCCCGTATTGACCCTTTTGCAAATTGTCAATTACTTTGTGCACGTTCGTCATCTCGAGACGAAACTTACGCCAACAGGACCATGTCATTTTTTTGGTCCTGTATGCCAAGTTTGGCTCGATTCTGAGAAGGTCGTCTGAAACGCTATTTTGGCAGACCCGCGACCTGATCCAACTGGCGAAATTGTGCTCGGCCCACCGAAATCCAAGTTTGGACATACGGTTGGGTTCGTCTCGTCAAACCGGACCCTTAGACATATAGTTTGACGACTTTAGAGACCGTAGATACCGACACATTTTCGTTACAAAGCAGGTCAAACGGTGGATATTATTTTGGCCCGAAATTACCGTTTTGCCTTTGTATCCAGAATTTGACTTATGGACAGGCTATCCTAGCTAATTTGACCATTCTAAACACGTTGGTATTGTCTGTTTCAGTATTAGGCGACTATTGCACAAGTTGACCCTTCGTGGCTCATTTGAGTGGTAGTATGGATTCCTCAGCTCAGGACAGCAGGCGAGTACATTCTCTGATAGTTTTTATTTCTTTGTTATCTACTATATCTGATTCAGTTATATTATTTTACTTGATTCCTAACATGATGATACACGGACTAGTATACGTTGGATCTCGTCATGAGATGTTATTCCTGGTTTACCTGGTATATGAGTATATGTTTGATCTTATTTCCTGTACTTGTATAGACACAGATTTGGGAGTGGACTGGCCCCCGGCTTTTGAATTCCATGTCATGATGTGTCATGTCCGGGGACGGAGAGTTATTAGAGGTCATGTGATCAATACCCCACTGGTTACTACATGTGCATAGCTCCTCCCTCACCACACGTAGGGTGTAGCCTGACCTTTTACTACTGGTGCATAGCTTTCCATTTTGGTCGGCCTGATCCCCTATACATGTACTTGTGCATAGCCGGTCAAGTAGAATAGTCTGATCTGGACCCAAGCCGGTCACATGACGCTTTAATATCTCATGGCACTTCTTTTATGTTTACATCGTACTTCAGAATACTTCTACTGCTTATATTACAGCCTTATCTTATATCTCACCCATGATATGCTATTCAGTTCTCTTGTATAGTTTTACTTCCAATTTGATATTTCCTTATTTATTTCATTATGATTGTCTATTATAGTATTTATCAATTCACATGGAATTGCTATTAGCGTTTGTACTTGCTCATATCCTGATAGAATAACCCCGTTATTTTTTAGAGGATTTAGATACAGACTGTCCGACCTATTATGGGTTTGGCATAGATGGAGTCTACGATCAGGACCTGTCTGTAGATCCGGTGCTTGTAGAGGACGCATCGCCTGTAGTGACCTAGATTAGTTTGGTTTGTCTGGATTACATTCCAGCTGGATACTCTGAGACTTGTAGTATTTATTCATGTTTGTTTATGTCTTAAATTCTGAACTTCTGTGAGTGACTTTGCTTTTATTTCAGTCTAGCCGTTTCCATCTTTATCTTATTTATCATCGTGTTTATCTTTCTTAGAATTATGTGATTGAGTTGTGATTATATTCTTCCGTGCGGAGATGACAGGTTATATTATTGTGTCTTAGATACTATATGTTGTAGATGAGCCTTACAGCGTTCTATCGCCGATACTGCGGCGTAGGCTGGACGTACCCACGTGCTTGTGCCCCTAAACAGGGTGTGGGTCATGACACACCCAAACCAACACTAAGTAAATTTAGTGAAGCATGCATCTTTATTTGGTGATCTATCTATTTAGCCTTAGGATCAGTTTTATGGCAATATTCAAGCAGTTATCGATTGCAAATGAATCATAATTGTGTCCAATATTGTATCCCTGCAACAGATACAGTTAGACTTATTATGAACATAAACATAGTGATCGTGTCCATCTCCGTCTCGTTTTCCCTAGCCTGCAATCGTTAGAAATTTGTATAACCAATTATACAAATCACACAGCCAACCAAGCAAACTTAACGTAAGCACAAGGGTGGCAGGCTCTGCGCCTGCACCCAATGCTAGTCTTAGCCTACCGGTCCTATCTATATGAAGGTCACGATATTCCGTGCCGTAATGGACTGGCATCTTAACTTGTAAGCCGGCGATCGCTTTGCACGGGTTGCTAGCCCACTACTCAAAGGATCCCAAACTTACTGGTATTGTGGCTTATCCCATCAATAGGAGGGCACAACCCCTCTAAATGAAGTGCACCACCAATACCCCTTAATTCCCTCCGCGGTCGAACGGTCCCGTGCACGGGGCATACACCAAGTCCATTGACTATATGCAACGCGTCCTGTATTTCATACGACCAAACAAGTTTGCCTTTCTCTATTCCATTGGCACGATGTCCTGACTCAATATTCCTCAACTTATCAACCAGAAGGTCCTAACCATCTCGAAGGCACCGTGCCACATTTGACAGTTTCGTCACATCATTCGTGCCACAACTGTTCTCTTCGTAACGTAGCCATCTTTTATAAGTCCCGTGCACCTACATACACTTTGACACATATATACTTTTTTCCTTCAAGTCGTACATTTGTTGCACGCTTCGATACCGTATTTCTATGTTCTAAGCCTTAGTTTTTAATGTTCTTCCGAGTCGTGCACTTGATGCACATCTCGATATTGTTTTTTAATGTTCTAGCTTCGATGTCCTATTGCGACTCGTGCACTTGATGTACGTTGCCTCAATTGTTCAATGTTCAATGTTCTATCTTAATGTTCGACACACACTAAGACCTTTACTCGATTCGAGCCATGCTCATTAACTTGATAGCAACTTACGCATGCAAGGATACATTTTATTAGGCGTTAAGGAGTAGGGGAGAAGAGTCATGAACCCGTGCACCTTAGTCCGATACGTCTTGTCGTCTCGTCAAGCCGATGCAGCTCGATTCCATAATTTTTTTACAAGCCTAACTCTCATGACTTTGCCAATTCGTTGAACTATTCGATTCATTCGGCCTACCGTGTCCATGCCTTAGTTCGTTGCAAGACGACGATTTGGTTTTGCGGACACCGTTGCAAATAAGGCAAAAAGTTGACCTCTTATGATTCAACATAAAAGCATAGCATGCACACGAAATCAACTAAACTCAGCACTTGCTCAAACGGGAATTATCCTTTGTATTGTTTCAATTTATAGATTTGAATCGACTCAAGGCTTTCTTTCGGGCCAACGTAACTCTTGCATCGATTTGCATCGATACTTCATTGCGTCAACGCAACTCTTCGAGTCAACGACTTCTCGTAATGCACAGTACGGAGCGGGATATTACAACGTCGGCGCGCATGATATAGCTCCTGTCATCTTCTTTTCCTTTTCGACATTGAGTCAGAGAGCTTTGAAGAATTTGGGAGAAAGGAGATGATAAGAGAAATAAAAAATTCTGAGAAGAAATTTCTCTCAATTTTTGAGCTATTTATAGCCAAAATCTGAACATAAGAGCGCACAAATTGCGCGTGAAACACGGGTCGATTAAGGTTCCGTGTTCGCCAATGCAAGGCCGCTTCTTATTCAAAGTATTTCAAATTTCAAAAAATTTGAAATTTGAAATTTAGAAGGGGGCCTTGTAGAAGCTCAAAATATATCAAATATTGTAATACACCATTCGCAGATAGTGCTAGATTGTATTTATCAAATAGCATAGAGAATCAGATGGCACTGACCATTATATGGCGCTGGCGGCCACGTGGCAAGTTTCCTGGAGAAGCAAAACGACTGTCATTATGACTGATAGCACGTCAGTCGAAGAAAATCTTTTCGAATCCCGAGCGTGCGGCGCTCGAGAAGGATATATCAAAATCATCATAATCTTTGTCGTTTACTCTGAGCCATGTATACGTGGCACAAAGTAATCAATATTTCACAAGTTTTAAAAATGTCTTGCACTTTTCACAGATTGCGCCTACCGATAGCATGCACCAATCAATCAACTATCATCCAGAAGCAGATGACATGACGCATATTCCACTAATCTAGAAGGATGTGCATGCGAAACTATCCACGACCAAGCACATCTCTCTCACAGAATACCATGTGTCATATGCACTTAGGCCAACCGTTCGTGCGTATGGGTGATGGTGCACCAACCAGTGTCATGTGCCAATCAGGATAACTACTTAACGGTTATCCCAAAACTCTATAAATAGTGTTCAGAATCATTTCGTAAGCATCACTAATGATCATAAACTCCAGAGAAGAATTCTCGACAATTCTCTATCTCTCCGGCAGCAAGTTTCAATAATTTCTTCTTCGACATCGTATCGTCCAAGAGATAAAGTGATCTCTTCTGATCAGACTCCTATAGTTGTACTCCCCAAGAATCAAATTGTACTCTTGTACTTTTATTCTTAGTTTGTAATCTATTTTTATCGAAAAACTTTTATTTTTGCAAACATATACCAATTATAGGACTGTTGAGCACCTATAGAGGGGATAAATACAGTGTGTACGTGTACAGCAGATTAAATCTCACAATTAAAAATTTATGTACTATGGCAAGTAAGAGCAAATAAAATAGCAATAAATAAATTGCAAAGAAGTAAGAGTTAAGAAGATCAAACTTAATAACATAATGATATATACTGGTTCCCTCGTGGAGGACTAATCCAGTCTCGAGTACTCATGCTCGATGTTAATCTCCTACGACACAAGCTTTAACTGAGTGCTTGCAACTCTTACAACACCGTGCTTGGAAACAAGTGCACGACCAACTTCAATAACACCATGCTTGGCGACGAGTGCACGACCGATTTCAATAACACCATGCTTGGCGATGAGTGCACGACCGACTCTAGAAGATGATTTGAAAACTGGAATATTTTCTTCTATTTAGCCTCCGATACAACTCTTCACAACCAAACTCTAGATTAAACAAAAATTGTACTGGCTTGGCTAAGAGTAGTATAGGTTAGATTTGAAAGTGTAGCTCGTAGAAAAATACTTAGAAATGAATAGAGAAGAGAATGAATGAGTGATTTAAAAATACGAAAGTTCTTCTCTATTTATAGTATTTGTAGACCGAATTTGGGCAGACTTCGAGCAGAGCTCGAATACGAAAATCTTGCATCGAATGTTGGATGCAAATTTAGAGAGAATTCAAAAATCTGTTCAAACCACCATGACCAAACTCGGGCCGAGTTCTGGCCGAGTTTTGTCTGAGTTCTGTCAGAACTGTTTTGGGCCAAATAGTTGGGTTTTGGGCTAATTTAGATTGTGGGCTTTGGATATGTATTTGTGGATAGGTAGGCTACGATTTTTGTGGACTGAGATTAGCTGAGCCAGTACCGATCATGTTCAACCTTACATATTTTTCCTAGACTAAATAAAATTAAAAATACATAATAAATATGTAAAAACTTTATCTTGATTTCCTTTGCATTTGGTTCTTTAATGACGACGAGACTTTTGTAGCTTGTAGCAGTGGTATGTGCAGTCGTGAAACCTGTAAACCTGTAACAGTGTGTATATTTTGCGTATCGACCAAAGTTGACGTTGATTATCAAACTCAGGTGTGATCATGACCAATAGACCAACATCAATCTCATCGAGCATGGTTTAACAGATTTAGGAATGTTGTCACAGGAAAGGGATACAACTCGAGCAATGTAGGTCACACGGTCTTCTTCTGGTATGCGAGAGGCCATGTCACTATACTTGCAGTATGTATATATGATATAGTAATAACATGTGATGAGGAGGATGAGATTGTCGAAAAGAAGTCAAAACTTCCAAGGAGTTTGAAGTGAAGGACTAGGGACTGATGAGGTATTTTCTTGGGATCGAGGTGGCTCGAGGATGAGATGGGATCGTCATCTCTCAGAGAAAGTACGTAGTAGACTTGCTCACAGAGACATGCATGTTGGGGTATCGATCGACAGTCACACTGATTGACCTAAGAAATAAGTTGGGTGTAGAGGCAGGAGAGCTTGTTGATCGTGAGAGATATCATAAACTAGTAGGTCGACTGATTTATCTAGGCCATGCTCGCCTTTATTTCTCATTCTTTGTGAGTGTAGCAAGCCGCTACATGCATGATCCAAGAAAGGTCTACATGGATGTAGTTTTTCATATTTTGAGATATCTGAAAGAGGCTCCTAGAAGAGGGCTATGGTTCAAGAACAATGGACACCTAGGTGTTGACGGATACTGCGATACAAATTAGTCAGGCTACATGGATGACAGAAGGTCCACCTCAGGGTACTATATGTAACCTAGTCTCCTAGAAAAGTAAGAAATAGTCTGTGGTAGCAGGATCGACCGCTGAAGCAGAGTTTAAAGCAATGGCTCTCGGAGTGTCACAGTTGTGGGTAAAAGCTCTCATGACAGAGTTGAAGTTGGATTGAGGAGCATCATTACGCCTTCTGAGTGATAGTCAAGTTGCACTGAGTATAGATAACAATCCAGTTCAGCATGACAAAACAAAGCATATCAAGATCGACTAGTTCTTCATCAAAGAGAAGCTCGAGAATGGAATATTGAAGCTTGATTATGTTCGCTCAGAAGAACAAGTCGTAGATGGTCATACTAAGGTCTTAGCGCCTTGAGTCTTCCTAAACTATGTAACAAGATGAGAATGATTGATATCTATTGCATATCTTAAGGGGGAGTGTTGAGAAGTCTATTGGGTTTAGTCCCACATCGGGCAGAGAATAAGAAGGAGGCTAATCATCTCCTTTATATATGTACTTCTTTTCTATAATGAAGCATCCAATTATGTCAACTCTATAGGAGATATAATTTCTTTATACACACAGCCCATCGTTCCTATCGACTGAATGGTCCGGTAAAATGTTCGAATCGCACCGACGGGGACAATTCGTTGCCCGTAAAGTCGCGAGAAGTTCGCTAAACCTTATCATTTAGATGAATGAGTAGTCGTAACAGGGTTTTCATAGGTGAACCTGTAGAAGGATTATAGTCGATAACTAAATAATCGGACGATCACGAACGTGTCAACACGACGCTCCGCCCCGGACGGGGTACCCCATACGACATGCCAGCCCAGACACCGTACTCCGCTCCAATGTGCATGCTTGGGCCGACACGACGACATAACGAAACCCCGGCACGGTAGGAGGGCAAGAATGAATGAATATATATATATATATATATATATATATATATATATATATATATATATATATATATATATATATATATATATGTGTGTGTGTGTGTGTGTGTGTGTGTGTGTGTGTGTGTGTGTGTGTGTGTGTGTGTGTGTGTGTGTGTGTCAAGACCTGCACCCAGTGTACGGGTACAAGTGTGTAACAGCGACCAGCCTACGCCGCAGAATCGGTGGTAGAACGTTGTTCTTGGTCACTATCTAAACAATAACTCACGCAAATATATAATTTACTTGTCATAATCTCAACTCCGAACGGAGAACAAATATAGATATAATGAAGCTCAATCACAGTCTAAGCACGATAAGATAACACAGAAGTTATAACTAAAGACTAAAAATCGACAACAAAATATAAACTACTAAATAATAATATCTCAAACAAACTCAAATACAACTCGAATATCTCAAGTTGTTTCAATTCAAGTTCTAAACATGAATCTAAAGCAAGTCTACTAGCTAGTCTCCCGATCACTCCTGAGGATCGGGGCCAAAGGTAGCTAATCCATCTCCGGGTCCATAGCAAGTATGGCAAATGTCCTCGGGGCAAACATCTGCAATATTTTGTCAACGTATCCAGTCAGGATTGGAACGAGCACAACTCATCTAGAAATCTCAAGTAAATGGCAAAGACTATAAAGCAGTTATAGACAGTTATATTGTTGAAAATGGAGGTTTTATACAGGAGATAATATAGAGCAACAGTTAAAGTATAAGAGAAGTAATGTAACGAATTAAAATAACATGGCAATGAAGACTGTAACACAAGCTAGCTTAACTAGAGTAACATAATATAAGTCCAGATAGTACAATGTAACTCAAATGTGATCCCAGTGTGAGTCCGGTACAAGATGAATCCAGTACATGATCAATAATCCAGGGTGAGTCCCGATAATACTCCAACAGTGTGTTTTAAAATACCGAGATCGACATGTAAACGACTATGGGTAATATGGTATATCACACACTGATCAGGTAAGGGATGGCTATCGTTTCCAGTATAAGTCCAAGGGAGGTGGTTCCAGTATGGGAATGTTCACATGTCTACTCAAATATTTTCCCGCCTAACAAGTACAAGTGAATCCATAACCCAACACAAAAATAAGTACAAGTCCAGCCAGAACATGATAATGCCAGTAGGTGATTCCAGTAATGGAGGCTAGACATGTAAAATGTGAGTGTCGCATGAAATGGATCTAATAATATCAATCCGTATTTGTAATAGAAAATCAAATAGAACTAACTAGAACTGAAATACAATAATCGACAAGTAAACGAAAGAACTATCAGAGAATTTACTCGCCTGATATTCTGAATGACTAATGAATACAGATGCCCGACCCAGAGTCACAATGTCCTAATTAGAGTAATATAGGTTAAAATGTGTTCAATAGGTAATAATTGAAGTATACCATGCAATCTACATGATTCTAGGTCAATCTAGGTCAGAGTCAACACTTAGTCAAACTTGGTCAACTTCTATGGTTTGGTCAACCATCTAGTCAAACTAGGTCAACAAGTCAATTAGGTCAAACTTGGTCACATATAAACTTAAGGTTGACTTTTGGTCAACTTGGTCAATTCTAGGTCTAACTACTCACTTGACCAATACTAGCTATCAAACCATCTAGTCAAGTCAATCTAACTAAAATAGCTAACTAACACCAATATCTAAGATGTAGAGTACCCTTGGTATCCATAGGCTTATACACTATCTACTAACATATACATTATATACATGGGCATATATATATATATATATATATATATATATATATATATATATATATATTCTTATATATATATATAAAATATATAATATATATATATATATATATATATATATATATATATATATATATATATATATATATATATATATATATATATATATATAAGTTACCTACATACATAGATATCTTATACAATCAACACATATACTTATAACTATATATAAGACACAAAACTCACTCACTATCCCTCTTCTAAGTTGTGACACACTAGAACTCACTCTCAAACTCTCCAATTTAACCCACACACACATTGAATCTAAACAAAACCCAAGGGCTAAACCATTGGCCTTTAAGTGAACAGACAAAAGGGGGGTCTGCTGCTTGTTGTAGCTACTACTCCTACTGCTAGGCAACTGCTATTTCTAGGCTGCTGCTACTGCTAGGCTACTGCCACTGCTGCTAATGCTCTGCCTACTGCCTAATGCTACTGCTAATCCCTCACTCTCACACTCACACTCTAGGACAACACATATATATCAATCTATTATATATATAAACAAGATCCAAACTCCAAACAACCCAAAGTCATCTATATGTATCAAAGTATATATAGACATATCTACTCAGAAACTGAGATTGCAACATAGAGATATATACATCATCTCAAATCCAAATATAGCAAGCCCCTCTATATCATAACCTTACCCCATATGAATCTCATGCATATATAATCTCAGCTATATATCACTACTCTACATATATAAACTAAACATACCAAGCCAACACATTTCTAATCCACATACATATATTTCAGGAAACTGAGTATACAACCAACAACTTCTAAACATTCAATTTAACTTAAACCCCCAACTCAACTTACAGTCAACAAACTAAACCCAACCTTATATCTCAGAAATTCCAAACTCAATCTTCGGAAAACTTGAGATTGCATTTCAACCTCCAAACCCCACAACCTAAATAAAACCCAAAACATGTCAAGAGGGGTCGAGTGTGTGTGTGCAAACAAATGTGTCCAAGGGTCGTGTCAGTGTCCAAACAAGTGTCCAGGGTCGAAGTATCAGAACTGCACAGACAATGGGTGTGTGCGGGGTGTATCGACCAATCTAGGGACACGCATGTCCAACGAGAAGCCTCGTGCTCGTGCCAGAGGGTAGGTAGGGTGTTAGGGTACGTGTCCCAAGGCCTGCATCGTATCCACGAGTCGTCGTATCCATGCACGAACTCTGTGTCAGGGGAGGTTGCACGTACGCGTGTGTGCTGCCTCGTGCATGTCTGTCGGCCCCAATAGGACACGACACACACGACCACAAGTCTCGTGGTCAGGGCTGTGGGTAGCCTAGGTATAGGGCTAGGTGAAGGACACCCTATTTTGAGTCCTCGTGTCCTCATGTCTGCGCTACAAATGCGTGTCAGGGCAGATTTTCCGCGCGTGCACAGCAGCCCAATATCCATGCGGGTAAGATATCTCCCAAACCACACGGTAAAATCACCCTAAATTTTGGGAGCATGTCTTCAGACAGCCTCCACGTGTCCACCAATTTTGGTATCAAATGGTGTCATGTCCATCGAGTTATGGCACTCGAGATGCAGGACAGTGCACGGTACAGTGCACAGGGCCTCGTGCTACGTCCCCGTGTCCGATTTGGACACAAAAAATAGTGTCAAAATAAAACCAGAAAATATTTTTTGGAATCCCCTCATATAGGGCTACAAGTATGTGAAATTAATTTTGAAAAATAATAACTTTTAATTCTTAGAGACATTTCATCAAACACATGTTATAATACACTGACACGCCTCCGATACATATATCAAATGGACACAAAATCTTACCAAACTACATCTACAGGTCTAGGGTACCTAGATGCATGCTTCTATGAAGAGAAATCAGAATTTAAAAGATTTTAGAAGCAATTACCTATTGAGAGTTGGAATCTCAATAAAATTGTTCTTGAGAGCCAAATCCTCCACTTTCTATGGTCAACTTGCTCCAAATCCTTGCTAGCTATCCACCAATGGCCTCTTCTATAGTAGGGGAGTGTGTTGCAATTGATTGGGCTCAATTTGGAGTTAATTTGGTGAAATGTGATGAATTTAGGGAAGAACACAAATTAGGGTTTGTAGGTGTAATGAAAAGAGGCAAGGGGGTGCTAACATGTGTTTATATAGGAGGAGGGGGCTGTCCTTGGCTGTCATAGAAATATCTAGGGTTAGGGTTAGTTCAATTGGGGTTTAAAGACTTCTAGCAAGTATAATTCAAGCCTTTACTTAAAGGCCCATCTAAATTAGGGTTTCCTAACCAAAATATCTAACTTAACAAATATCATACTCCTAACTTAATATCAATATATACCTAACCTTGTCACGTGATCGAAGCTTCTAATCTAATATTTAGGCTCATGGCTAATATCTAGATTAGGTCATTTATAGGTTAAGGCCTAATACCTTGATTAGCACATTATTAATTAACCATAATTCTAGTTAATCAAAAAGTCTCAAATGACCAAAATATCCCTAACCTAAAAAGTGATAATTTGCTAATCTAATCACATGGTTAGGTCTCCATGGTCATGGTTAGTCTCTAGGCTAAGTAGGTCTAAGGTTACATTAGTAAAACACCAAATCACACTTCACCAATTTAAATAGTATTAAAATAATTAAAATTCACCAAAAATCATTAACATAAGTTAAATCCTATTATTTAATAATCAATTTTACAAAAGTTCAAAATTATTTTTATTTTAGAAAAGTGGTGGTTAATATATATATATATATATATATATATATATATATATATATATATATATATATATATATATATATATATATATATATATATATAAAATACCCCCCTGATCCCCCACTCCCCCCTCCAGCGGCATGCGCCCTCATCGAGGGGCCTGCGCTCCCCCATCAATTACATGCGACATGCGCCCTCATCGAGGGGCATGCACCTCCAACGTTGGCAGCGTCTTGCGGCTCCCCTTCGCGAGCTTCCGCGCCCGCCAACGTCCACTATGTGCCCGCTCCCACTCCTTGGGGCCAGCTCACGCGCCCGTCTCCATTCCAGCGTAATGCGCCTTCGGGTCATTCGACACCTCACGGGACCGGAGCCGCTCTCCCACCCGCCCCCATCCCTATGCACCCCCAGGTATTGGGACAGCCCTCGCGCCCCAGCCTCCTCCTTTCGTGCAGGGTTCTCAGGCAGTGCGCTTAGGACCTTCCATATTTCGCAGATCCTCCTCCAACGCTCTAGCTCCCGGAGGCCCAAGTAGCCTGCCCCCGTCTCCTAACCTCGGCAGGATAATTTCTTCTTCGGTAGCCCCCACCCACTCCTCTACCTCGGGCACGCCTGCACACCCCGAAAAACCCACCGTAGTCTCTTTTGCCGATCTGGTGAGACCAGACCGCAGTGCTCAGAAGATCCCGATCCTTCCCGACGTCCTGCTTCCTGAGATCGATTATCCTCCATCCTCAGAGGGTCTTCCTTTATCGATCCCCTTCTATGACGCCGATCTGTCCGCCCTACATCAGCGGTTCTCCTTCACCCTTGTGCTCCAATTCTCCTCTGGGTGCCCCAAACTAGCCAGATTCCAAGAATCCATTGCCAAATGGAAACTACAAGCGGCATACAGAGTCGCCTCCTGGATCCAAAAAATATTCTGCTTCACCTCTCTTCGAAAGAAGACCAAAGAATAGCCCTTATACATGGCACCAGCAAGGTTGACGCCAAAACCATGACATTTGTCAGATAGTCCAGAATCTCAACCCTAGAGAGGACTCGCCCATTATAGCAGCCTGGGTTACTCTCCCCAACCCTCCTCTGATCTGCTTCATCCCGGTGGCTCTCAAACGAATAGTCAACTCGTTTGGCACCTTCGTAGCAATGGCGGAGGAAAACAGAAATCTCACCAGGGCAAACTACGCCAAAGTCTGCATGGAACTGGACATCTTGAAAGATCTTCCAAAATTGATTAACATTGAGTTAGGAGGTCAAACCCACACCCAACCCCTCATCTACGACAACGTCCTATTTTGCAATCACTGCCACATCAGAGGTCATCTCACCAAAATTTTTGCTACAAGGCCCATCCGGAGTTGAAACAAAGGAAACAACAAGCCCCCAGGAATCCCCCAAACAAAAGACACCGGAGAAGGCGCTCCTCAACCATCCACCCCCAAACTCCCACCTCAAATTTGGAGATAGCCCAAACACTACTCTGGCAACAATCCACTCTCCGCCCAACCTAGACATCCCCATCTCCCCAAAACCCAATTCAATATTCACCACAAACAGGTTCGAAGCTTTGCACTTGGAGGACATCATCAACGATGTTGTAGCTCAAGAGATCCCTCCTATTGCCTCCTTCCCGCCTCCGTTCAACAACCCAGATGATAGCTCAGTCGCAAATCCCAGCAAATCTCGGTAGGTCACGAATCTAACACCGAGCTCAAAGGTGACTAGTCCAGAGAAGGGATCTAAAGTCCCGACCGTAACACAACCAGCGATCGACATCAACCCTAAAAGACTCCATCAGAGCCAAACAGCCCTCATTCGATCAAGAAGCCACGGAAAGGATGCGACAAGCCAAGGAAGCCGGCTTCCTAGACCCCAACAACCCCATGTGCGCCCTTCACGAAGTAGTAGGTTCGGAAGAAGACACCGCCTCCGTTCTGTCAGATAACTCAGGGACCAGTTCTTCAGCCCCCTCAGAAGCAGCAACAATCCCCTCCAGAGCGTACAACAGCACCTCCAAAACACCTCACAGGCAAAATACACAGAACAAACAAGGACAGCATTCGACAAGGACCACGAGGTCCACCACGAAGCTCCAAAACTCTGACTCCACCTCAATCCCTCATGATTAGCATCCTTTCATGGAACGTGAGAGGGATAGCAAATAAATCGACGCTGAATAGAATCCTCAGCTTCAAGAAATCCTACCAAATCGATATCTTAGTGGTCATTGAACCCAAACTCCCGTAAAAGAGACTCAAAGGCATCCAGCTTCAGCTTGGATTCCATGACGCAGTAGCCGGATGCCACAACATCTAGATCTTCTTCAATAACGGGACCAAGTTTGGACTTGTCCATGACTCGGCACAGGCGCTCTCCTGGTGGGTGGAGCACCCGGAGCTCCCATCTCGTTCACTCTTCTCTGCTGTTCATGGCAGTTGTAACATTTTAGAGCGCAGGCTCCTCTGGGATCACCTCTTAACCACCCAACTTCCCCTCAACAATCTGTCATGGATCTTCATCGACTACTTCAACACGATTTCTTGCAACAACGAGAAGTTAGGGGGTCGTCTGCCTCCGCTTTCGGCTATGGAGACTTTAACAACTTCATTTTCAACGCACAACTTAACCCCCTCCCCTTCTCCGGCAACGCCTTCACCTGGTGCAACATGCAAGAAGGCAACCGTCGTCAATACTCTCGTCTGGATCATGCTCTTATCAATGGCCTCTGGTCAGATATGGGCCTCATCTCCAACCTCTCTCACCTCAACTCTACCGAGTCGGACCATTCCCCTCTTCTTATCGTTATCAGCAGCAATTCTCAATACATCAAAAAACCTTTTCGATTTCTGGACTTCTTGAGTCATCATCCCCAATTCAAAGATGTTGTAGCCGTTGCCTGGAGCTCAGCAGATGATATTGATCCCCTGGTCAGATTCGCGATCAAACTCAAAGCTACCAGCAAGGCGCTTTCTTCGTGGGGCAAGGCCGCATTTGGGAACATCTTCCAGGCTATCAGATCCGCGGAGGATGCTGTCACTAGAGCAAAAACCCGGTTCGTCTTGGATCGGTCTCAAGAGGCGCGGGCGTCGCTTAACCTGGCCAGAGCAATTCTCAAATCTCGTCTAAAAGTCGAGACGAAATTCTGGAAGCAAAAAGCTAGATTAGCATGGGAACTCGAGGAGGACCGCAACTCTGGATTCTTCCATGCTTGTGTGAAGGGGTGTAGACATCAGCTCAACCTCCATCGTATCTCAGACGACAATGGCACCCTCCTGCAGGATCAGAAGAGCATCCAGGAAGCAGCAGCGCAGTTTTACTCGTCTCTCTTCGCCAAAGAAGTCATCGTACAGGATGACCAGTTCCTTTCAGCGGTCCCCGACATCATCACCGATAGAGACAATGAGCTGCTGCTAGTCACTCTGTCAGCGGAAGAAGTCAAAGCTGCGGCCTGGGCACTCGACGAACACAGTGCTCCTGGATCAGACGGATTCTCAGGGGTCTTTTTCAGATCGTATTGGGACATTATCGCTTACGACTTGCTGGAGGCCTCCATAGCTTTCTTCCAGGGGGCTAGATATCCGAAATCTATATCCAGGGCCAACCTCATCCTCATTCCCAAAAAATAAAATCCGGAGACCTTCAGAGACTTTCGGCCCATAAGCCTATGCAACTTCACCAACAAGATCATCTCGAAGATCATCGCCATCCGTATGTCCAATCTTCTGCCTAGGATCATCTCGGCCGAGCAGAGCGGATTTGTCAAGGGACGGAACATTACCGACAACATCCTACTAGCGCAAGAGATGGTCACCTATATGAAATTCTCAGCCAGAGGGGACAACGTCGCTATCAAACTTGACATGGAGAAAACTTACGATCAACTGGACTGACAATTCACGATTAGGGTCTTCCGAGCCTTTGGTTTCTCAGAGAGTTGGATTGACATTATCTTTAGATCCATCAGCAACTCATGGTTCTTCACCGTCATCAATGGCCAAGCGGAGGGCTTCTTCCCTTCCAGCCGCGGGGTGAGACAGGGCGGCCCACTATCGGCCACCATCTTCATCATCGCAGCCGAAGCTCTCAGCAGAAACCTCAACAAAATGAGCAACAACCCTTAATTCCACCATTTCTACACCACCACCGGTTGCCCCATCATCACTCACCTCGCTTACGCGGATGATGTCCTCATTTTCTCTGCGGGCGACATCGGATCAGTCCAGGTGGTCCTCAGCACCCTGGATAGATACGCCAAATGCTCGGGGCAGCGGGTCAACAACAACAAAAGCGTCATCTACATCCACCACAAAGCGGATTGGAACCACTCCTCGAGGCTCGCTAATATGACTTCATTTACCATTGCGTACCCTCCGTTCTTCTACTTAGGTTGTCTGTTAGTGTACGGTAGAGCCAACTCGAGCACTTTTGAGCCCCCGGTGTCCAAGATCAGGTAGAGGATCACGGGCTAGCATAATGCGACCCTTTCTCCGGGCGGTAAGATGGTTCTGATCAAGCACGTCCTCTCCTCCATCCCCATACACATCATGGCCGTGTGCGACCCCCCAAAGCAGGTTCTCTCCAAGATAGAAGCGCTCTTCGCCAGATTCTTTTGGGGTCACAGTCAAGGTCAGGATAAACACCACTGGGCCAGTTGGATCACTATAGTCAAACCCAATGACGAAGGCGGTTTGGAATTTTGCAGATTGCAGCACGTAGTGGACGTCTGCTCCATGAAGCTATGGTGGAAGCTGCGCACGGACAACTCCCCCTGGTCCAGGTTCATGAAGGCCAGATATTTCAGATTCGCACACCCAGCCAAGGCCTTAGTGAACAACAGATCTTCGTCCAACTGGCGGCGCATCTCTCACGCCCGCGACATCGCCGAACCTCTCATCCGCCTGCAGCTGGGCAATGGCCTATCTTCGGTGAGTAACAAGCGTTGGTTGGGAAACGAGCTGATCACGGTCCTCAACCATCCCAACGGAGAGATCCGCGACCTCTGGGACCACGCATCAGGTTGGATTTGGCACAAGGTCAGAGATTGGCTAGGGCAGGAGGCGGGCGCGAGAATTATCGCCGCCAATTTGAGTATCTCCAACGAGCCGGACTCCCTATGGTGGTCCCCCAATCCTAACGGCACGTTCTCCCTGGCCTCTGCCAGGATCATCGATAAGGAACTGGCACCCGGTCCCCCATTATCGCCCCGTTCTGACAGTCATGTATACCTATCAAATGGTCGATCTTGTTATGGAGAGCTCATAGACGGAAACTTCCCACTGACGACTCCATCACCTCTTTCGGCTACAGCCTCGCGTCATGATGCCATTGCTGCGCCTCCCCCCAAGCGGAGACGATAGTGCACGTCCTCCTTTCCGACGATCTGGCGAAGCAGTTGTGGAACAGCCTTAACACCAAGCTCCGGCAGAGACATCATCCTGGGGGCTTCAACGATCTTCTGACCAAATGGGGTAGCTCCCATGGTCGTCAGATCGTCGCAGCCGCCGGTATTTGGGTACTTTGGAAGAATCTGAACAAGCACAGGTACGAGGGGCGTCAATTTCTTCCCCACCAGATGCTGAGTGAAGTCCTTCGTCAGACACACAAAGTTAGGCGGCGTTGCTCTCACTCCGAGGACAGCTTTTGGGCAGCCTTGGTCTAGTCCGCGCTTCGCCCCGTGCGGGGTTTTGTTTGCAGCCAGCGGTTCTTTGGCTTGGCAGTCTCCTTTGGGGCGCTTTTTCTTGTATAGGTTTCGACATGTTGCGCCTGATACTTCAATAAAGCCTTATTTTTGTGCAATATATATATATATATATATATATATATATATATATATATAGTAAGCTAAACAATGGGTACAAAATAGTAAGCTAAGCAGAAATTCAGTAATTTCAAGAATAACGAAATTCAAATCAAGTAGAACCACATGGCTGCACGTCATTTCATATTATACTATGGTAAAAAAAAAAAAAAAAAATCACAGTAACCCCTCTGCAGTTCATTAAGCATGTCTAATTGTCATTACCGATAAGACAGCCACATCATTAATGTGTCTGTACCTCTTAGTTTAATGGCATTGTATCATCCCAACTATATATGCTCTAGTCTGAACCGTTTAACCTAAGCATACCCCATGTGGTATGTCACGGGAAGTCACGAAACCGAAGAGAACTCCGGAACAAAACCAATATGTCACCCCGGCCCTCATGTTTATGTGTCCTCTAGCCCGAAGACACCGCATGGCGCCAAATCATCGCCCCGCGTGTCGAATGTACGGCGTATCTCGAGCTACACGAGGCCATCCAATTGTTTGTTTTGTTTTTTTGTTATGTCCGACGATACGTACGAAATTTTGTACATATTGTATTGCATATCTGTTGGATCCACTGTCTTTCAATTTTTACCAAATAAATAAAAGGAACAATACTCGATTTTCTGCCACCCATATATATAGAGGATCATATACCTCTCCTCGGTAGCCATAAAGCCATTTTTTTTTCCCTTACGTGTCTCTATCACTAACAATCCATCCATCGATCATCCTTCCTTCCTTGTAGCACGCACATGGTGTGGGCAAATAATCAAATTTCACCCACTCGCAGGGGTCCGAAAAGGAACAAAGTTTATAATAAGACCCATTCCATGTCGCTATGTAGAACCACTTCAGCACTGCCCGATGCTTCATTCTTCCCCAGACAGGACCCCGGCGCAAGGCTAGTGTCGTATTTTGGACCTTGGTCTAGGTCCCGTCGCTATCGGTCTGGCAAGTGTATCATGATTCTCAAGTGTCGGACCGCTCGTTCAATGTTGCTCTTATGTATCTATGATGGGAGTTTCCTATTCTAGCGAACTGGTAAATGGCCGACCCAAATGTGAACAACATAACATATTTGTCTAACAAACACACCGATCAACAGTTCAACATATTTGTCTAACAAACACACCGATCAGCAGCTGGTAGCAGGTACATGGATGGATGTAATCCGCATTCCAAGGCATGCAGTTATGTCCCATTTCCACGCAATATCAGAGATAAAAGGGAGAGGAAAGGAAAATACCTAATGAACAAATGGGGGAACCGAAAGCCAGATTGAGGCTGACGTGTCACACCACCCCCCAAATTAGCCCCAACCTCCCTACTAGCATCGAAGCCCACGCTCGGCCAATGGGGACGCAACGTCAGCGCAACCTGGCGCACGCAGTCCCCCGGTTTCTATAAGGCAGCGCTGGAGAAGAAGAGAAGAAATTATATTACACTGTAGAGACAGTTATATTACATCATCATGTTGGAAAAGGGTGCATCAATGCCCTTATATTTGAGAAAACTTTAACAGAATAACTGCTTTTCAACAAGCGGCAATTAGTTATATAGATTGGATTTGAAGTAATTGAAATATAAGAACAGCTAAAACTACGACTCAGTCGCATGCTTGAGCACAAAATTATATCCCAACTCAATATAACAAAGTAGCTTATGCTTGATCGAGCAGTAGTATTCTTTAACAATGATATGTGATATTAGGGCTGCATGCATGACACACAAAGAATTATCATACACTACAGGAGGAGCAAAATCTCCAGGAATGGGTCAGTGAATTGCACCAATCTCCAATTTCATGGTAAGCGTGTACGGCAACCATCTGAAACTCTGCCGGTGGAGTTTTTAGACTCTACGATAACGGGCTTGTGGGCCCCCATATCCAAGTCTTGGGTCGCTTAGGTTACGGTGTGTGGGTGGCTACAGTGTTTACCGAGTCGTGGTGGACACAATGTTCAAACTTACTGACCAACTAAAAACCAGGTCCACTTAAACCCACTTGCACACTGCTTCATGTGGGGATCAGAAAGTCTAGTTAATCTTTAATAAGAAGACACATATTTGTGGGGGTGGTCCTCCAAAAAAGCTTTTTCGTGAACCGGATTGATCTGAATTTGAGATACACCGATGGTGGGGACTAGGCCCAGATGATTAGGAGACCAAGACCATGATCAAGACCAGACCCGCACCAGGTGGTGGGCTCAATCTTGCAACAAGTCATGAGATCCAGCAAAAGCATTCTTGATGGGGATGGTAGCTATCATTAGCAAGGACGGGGCATGTGATTTTGAGTGTAGTAATTGACAGCCACAATCAGTCAAGTCAGGCAGGTCTGGTCCCATCCTGTCAAGATTTCTAACCGAAGTAACTATAACCCCGTAGAAGAATATAGAAGGCCAGATGATAAATAGGGTTTTTTTTAAATTCTAACCGATAAAAGACCACCGGAAGAACGAGATTATTACTAAATAATGTTACAAAGTTTTTTTTTTTTCAAAATTCCTGACAAATAGGTAAATCTAGACATCTGTGTAGTGTAAAATTAGACCACCAACAAAGTTTGCGCGATCAGGGACACAAGAAAATCCTAAGGGCTCGTCTGGATCAAGTTTTTGGATTCCTAGGAATAGATTTTCAATTCCTTTTCCATGGAAAAGGAATTCAACATTTTCATACCCTTATTTGGTTAGGTTGGGAATAGGTAGTTCAAAATTTTAAAAAAAAAATCATTTTCATGTTTGGTTCACACATGGATAGGAATCTTGATTTATTTAGTTTTACTTTAATACTCTTTCACTAATTTATTTAGTTTTCTTTTTTTTTTCGTTTTTATCATTTTTTTTTTGTCATTTTTTGTCGTTTTTACCAATTTTTTGTCGTTTTAAGCGATTTTTTGTCGTTTTTACCCCTTTTTTTGTCTTTTTGTCACTTTTCGTCGCAAAATGTCGCCCATCAGCGACGTAACTTATACTACGTCGCTGAACGTCGCTACACAGCGACGGACAGCGACGTTTAACACAAGAAGTCGCTATCGGCAATTATCAGCGACGGGTATTTCCGCCGTCGCTAATATACGTCGCTATTTTAGCATATTTTAGTAGTGAGAGAGGGTAAAATGCAGGAAAAAAATTTTAAATATCCAAGGTCCAAACTCTTCAATTGGACATATCAAAGCACAAACTCTAAACTGGATTTTATAAAGGCTTAATTGCACTTTGATACCCTCAACTATTTTTTCTTTTCAACTTGATACCCTAAAACTTTTTTGGTCAATAATGTCTAGTCTGCTCAAAATTTAAAACTACCCCCAACACTCCCCCCCCCCCCGGCCACCCGCCCTTCCCCCCTCTGCCCGGCCCGCACCTCCTCCCCCTCTAGCCACCCCCCACCCCCCCCCCCCCCCCCCCCGCTTCCCCCCTCCGCCCACCGCCCTCCTTTCCCGCCTCTACTTGTGCCCTCGCCTCTCGCTGTCGGCCGCCCCCACCCCCTCCTCACCCCGTGCCCCCTCCTCGCACACCGCCGGAGGGGGGGGGAGGGGGCATTGACCGCCGGAGAGGGAGAGGGGGGGGGCATCACCGGAGAGGGAGGGGGTTGCAAGGGGAAAGAGAGGAAGCCAAGGGTAGTTTCGAATTTTTTAAAAAAAATATTATGTTGAAAAACTAAAATAGTTGAGGGCATCGAGTTGTTGAGTAAAAAAGTTTAGGGTATTAGTTAAAAACTGAAATAGTTGAGGGTATTAAAGTGCAATTAAGCCTTTTATAAAATCCAGAGTCTAAACTCTAATTAGCCCATAATTAAATAGACAAATGCAAATCATGATGATGATTATCACATCTCACATCTATTACATATATGAGCTTTGCTATGCCTACAACCAAATGCTTATAATTCCCTTACAACCGTCACATGTCAGGCTTCGATTGGAGGAGGGGAAGGGAAGTGGTGGCGTGGATGGAGCCCGTGTTGCAGGAATGTGAGATAGGAGGTGGGACCCATATGTAAGGGGTGGGAGAGAGAGATTGTAAGAAGATTGTATGCATTTGGTTGTATATATACTTCGCATTTATATATCGAAAAATTTTACACAGAAGGATGAACTTTGTCGTATTTACGCAAAAAAAAAGGGATAAGTTTGAAAAAAAATTAAAAATGAGGGGAGGGGATGACATCAGTAATGACGCCTAAAAAAATTAAACCAAAGGACCCACCTAACGACATTAGTGATGACGCCAAGCTAAGGGCCCTCCCACTCAGCGACATTAGTGATGCCCCCCCCCCCCCCCCCCCCCCCCCGGCGCCATTATTAACACACTTTTATACACTTGCTTTATTTGTTTTTGCAGTTGGCTTCCCTGTGTTGAGAGGGAAGGACAAAAATAATTTGTCCTATCCTGATTGTGAAATCTGATGAAAGCATATATGTGACAGTCAAACATGGAATGCACCAAATGACCATAAGTTATAATTATGTAAGGCATTTAAATATCCCAGAGAAAGGCAGAGTGATTAATATTGAGATTTTCCATCCCAAGCATCAGTTATAATAGATGGTAACAGCAGACTATGACGTGGTGGAAGGTGCTGCAGATATATGTTGCACAGTGAATGTCGTCGAGTGGTGGAGGCCACTAGCTTGGCGCCATCATTAATGTCATCGGGTGGGTCCTTTGGTTAATTTTTTTTGGACGCCATTACTGATGTCGTCCCTTCCTTTCCTTCGTAATTTTTTCAAGCTTATCATTTTTTGCGTAAATACGATAAAGTTCATCCATCCGTGTAATCTGTTTATATATATATATATATATATATATTTATATATATATATATATATATATATATATAAATATATATATATATATATTTCAAGTTCACTATTGGGCAAGGAAAAAAGCTTTGGTGTTATTCGTTCATGCACACACATATCATTCCCATAGGTAGGTATAGGGAATCCATTTTTGTTCATCCACCAATACCATAGTGTTTGTTCACCCCCAAATTACATGGAGATATATGGTAAATAAAATTATAAATCTATTTTAGAGAGTGTACAAAACTATTCTTAAAGTAATTTTATTTGTCACATATCTTCATATGATTAGGAGGTGAATAAACACAATGGTATTGATGGATGAAAAAAAAAAGGCAAATGTTAAAGGCCACCCCTTTTTTACTAAGGGCCACCAACTTAAAATTTTTAAAAAATTAAAAGTTTGCCATTTTGAAAACACTAAGGGCCACCCCGCTTCTGTCAATCGAGGACTGCAGGACTTGCCTGCAGTCCAAAGTGAACACAGGACTGCAGTGCTTGCTTGCAGTCCTATATTTTTTTAAAAATTTTTTTACATACAGTGACTGCAGGACTTGCCTGCAGTCCAAAGTGAAGACAGGACTGCATGCAAGCCCTGCAGTCACTGTAGATTGCTACGGAAGGGGGCTGCGAGAGGAGGAGGAGGAGGAGTTCGGGCTGCTCTACGGAGGAGCTCGAGGAGGCGACTACTACACTGCTACCAGTGCTCTCATACTCTTCCAATCCCCGCCGGAAGATGGCAGAATAAATTAGGAGCACCTGAAGTTTTGTAAAAGTTTATTCTGCCATCTTCCAATCAATGCAAAAGTTTATTCTGCTACCAGTGCTCTCATACTCTCATACTTTTTATGTCGATAGAACCCTAATTTATTCTGCTATTCTCGGAGGAGTTCGAGGAGGAGCTCGAGAGGCGGAGGAGGAGCTCGTGGAGGCGGAGGAGTTCGAGAAGGAGCTCGAGGAGAGGAAGAGAGAAACCAGCCATGGTTGCCACTTGTCCTTAGTAAACTTGTGAACTTTTAGGTTGCTCTTAGTAAAAAAAATACAAAGACATGGTTGTCCTTAGTAGGAGAGTTGCTCTTAGTAAAAAATGGGTGACCTTTAACATTTGCCAAAAAAAATAGACTCTAGATATAGGTACGTAGGTTCATCAACGCGGGCCTTTTGGTTTGTTGGGACAAGTCATGTCAAGAGTCCGTCACTGCTCACTAGCAAGGGGATCATGCATATCCCTAAGGCATTATGGGTCACCATATAGCTACCAGTAATTGGTGGGCTCCACTCTGCTGCCGCCCCAAGTCCAAAATGCCGGCCATTGGCCCTTGTAAATTCTCATACTTCAAATCAACAATAAAGAAATAGACCGTTGGAGCAACCCAAGTAACCTTTCATATGGTCTATAACTAATAGGTGAGATAGTAATAGTACATGTCCTTTCAAAAGAGTACCATTTTGTTGTTGGATTCACATCACATAGGGAGTTAGTCTTGTCATCCCAAATACCATCTCAACCAACCTTAAACAAACTCTAGGAGTTTAATAGTACTATAATCATATTTTAGGAAGGATTTGCATTATTTTGTACAGGACCGGCCCTGATTTATGGGGTCCTAGATAAAATTTTAAAATGAGACCCATATATAATATAAAAAAATTGAACTAAAAAATGATACAGCCAAGACTAGAACCTAGGATCTCTTGTGTACAAGTATAACAAACTACCACTACACCACAAATATTTTATGATAAAGGAGGATCATATTATATATTAGTTCTATTTTTCAATATAAGATTACTAATATATATACATTTAAATTAATTTTTTTTGGCCCCCAAATTTTATGGGGCCTTGGACGGTCGCCCTGGCCGCCCTGGGCCAGGGCCGGCCCTGATTTTGTATTTTTACCATGTGATCTTTTATTTTGTTTATTCTTATGTACATAGCACAAATAGTTTGTTCTTACAACAATGGTTCTCTTCTTGAGGCACCTGCCTTAAGCTAAAATGTAAATTATTTACCAGAATTTCAGGTGGAATTTGCGAAATCTTCAAACAGTATAAATAGAGTAGAATGGATTATTTATTAAATCCCATCAGTTGATGTTAAAAACAATCCAATTTCTAACAAACAAAGAAGAAGAAGAAATTAACTAACAAAATATTTGCTAATAAGAATTCTCTACAGTTGCCAATCTAGCAAATTAAGTTGAACTGAATGACTTGCATTTCTCCTCTTACTAAAAGTATCCCGAATCTCTATCCCTCTCCCAATGTCGTTATCCACAAACAGTCCTTTAAAAATAAATTAAGAATAAGACGAGTTATTGACTGTGTTTTGATCGCAGAATGTACCCTCTACTCTCCTCCCTACACCAATGGAAAAGTCATTTTCCATCTTGGAGTCTCTTAGTTTTGCAGAATAATACCCACCTCTTAGAGTTCAGCAACTCAAAAAGTTTCAACTTCTCCTGAGGCACACAATACACCGACCAGCACCCCGCCCCCGCCCCCCCCCTCCGCCCCCAACACCCCCCCCCCCCCCCCCCCCCCCCCACCTCCCACCCAACCCACGCGCGCGCGCACACACACACACACACACAAAAAACCTGGGGTCTCACATCTCATGTTTGGAAATGTTAAGAAATTTGGAAAGAAAACTAAATACTTCAAGGTGAGAAAGTGATTCAGTACTTCGATGGAATAATTTTCTTCCCTAATTTCACTTCCTTCCCAGTTTATTTGGCATCCAAATATAGGAAGTAACGACTTTTCTTTTCCAACCTCATGATTTCGCGAACCAAACGAGACCTAAAAGTAATCATTAATTGGCCTCATTTCCTAGAAGCAGCTTTGGTTATGTTTTACCACCTGTAAGAACTCTGCTTTGGTGGAAAAAATATAGATAACTGTTCTTTATACTATGACTTTTGGAAAAAAGGTTGTTAGACCATCTCCAATGGTGATTTCTAAAATTGAGTTCTTATCCTACTTGTCATTTTACTTTAAGAAGATTTATATCCTAGTTGGAAGAGTTTCTACATAGAAATTGTAGACATACAAAAATGCTCTCCAATGGTTCTCAATTTCTATCCTATGTGTCACATAGTAAAAGGACCAATTTAATGATATGGGACCCAATAATAATTGTCATGAGAGATAGAAGAATTTCTAGGAGAGTTTCTACATGTAGAAACCCTCCTAGAAAGTTTCCATCCTACATCATTGCCACCTAGGATAGAAATGGTGATAGAAATCACCATTGGAAGAAGTTTTTTTCTAAAATAGATTTCTTCCGTAGAAATAGGGAAGATAGAAACCCCCATTGGAGATGGTCTTACTACATAGGAATAATAAATTTTTATTTAAAAATTATTCTCTAATACAATTGTAAGTAAATTATGAAAGTTATGCGACAAAAGTTATAGAACACATTATGAAATTGGTTGTCTAGTTCTAACAATGCACTTAACAATATCGTCACCTTCATATCATAAATTATGAACAAAAAATATTTAAAAAAAGAAAAAAAAAATGTCTTGAAAGTTGAAAAAAATGAACATCTCAATACTTTTGCAATGAAGAAGACTTTTCTACCTCATTGTCTTTGTAAATATAGTCTTGCCAACTACAAAACACATTGTCCTGTGACTCATGTCACATAGGAATCACAACAAATTACAAAACAATATGGTTGGAGATGCTTTTAGTAGCTTTTCATTAAGAAAGTGACAATTTTCACTTTTGGGCCTCGTTTGGTTTGCAGAAAAGAAAAGGAAAGAAAACCAATTTTTTTGTTCTTTTCTTTCCTTTGAGAAATTATAATTTCATCAAATTTTCTTTTTGATGTTTGGAAAGGTCAGAAAAATTAGGAGAAAAAGTGAATAATTGAGGGTAGAAAAGTGAATCCATGCATTGAATGTGGGAACCATTTTTCTCCTTTTTTTTCTCTTGGAAATTAACTAATTTTTCTGCTCATTTTCTTTGGCATCCAAACATAAAAAAATGAATGACTTTCTTTGCCTAAGGTCTTGATTCCGTGAACCAAACATAGTGTTAGCGCACAGTTGAAATAAAACCAAAAAATCAGAGAACACTACAAAGAAAATTTACAACCACAAAGACAAATTTACGTCGTTCGGCAAGACACCTACATCATCGTGATTCGGTTCCACTATGAAAAAAAAAAATTTATAATAGCTCTCTTAGCACTCCTCTCCTTGCTCTCAAGAACTCTCTACCACAAAGATAAAGAAAAAAAATTTCTCTCAAACTTTTGTGTTGAACTTATTCAGCAACTTTTGCACTATTGTGTTAACTTATTCAACAACTTTCATTGAGCACAATTGAGATATCTAAAGAAAATCCTTTAGACCCCTTTATATAGCATGTCATGTGTCCATATATGAAAATTCAATCCTTACTTACCATATATTGGGAACCCATAGATAGAAATCCAACATATGGGAAGTCTAATATATGAAAATTTAATCATATATATGGCCAAAGTCAAAAATGGTCATGGACCTATTTTTGTTTGAAATTTTTTCTTTTATATCTTCACCTCGGCAAGGTTTTGCTACAAAGTCGAGCCGACACACTTCTCCACCGCACAACTTCGCCAAATCAATCGCTCGTCAATTCCATCCCTAAGGGGCTCTCAAGCAACACTTCTCCACCCGACTCTGGAGATTTTTTTTTTTCTTGTATACTCATTCGTAGCCTATAATTCGCTTGCTCTTGGGCAATGGATCAAATTCCATATACAGTTCTTGTGGAGAGACTCAATTTTTTGTTTGAAATAACTCAAGAAATTATAGAACATGACCTCAAAGAAAATTCACAATCGCAAAGAAAAAAATTTACGTGGTTCAACCAAAATGGCTACATCCATGGACGAGGCTGATTTAGTTCAACATTTCCTCCTTGCTCTCAAGAACTCTCTAGCACAAAGATAAAGAATAAAATCTCTCAAAATTTTGTGTTGAACTTATTCAATAACTTTTGCTGTCTTGTGTTGAACTTATTCAACTTTTATTGACCACAATTGAAATATTTTAAGGAAAACTTTTAGGCCCTCTTTGTATAGAATGTCATGCGTCAACATATAGAAATTCAATCTTACGTAAACATACAATATATCGGAAACACATATATGGGAATCCATAAATGGAAAGTCGGATATGGAAATCCAATCATATATATGGTCAAAGTAAAAAAAATGATCATGGGCCCAGTGTTCTAAAAATCGGTCTAGACGGTCGCCTCGGTGCTAGGCGTCCGTCGGCCGAACCGAAAACCTCATATTCGGGACTATTCGATATCTAGACGGGCTTGTGCGTGCCTATGCGGTTGTTCATATTTTGAATTTTGAATTGTATTTTTTTTAATTTTTATAATTGTATTGTTGATATGTTGCTTGGATTTTAAGATTGAATTTAGATTTAGAACATTGAAATTTCAAATTTGTAATATTGATTTCAAATTTCAAAAAAAATTGTGAATTGTATTATGGATTTAGAACATGTTTGAATTTCAAACTTCAAATTTGTACAATTGATTTCAAATTAAAAAAAAAAAATCAATTCGGCTCCTAGACAACCTATAGACGCTAGATGACCCTCCGCCGCACCGAATCCGTCTAGCAAATTTTAGAACACGGCTATTTTTGTTTCATTTTTTTTTCCTTCACGTGGCCTTGGTACAAACCTCGTTCATGTCTAGGAAAAACTCAAAACCAAAGGACGTAGTGTAATTTGCGCAAAAAAATCACTATTATGTAAGACCCTAATACTAAATATCCCACACACAAAATTCACAGTTCCTTAAATGACCCTTTTAATGTGATTGCAATCTGCAGGAGGAGATGGACCCTCCTAGCAATTATTGCCACCCCACTGTTACAGCTAATTCAAAGATAAGCCCCACCTATAGCATCGCACCTTTAGTCCTGTGCCCTGAGTACCTTGACGCCTCTCCAATGCAGATAAATGTTGATTCGAGTTTAGATGGATTTTAGCTGGATGAGGAAAGCCTCCTTTAGCTGTAGCACACTACTTTGGTCTAGACAAAGACAAACTGTTTGATGGTTTTATGTAATCTACATTACCAACGCTAGACTAAACAGTGAAAATCACCCACCCCCCCTAATAACCATGATTAACCCAAGTGACTTGTATATTTGATCCACTAGAAAGAAAACTCCAGGAAAAAAAAAACAGAATGATCTGTCAACTAGTCAATAGCTAGAATTCATCACTCTTGTAAACTTATGCATATTGTTTGAGCAAAAATAGAGGCAAAAATTTAGACTTTATGATGTACGCAAATATGGACAAGGGTTGCAAGGACATGACACTTTTTGGCATGTGTTTATGCAGTGTTTGACACGGACACGACAGCCATGTTGTAATTTGCGAATATCTACGCAAATGCTTCTGGAGGTACACAAGTGGGAAGAGTGCAAAAGAATAACTAGACAATTAAATTTCAGCAATAAATCTAAAGCTGCCATGGTTTATACTCTCCCCTTCAATATACTGCTTCTCATTCCATAGGTAGCAAAGGCCTCTTGCTTCAAAGTAACAAACAGGTGCAAAAGGGGAAATGGGGGTAGTTAGAGAGTATTGAATGGATGTATTGAAACAGGGATTGGTCAGTGGTCACTGGCCCAGATTTGGAAACCTAGATAGCAAAAATCTAATGAGGTCTGGCTAAGAGGACTGTCCCTTCTTAGCCCAAAAGAGTGTGTTGATCAGCCTGATCTACAGCTTCTTCCCTTGTTTCTATTCCCTAATTTCTTCTGGGGGATTGTGGTGAGAAGAATCTGAACCATCTCAAGGGGAGTTACAGTTTCAGATCAGATATCTGGGGGGAAAAAAGAAGTGCTTAATCATCATGGGAGCAGCCTAAACATGAGGTTGTCAGTACAAACTCCATTAGGATAAGTAAATGAATGCAACAGTCTAAAAACTCCAAGTGTAGTGGAGCCTTCTGCAGATGCATTGACAGGTCGTATGAGTTGTGGATTGCATTTTGACTAATGGTTCATTAGCTTCTCACTAATGAAACATCGCATCCCGCTCAATTTTCTAACCAAAAATGGTCTAGAAAGAGTACAACTTAGAAGTTGATTTCGTATTCTTCCCCGAATACTGAAGCAATACGATGAACAACCTATGCAAAACATTGCACAAAATCGAAGGGAAGACAATAGAAGGAACCTAAGGTGGCTAAAAATTAACAAGTTTCTGGAGTTTACGGAACATAATAAAAATGTAGAAAGCTGCCTATAGACCTCTAATGGATCCAAGAGAAGAGGAGTATTCAGAAACTCAAGCTTTGACCGGGGTCTTGACAGTGACCATCTGCCTCTATGCATTCATAGCTAAGGTTGGTCCCAATTGCAGTCAAGCAGCTTGGCACAGAGGTGACCATCGTAGGAAAAGGTTCATTGAACATCACTATGAACACTACTTTTATTATTGCTGATTGCTATAGGGGCAAAGCCGTCTCTAATTTTCACCTTATCCAAGCATACACTTACTCCGTCTTTCATTATCTTGTTTATGCAATTAAGCCAACCCAAAATAGATAAGCAAATACAAATGGTTAATTAGCACTCATATTAGAATTAAGTTTTACCATAAGCAACATCCTGTATGTAATTAAGCCCGTACTTTAATAGATGCATTCTCAATGCAAAATACTTAAAAGAGGGTTAAATGATTAAGATCAGAAGGGCATGGTGGCCAGCTTTTGTTTACTCTTTACGGAATGGAAAATTAAAGAGGCATGTCTAGAGTATATACAAGTCTCTCTCTGGGTACATGCACCTAGCTACTTCAGTTTCAATCCATAAGTACTTTTAATAAAACAACAACAAGAAGTAGATTTTAGACAACTGCAGACGCAGAAAAAGTGAATAGCAAGCAACCTAGTTTGTAATGCTAAACCTCTTCAAATGACACTAGACTACCAATTAAGGTATATTTAACTCTCAGATGCATTTACTCTTAAAACTTTCTCTGTACACTCTCAGCATTTCATTAGAAGTACCTACAGAGACTTTTTAATATACAATTCATCATTTGGGGTTTGGCTAGGATAACGTCTGAGCTTATAGAATGCGTATGTGTACGAGATATGTTAGCAAACAGACGGAAGTAATGTAAAAATCAAATAGCTACGTGTATCTTTCTTCCATTCAGATACTCAATACATTTGTTATGCGACATTAATAGGTGCCTAAGGCCCTAAATAGATCCTAGATTTTGATCTGTATTACAGTATATAAAAATGCTCTCCCTTTTCTGTTTATCCAAGTGAAAGAACTATGATATATATATGTGCTCAGCACCTAATTGGTCTCAGTCACTATGGAAGCAACTTTCACATATAAACTATCTTATAATGCCTTGAACTCTCTCTTGTTAATCATTCTCTATCTCCACAGCCTCCATAGCCGACAAAACACAACAAGAACAGGGCAACACGTCTGAAGCAACGCGCAAGTAAACAGCCTTGTTGCAATCGAAGTTGCTGCAGTTGGAGGAACTGCATGAAACAGGGCGCGCAATGCCCCCGTTTATTTTCTTACTTAAGAGTGTTTTTCCAAGCTACCAATGATTGATGTCCCTCAAACCGCAGAATGTCCACATATTTCCAACTGCTGTCTCGTCTATCCTTCCCAAAACCATGCCAGCTGTAAACATGTCAAGATACAACCCCCCACGCGAGAAGTGTTGTTTGAAGGGATCCACTGAATTTATTATCGAGATATCTAATGATCTCTCATTGTACCACTGTGTCTGTCCTCACTCAACTAGACTCCAGAAACACACAAAATATCGGTAGGAGGGGGTGGAATGAATGCGTCATGACAAGAACAGGATATTGGGCTTAGAAAGATAAAAAGCTGGGTAGAAGAAGCGCAAAGAAAAGAGAGGAGATCTTTCTTGATCTCCTTCAGGTTGATCAAACAATAATAGTGGTAGTGAAAGTAATAAGACATGGCCCTTTTGGGGCCTCTCTTTGCAGGAGAAAGTGAGGCAGCTGCCATTAGCTGTTCAGATTGCTGCCATTGTACATTACTTTGACTGTTGGTCTCCCCTCTTGTCGCTCTCACTCATGGGGATTTTCTTCCCTTAAAATGTTTTACTAGCTCCTCCAACTGAGTGACTTGATTATTTGCTTCTTAGCAATTTGTTCTTTTTTAACGGCAATTGTGACCCTTGAAATGGTTTCCCTCCATTTTCAGTTTTTTTTTCTTGACATAAACTTTCTTATTAGATTGTTCTCTAATGCAGAAAGTGTGGAGTGTTCTAAAATAGTTAAAAGCTTTGTTGCACAAATACAGACACGGTAATGATAAAGAGACGATGCGTACACGAAATTTGTGATAGGTACCATAGTAGTCACTATGGTACCACAAAGGTGCAACATAAGCTAAAAATCTTCTTGAAACAGGCACTAAGAATCTCATCTTCTACAGTGTTCTCAAGTGCCGGCTCAAAGGTATGTGCCTACAATCTCTAGTGCTCTCAAGAGCCACAATGCTATGTGTACATAAAGGGACAGTTCTAAAGAGGGATGTGTTATGAGATGCTGATGCAACTAACAGCACGAGTACGAAGTACATGTCGTACACAATAAAATTTCATTGTTTAGAATTCAATAGAACAGCACAATAGAGAGAGAGAGAGGGATGCAAATAAACAATAATCTAAAGAGGGATAGAAAGATTGGAAGTCACTAAAGGAATAACACTAAAGGAATAAAGGCAGTCGGCAAATTTTTTGCAGATACGTGTGGATTAATACGAGAAAACCCTTAACATTAAAAATCCATCGAAATCTACTGCATAATGATCCTTACGGATGCATTGACGTGTGTACTAAGTAGTGGTTCAAGTGGCTTTACAAACCTGGTAGGAGTGGGCTTTACCATTGACTCCGTAGCCCAATCTCTCCATATGCATACCTCTGCAAGTGAATGCATAACCATGAGATCTTCTCTAATATTATTAAATTTACTGAGCCCTAGTATTAAGCCATTATGCCTGTCAATTCGTAAGAATCTATCTCAGTTCAACAAATTGACCAGGATTTTCAACATTTAGGAGCTCCTAGCTGTTGTATCGGGTCAGCAATCTGTTACTATATAGTGAACTCGAGAGGTCCAAGTTTGAGGTCCCTCATTAGTATAGTGGCAGATTCATGAGCCTTCCTCAAAGAGACACCACCTAAGCTAACTTCTTTTCTATCTAATATATGGGGATTATTGTTAATAAAAACTATTAGTTACATGCTACCACTTCTGCCTCCACCTCCCTCTCTCCTATACCCTTTTTGCTATAGTTGACCTTCTATGGACACAAGACAAATGACTTCCCTAACAACAAGAGATCTCTTTGAGTAAATGTTGTTGCTGTTGGTGACTGCTTCTGACACTGACGGTCATGAATGCAATAGATTTTGCAGTCCAACTACAGCAGTTTCTAATCTTGTACATCTTAACCTGAAACTTCTTAATCTGAGGACTCTTAAGAAATGACTTACAATAGCCTCTGCTGATGGAATCCATACACCCATTTAACATAAGCCCCACCTTCCAGTTGCGAAGTAACTATCTGACTATCTGCCCAGACTTGTCCCCATGCTCTTTCCCATTCTCTTCCAGGGCTACCGCTCCTGACCATGCTGAACCTCTCTTAATGCCACAACCATCACTGTTACGTCCCGATTCCGTAGGACCGAAAGTCGTCAGTGGGCGTGATGTCGTACAAGTCAAAATTGAACTTGTACGAATACAAGTCATTGCATCGAAAATAAGCAAAAAAATTTGATAAACACAAGATATATGAAGCATCTCAGAATATAAGTCATTGCAACGAAAGTTGATAGAACATCTCATAATACAAGTCATCTAATAAACACAAGATATATGAAACATGATTCCCTTTTATTGATAATTTGCAACATAATTACAACGGCGCTAGGCCAAAGAAGAACTCAATTACAAATACTGGATCTCAATACAATTACGATACCACAAGGCTTACAACTCATGTAACTGATACAACCAACGATGTTCCATACATTATGTCCTCTATAAACAAAAGACAATATTTTCAGCCGAACAACTTCAAGCACCAACCGAGCTCCAATGCCTGAACATATCCAAGCAGCTCTCCGTACCTGTGGGGTTGAGGGTCAGTACATTGCCGTAATTGGTAAGTGACCCTAAACCAACTCACCAAAAAAACCAACACGTTGATTAGCCGAGTACAGAGAGATATCATGTGGTCTTACTAATCTTGTCTTGGGATCAATTACGTTTCATAACATGAATGTACTTTACGAGCATAAAAGTGTCATTTAATACAGTTTCTCTTACCCAATATTTACCATTCTTCCCTGTCATTACAAAAATATCAACAAAATATATGTGTCATAATTTGTATTCATGCACAAGACATTCGTTAGACTTCACAAAATACACATATATATGTGTGTGAACTCGTCCCCGTAACCAACTAGCTAAACCTGCAAGAAAATGATATTAGTACGCAACCTAACTATATGAAATATCATTTCCTTGGTACTGTTGTCTGAATTGAAGGAACAAAGCTCACCATGCTAGACATTACAAGAAAATCTAAGCTACATACAACAGTAGCAAGGAATCAAAACCAGACTAAGGAAAACATACTCAAACATTATACCACATTCTATTTTTGAATTGAAGAAACAAAGCGCAAAACCAATTGATATCTCTATTTGAACCCAAGTGTTGCACCTCAAATGATACATGTTATTCTTAAAACATCAAATTCAATTATAAACCAGTCACATTTACAGTTAATGCTCAAATATAGAAGAATCCCGCTATCTCGAAATTTCCATTGAATTAATCCACGCTCAATCTTCCAATGATTTCCCAATCTAAGAAACAGCCAACCAAATCCGATTCACTATCCAAATCTGAATCATTTACTATACATACATCAATTACAATCTTCCAAATATTATCTTAATATCTGTTGACATCGTCCAATTTCAACCAAGTATAAATTTAACATCATTCTAAATTCATATCTAACTTGCAACATATCAAAACCATGAATCCATCTCACTCATTAACTTTCGTCCAACCATAAGAAATTTTGAACCATCAAAATACAATCTATTACATTAGCCAAAATTCAATCCTTAAACAAATTCCATATAACGATACGATCAATATCCCAATTATTCCAGCATATGCACATCTCAATGTCACCTCGAGGAAGATCAATCCAAATCTAAGCCAAATCAAATCCAAAGATCACACTACCATTCTTCATTTTTTTTCATGTGCACATTTTTGAATCACAATCCGATCGGTCTACTTTAGTATCATTAGCTAAGAGAATCCCACAATAATAAATCGATACGTTCAATCCAAGTACACTTCGTTCTTCCATTAGTAAACAATACATCAAAATCTCCAAGAACTAAATCACTTCCTAGGCAACTTTTCTTAAGGTCATCTTATTGCTCCCTAACGCTCAACTTTGGGACGTCTGCTTAACCACTAGGCGAGCTAACTCACAAGCTACATTCAAACATCGAGATATCTCATCTCCAACATACAACCATGAATCGCACCCATCTCAATCCTAGGGTCAAATTTTATCCAACAATCTAAGGAATTCTATTCAAACTTGGGACAAATACTTCTAATTCAAACTACTAAAGAACCCAATCCAACCACGCGTTAACATCAACATCATCAAAATCTATCTAATAAAGTATTCACTTAGGTTAATCTATCCAACAATCATTCTCGACTAATTGATGATCGACGACATGAATCCGAACAACTCTTATAGTCTAAATTCTCAATTTGTACGATAACTTCCAATATATCCAAGTTGTAAATCCCAATCACTGATTCACCAATCATAACTTATTTTCAACTCCTAGTCAATCTCTATGTATCTCATTTACTTAAATCAATCTACAAGTCATGATAATTCTCATAACCACCAATTATTTCAAACTAACAATATATTCTGATCAAATTATAGGTCGACTCGACAATTCTCATAATCCATTAATTTAATCACTCCGAATCGATTACATAAATCACAAAGAATTACAAACATTCATCAAGTCGAGTCTAACAAAAATAGATTCATTCCATACTTACGTTCACCTAACCGAGTCATAGGAAACTTCCAATACCACCATTCAATTCAATAATAGTCCAAAAGCTAGAATCCATCAAGACAACATAATTACAATGATTCAATATGCAACACAATCATCGTTCATCTAACCAGAATATCCTCGATATCCCCGAGTTAACATCTATCACTCATCGATACACCTCAATATTATCAAATATATACATAAACTAGGAAATCATCCATTCACAAAACTTTTATTCGTTTCAACCAATGGTATCTTCTGAACTGAATACAAAATCGGTTCATCCACACTCGAGATCAAATCAGCTATAGGCTATCTCAGGTCGTCGAGCGATACAATTCCTCTATCCTTAGACGCATTCTCATATCCTCCAAACAAACTTTCCAATCACACTACCGAGTCTTCGCACTTAACTCAAAATTTAATCCGAGCGATTCAAACCACCATTCGATACAAAATCCATATTGATTTTTAGTCAAACCATCCATGTCACAATCTTAAATCCTCATCCAATACAAATTTTAATTTGCCAAAAATTAATTCGGGATCATCCAACTCAATACGACCATGAACATTGAAAATTGCATTAACCAGACACAACTCTAAACTAGGAACTTGCACTACCCATCCAAACTTGATAGACTCATCGATACCAACATTACCAATATCCAACATATATCACTAGGGCTACCTAATACACCACTCTGGAATCTATACACTCTGCTCACAAACATTCATGCTCCATACACTGAGCCAGTGTCCCTTTCGAACAATCCTTACCACGTTGGTTCCAACAACCATAAACATAACATCCATTTCTATGTCACTCAGGGCAATCACTAGAAATCCTACTATATCCAAGCTACTTTGAGCACACTTTCTTCGATACTCGCAACAACAATACTTGATGCTAACTGCAACACCTCTACCGATATCTTGTTGCTCATCCAATATCCAAATCCAACTTATACTCATTCAAACATCCTACATCATAGACTACTCAAATCATACACTGCACTCCTCGAAGCCATCGCTCATTAATAAAATACATGCATCAGAATATAGAATATATATTGTATGAAATACTTAGCAGAACATCGAGAAGAGTCAAAAGACTTTAATCACGAAAGCAACTCATAGTTGAAGAGAATCAATTAAGGGTCCAGGAAAGTAAAGCTATACTCTAATACTATTATGCCACATCCCGATCCCGCAAGACCGAAAGTCGTCAAGCCAAAATTGTACTTGTACAAAACATGAGCAAAACACAATCAATAGAATATTTCATAATAAAGTCACTGCAGCAGAAATAAGCAAAAAAGTTGATAGACACAAGATATATGAAACATAATTCTCTTTTATAAATAATTTGCAACAGAATTACAATGGCGCTAGGTCAAAAAAACAACTTATTTAAAAATAATGAATCTCAAAACAATTACGATGCAGCAAAACTTAGAATTTATGCAACTTATACAACCAACTATGTTTCATACATTATGTCATCTATAAACAAAAGACAACATCTCTAGCGGAACTTCAAGCACCAACCGAGTTTTAATGCCTCAACACATCCAAGCAGCTCCTTGCACCTTAGAAGTTGGGGGTCACTACATTACCGTGTACTAATGAGTGTCAACATGCTGATTAAGTGAGTGTAGGCAGATATAATGTGGTCTTACTAATCTTACATTAGGATCAGTTACATTTCATAACATGTGTCGTACGAGCATAAAAGTGTCATTCAATACAGTTTATCTTACCCAATACTTACCATCCTTCCATGTCATTATTAAAATATTAACATAATACATAAATGTGTCATAATTTGTGTTCCTACAGAAGACATTCGTTACTCTTCACTATATATATATATATATATATATATATATATATATATATATATATATATATATATATATATATATATTAGGGGAGACTACGGTTCGACCACCCTGGACATCTGCTTGGTAGCTTTGTGCCACGGGCATGCCAAGCCTTCTTGGATGGGGTGAGGGCTCCCTGCTCTGGGTTGTAGACCCCTCTCCGCAGAAGGGGGAGCTCCATGTCGTGCGCTGGGTTGTAGACCTCATTCGCTCGGGTTGGATGGGTGGTTGTGCCACGGACCCGAGAAGGATCAAGAACGGACATTAAAAATAATAATACTAATAAATAATATGTGTGTGTGTGTGTGTGAACTCATCCCCGCGACCAACTAGTTAAGCTTGCAAACATATGATATTAGGATGCATCCTAACTATATGAAAGTCACTAGCATCACAAGCCATATTGGCCTATTTTCCTAGTAAGGCGACGACCCTTCACGTGCAGGTAGCTAGCCCCACTGAAGATTTTGAAATACTCGTATTGCGACACGCCCTTTCAATCCGGGTAGCAGGCCCACTGAAGGTCCCGCAATATCCCGTGCATGAAGCATGTTTCACATAATTTCCGCCTAAGTCGAATCGGTTCCAGTACCCAGACAATCGTTCGACGAGAAAAGCATAACCTTGTGCACAAGTTATCCATGACGATGCAATATGTGTGAACGGTTTATTAACTATAAAATATATGCATTGTACAAAATATGAGATAAAGCATTACACATCCCTACTCTTAAAATAGACTCACGATATACTTTCATTCAATCTTCCGAGTGGCGACACATTGGTCCCAAACATAATGTGGCACCAAGCTACATGCACACCACTCCGTGGCACCAAGCCATACATCCATATAACTGACGAGATCTTTCCCCAAATATTTCATTTACTGCACTTTATCTTGTATATTATGTGTCTTGCTATGTCCCCTGACGACCTGGTTATTCTCCAGATATAACTGACGAGATCTTTCCTGAGGAGTACAGGCCGGGAATATATTCGTCTTTTGTACCAACTGAGGAAGACGAGGTTGCACCGCAGTAGTTCTTCTTTCATTGATATTTCTATTTTATATCTTGTCAGAGCTGTGGACTTATAGTGGTTTGTTTTACATTTCATTTGGGACTTGTATCGTTTATTTTATTTTGTTGAGACTTGTATCCATGGATTTTTTTTCCATATTTTTACATTATTTGACATTATTCCAGTTTCCTTTATTCAGCACGATGATGTCATGTTTCTTGTTATTTCATATTTGTATTTGCAGATAAGTTTAGATGCATGTGACTGCCATGATTATGATTATATTTTACAGCTTAAAGATACTTTCCAATAGGTCCATTAAATTGGGTATATCTATGGAGTGTCTGCTGGCATGCCACTTGTTCTAGTCCTTATGGATTTGGGGACTGGGCCGTGATATTGTTTTTTGTGGTGGCCCATGCAGGTCTACGAAAAATTATATCGGTTACGTAACTGTACTGATACGAGCCTGCATATAGGATTAGAGTTTAGGATCTTATCCACATGCTTGATCATCTCCCTTGACTTTGTTTCGAACTCTCGTTTGACTGCTTGATTGCATCCAGTTTGATCATGTTCTACCACAATTCCTATGATTTGACTAAACCCTTTCCTTTAACTTCTTGAGTAAATCTTCTTGTTCCTTTTTGTTAAAATTGTTGAAAATGCCTTATGAATTGGTCCAGGAAAAGTTCGAGAAATTATATTTGTCCTTGTATTACGGAATCGAGAGTTTTTGCAGCCAGAGAAATACTGACGAGGCAAGACTTCAGATAACGACATCATGGTTTCACATGTTTCTCGTATTCTACTTGAACCACATCATATGCATTTTGATTGACCTCTTCTCCTTTTTTTTTGCCCAAAAGATTAATTTAAAAATATTTCATGGATTTGGCCAACATAAGCTCAAGAACCTATATTATCTGGCGTGGCGGATGTGCACTGCAGCCATTCGTCGTATTATGGAACAAGGAAGTTATTGCAGCCAGATACACACTAGCGTGGCAGTAACTTAATATGACATAATTACGGAGGTATATGGTTCTTGAGTCTTACCTAGACTACGTCATATGCATCTTATTTGGCCTCATACCGTTCTTGAAAATAATTCGACAAACCTTCCTGCTTTCCTTGACTCTACCGTTGTTTGAAATTGGTATATAGGTTTGTTTGACCAGCCTTAGGTTCCCTTTACCTTCTACTTATTAAATGACTAAAATAGACAAACCTTATAGTTATATTATAGAATATAATTAAGCTAGGTTATTTGTGTGATTGTGATGTTGGGTTGCTAGAAACGGATAAGTTTCTTAGAGATAGATCCTAGTGAGATTATAAGTCGAGTATGAGTGTTTGGATATCGGATGCATAGGACCTATTAGAAGAAATTGCTAGGAGTGAACTGACGGGTATCATTGAATAGGTTGATAATATTATACCTACGATAGAATGGTACGGCTAGTCGTATTAGAATTCTTCTGTAGTAAACACTTTTATCCCTTTTTCTCCCTAGCTTATTTTATTATTATTTTGAGGAGCATCTTAGAGTTGTGTTGGGAGTATTGAGGAAGGAGGAGTTGTATGCTAAGCTCAGTAAGTGTGACTTTTTCTTAGACAATGTCTCATTTCTAGGCCATATCATTTATGGTAAAGGACTTTCAGTTGATCCAGAGAAGATAGAGGCCGTTGCGACATAGTCAGTGCCTACGTCAGTTTCACAGATGAGTTTTTTCGGACTTGTCGGATACTATCGGAGGTTCGTATAAAATTTCTCGAGGATTGTTGAGCTTTTGACGCGATTGACGCGTAAGGAGCAGGAGTTCACCTGGACGGTAGAGTGTCAGACGGCTTTTGATGAGCTAAAGAAGCGTTTGATGACAGCACCGGTCTTGACTCTTCCTTCAGCGTCAGGAGGCTTTGTGGAATATAGTGATACATCCGACAGTGGATTGGGATGTGTCCTGATGCAGCATGGCAAGGTAGTTGATTATGCGTCGAGACAGTTGAGGGCTCATGAGAAGAATTACCCGATGTATGATCTAGAGTAAGCTGGAGTTATATTTGCACTAAAGCTCTGGAGGTACTATTTATATGGCGAGTTGAGATATTTACCGAGCACAAGAGTAGAATATGAGACAAAGACGTTGGTTGGAGCTGATGAAGGACTTGACATTGAGCTACAGTATCATCCTGGAAAGGCAAATGTAGTAGCAGACGCCTTGAGCAAGAAGCCCGCAGCTTACTTCTTGATGACACATCATCAGTTGCTTGAGGATCTTCAGGAGCATGGGATCGAAGTCATATTGTCGGGCTCAGAAGGTGTTTTAGCACATTTGGAAGTTCGGTCTTCACTAATTGAGAAAATTAAGGCAACTTTGCCTACGGATGCGAGATTCAGAAGACTTCGTGAGAAGACTGAGGCAGGAGAGCAAACAAGGTTGCGTATTCACGAGGACGGAACATTGAGGTGCGGAGAGCGCTTATACGTTCCGAATGGAGACCTTCGGCAAGAATTGATGGAAAAAGTGCATAGTTCAATCTACTCTATCCATCTCGGGAGTACGAAGATGTACCAAGATTTGATGCAGCATTTCTGGTGGCACGGGATGAAGAGAGATTACATAATTTGTAGCTAAATGCTTGGTCTGTCAGCAGGTCAAGGTCGAGCATCAGAGATCAGCTGGACTTCCACAGCCACTTCCTATTCCTGAGTGGAAATAAGAGCATATCACGATGGACTTCGTCACTGGATTTCCGAGGAGCCCTAGCGGGAAGAACGCGGTTTAGATGATTGTAGACCGACTCACCAAGTCGGTACATTTTTTGTCATTTCGAGTAGGACAGTCTACCGAGGTATTGGCAGATATGTACATGAGGCAGATTGTGAAGTTACACAGTGTACCTGTCAACATTGTGTCGTATCATGATTCTAGATTTACGTCGCATTTCTGGAGGAGTATGCAGGAGAGTTTAGAAACTCGATTGAAGTTTAGCACTGCATATCATCCTCAGACCGATGGACAGTCAGAACGTACGATTCAAACACTCGAGGACATGTTGAGAGTTTGTATGCTGAATTTTGGAGGATTTTGGGAGGATCACTTGCACTTGGTGGAATTTTCTTACAATAATAGCTGTCAGGCAAATATCCAGATAGCGTCTTTTGAGGCATTGTATGGAAGGAAGTGCAGATCGCCAGTTTGTTGGAGTGACGTGGGAGAATGTCAGATTCTTGGTCCTGAGCTAGTAACCCAGACCATGGAGAAGGTAAAGCAGATTCAGAAGCATCTTCAGGCAGCTCAGGATAGGCAGAAGCACTGGACACATACATATCATCGACCTTTGGAGTTCAAGGAAGGAGACCATGTGTTTTTGCGAATATCACCGACTCGAGGTACCATCCGATTTGGTAGCAAAGGAAAGCAAGTCCAAGGTACATCGGTCCTTTTGATATTCTTGAGAGAGTTGGAGAAGTGGCCTATCGTCTTGCATTACTTACCTCCATCACTAGAAGGTGCGCATGACATATTCCATGTGTCTCAGTTGAGAAAGTATGTGGCAGACTCTAGTCATGTGCTTGATCATTCTGAGATTACAGTGGGGCCGACTGTATCTTACGAGGAGCAGCCAGTTGGAATTCTTGACCGTAGCGAGAAGGTATTGTGAGGTCAGACCATTTGACTTGCATCATTCACCGGACGAGTCTACATGGAAGCGTGAGGTTTTCATGCGAGAGCGTTTCCCTCATTTGTTTGAGAATCAAGGTATGTAATTATTGTGTTTTCTTAGTTGTTCCAATTTTTATACGACATTGTTTTTAATTTCGAGGACGAAATTCTTTTAAAGAGTGAAGGATGTAAAACCCATCAAAAATTAAAATATTTAATTGGGTTAAATATATTTTATTGAATTTTTTAATTATTTTTATTTTTATTTTTATTATATAAAAAGGGCCATAGTTATGGTTGAGTTTGGATATGCATACGCATAGCCCACCCCAGTGAGGACGGCTATAAAAAGGGAAACGCCAATTTTAATTCCATTTTTAATTAACTTTTGAGATATGTAATTTATTGTGTTTTCTGGCCCATACGCATAGCCCACCCCAGCGAGGACGGTTATAAAAGGGGGAACGACAACCAAAAGACACACACACAAAGGGCAGAGAACAAAGAAAGCTAGATTGCAGTCCATAGCGCCAGCGAGCCAGAGACTTGCAGTCCCCCTTCGTCAATTGGATCGTCAACGGAGTAAAGAAGACAACCACTCCATCGTCACACTACCAAGATATAAATTTAGTACCGGAGATCCTCGGTGTTAGGATCCTTTGGTATTTTCTTTTGTTGTACTCGCGAGTAATGTAAAAGTTAGCAAAAGTTTACATCCCCGATCACCCGCGATGGCGACCACCTTCGAGCCAACAAGCCAACATAATGCGTCGCGTGGAGCGGAACATTGAAATCACCAGCTCATTATGTCCCACTCCATCATTGACCCCATGCGGATGAATGGGGATCTTTCGTTCATCTGCCAAACTGCAAGTGACTAAGACTTACCGCTTTCTGTTTTCTCACAATTTAGTATACTTTATCCAGTTAAATCAATTTTGAATATAGGCATGATCCTATACAAGTCAAAGAACTGGGGTAGATATCAGACTGGGATTAAGATGACCAAGCAAGCAGATATATGCATCTTGAGTATCTCCTACTTGCAAAGTATCAGAATGCTTCTAGAGCCCTGTCAATTTTATCAGAACCTTCAGTCCTACAGTCCTAGTATGAAGTACCTGCTGTTTTCAAATATATAATTATTTTTCCTATACAACATATATTTAACATGTTACAGAAGCCTTTTAAAATCTATGATAAATTTTCATCCGCTCACCCGTGTTTTTTTGGTAGTGTTCCTCTATATATTCTGGAAGATGCAAGTCCATAAATTTGCAAGCAATTTGATTAAAGAAACATCTATGTATTAAATGCATAACAGTTTAATCTTTATGTTGTCTTGTTCAACAATACCTTAATCACAAAATACTACAAAAATAGACACAAAAAAGAAAGACAACTATAGGTTTGAACTATAAGCACTAATAATATAAGAATTGCACACATGTATTCCTTAGGTAAGAAACCAGAGAAGTCAAAAACTACATCCAATTAATGGATACAAATATATAGCCAACATTTGTAAGAAGGAAAAAAAAAATCCAAATTATGTCACCTAGAAGGAAATTTCGCTAGGTGCATGAAATGTTCTTCCACGACATATGGCTTCAAGGTTCTCTCCAGTATAAGAGCAAAGAGGAGAAATTTCAACACCTGCGCCCATGACATTTTAGCTCAAAAGTTAGTGCCTTTAATTGTCAGGTAAAAACAGTTTCCAATTAACAGAAGTTAACCTTTATCATAAGCATTCTGTTTTTAAGTCTGGAGAAGCTAAATACAATCTTAATTTCATGGATCATGAGACGGCAGCTAGCCCAGCTCTTTATTGTTAAAAAAAATTAAAATTAAAATTAAAATCTTAATGCCATGCGACCATGTCTACTTTAAAACACCAACTGCCCTCTCAATATTATGGTCATATATAGAAGCTCAAGGGCACAGCAAAATCATAGTACCAACTATTATAATGACGTAACCCTGGTTGATTCCTAAATGAAGATTGATTATTTTTTTTGATATTCTAAGATTGACTACCAAATTTATGAAAACTTCAGACTTTATTGTATATGTAGAATGTAAGATAAAAAGAAAAGAAAATACCACAAATGAAATGAGGAGACATTTCTCACAAGGCTTTAGTGGAATTTTGGACAGGTGGGGCCAACAAGATAAGAATTGGAAAGAGGGATGTCGTCAGTTAGGTGTGCCCAGGAAAATATTAGGACACGAGTGACACTGTGTAAGAGGGACATCAAGCAATTACAAGGAACAACCTACAATGTCGCCCATTGGCTCGGTATTCTGTGTGTATTATAGGACTTTGTCATGGTTTAATTTGGAGACAATCTTTAGTTCTTTACTCAGTTTCCTGTATCATATCAACTTTCAAGTGAATTTATTTCGACTACAGTGGGTCTCCACCTCCCAGAAAAATAACAAGTCATGTGATAGAAAAACAATATGGATCTGGTGCAAAGGATCGACGACATATCAAAACCCACCTATTCTTCCATCTAATTTCCACGCAAGTGCTAGCTGTCAGATAAGGGGTTTCAGAGAAATTGACAATGCAGTTTAAAGTTCTTGCTGGTTCATACCCCCCCCCCCCCCCTCCCCCCCCCCCCCCCCCCCCCCCCCCCTTCCCCCCCCCCCTTCTCTTTCTCTCCCCACCAAAGTTCCCATCCCCAAACTGCAAAACCTTAATGGAAATGAAGAAAATTGTGGGCAATTGGTAGTTCCAATTTTAGGCCACAAATACAACGAAACAAATTATCATCCTATCAGACTATATATTTTGTGTCTTACTCGGGATCTAAAATCAAGGTCAGCATGCCTAGGCAGTACTACTGATGAACCACTTGATTGCCTAAGACAACCAAGCTACTGCCTAATGCCTATAGTTACAAATATTAAAATATCAAAAACAAAAATACAGATTGATAATGTAACATCTAACCGTTTGTTACTGTCAAAAACATATAATCATCAATGACAATAAATTCATGCAAAATTACGTATGATATATTATTATCGTTATCCTATTCAATCCAAGTCTTAAAACAATAAGTTTTACTTTGGTTGCTGATAAGATGACATCAAGAGTCTATGGCTTCTAAATTAACATACAAATGGAAGAGCACAAATAACATCTACATAACACGTTACACTAACAAGAAACCATAAAGAGAAACTAAATGAAGTATGAGATGCCAATGGAGTAGACTTATACAACATCACTATAGAATAAGAAAATCTATCCATTTAATGTATGAAAAAAATGTGCAAGGAAAAGCACTTGGCCATTCGTTGGTTATTGGGGGCTCCCAAATAAGTCCCAAGGTTGAAATACGGGGAGAGAAAAAAAAAAATCTATACCAGTATCCCTGAAATTTACATTAATTGTAGAAGTTGAAAACATTTGATACCTAGTTAACCACTATACATTACCAATGGCATATAATCTAGGAAGCATGTACATTCCAAATTTGGTCTTATGTCCATGTCACATCTGTTCCTGAACCAACACAGAAACCAAAACACACTAGAACACACCAAACAGGTGCCATGTCCATAACATGTTGAGTCGGTAGATGCCGTATCTTGCATAAGGTACCTACCTAAGCAATATGTAGTGCTCCGTCCCTACATCGTGTTCCGTTCTCCGTCCACGGGGTGCGCGAGAAAAGAACACTGTATGCTATCGATTCGGTCGGAACCGATTGGTCGGAATCGATCGAATCGGTCGAACGGGAACGATTGAATTAAGATCTTTTTCTCGTTATGGAAATGCTTCTTCGGAATCAAGTCCCATATTCAGCGGGTTGCGCCTCGAGAATTGGCTCTGCGGCTGAGTCATGAGAGACCTCCCGTTGCTACATGCCGCACTTGCTTTGGCTTTGGCTTTGGTTTTCATGAATGTTTTCGATGGTTTTCATGGCTTGCATTTCGAACTTCGCATTTGTATCGAATTCCTTGAATAACACAGTGCTCCAATCAGTTACTTATGCGATTGCAGGTGATCGCGTAGGCGACGTCTAAGCGCAGCCAACCAGTTCCTCGCCTGAAGCAGACTAAGGTGAGTGGCTGACCTCCTTCATCTCGACCCTCTGATTCAAATCAAAAACTCAGGGTAACTGTATCAATTTAGAGTGAATTACTCTGAAAATATAAGTTTCGCACCAAAAAGAGAAAAGATAAGGTTCTAGAAAAGAGAAGATTATTTCATGGTCTGCAAAATCAAATAAATGAATCGATTATATAATTGTCGCAACGATACTATAAAACGTGCCTTGAATAACTTGTTAACTTAGCACGGTCATGGACAACTTGTATACAAGGGCGATTGTTTCTTCGGACGGTATCTCGGGGCCACGGGACCGATCCGGCCAAGAAAGAAACACGATAGCTATGTTGGATTGTACTGCAAGTATTTGGTGCTCCTTCAACGGGGCTCGCTACCCGCATTGAACGTGTACCGTCTAAACCAAGCTATGTCCAGAATAGCTTTCATGCCAATGACCTCCGCAAATATGCACTTGTTAAACTTATGTTATGCAATATGACATGAAAGAACATGGTAAGCTTTATGTTGCACGGCACGCTCTGTCGTGGATAAGTTCTAGCGTAATATATTTTTGTTTATGTTTCATCAAACTGCTTGCATGAAACTGACCATGATGGCTAGAAAAATCACTAAAATAAGTTGCATGTTTTATCCAAATTCTTGAATCAAATGAGTATGGAAAATAATTACCCACTCGCCAGTACATATTGATTGTACTGATCCTCGCTCTCCACATGTGCTATAAATCAGGAGGAGCGTGCCGCGTGACTGAAGGCAGCGCTCGTGTGTTTTGAAGCTTCGTCCGTGCGCGCGAAGCCTTGACAAATTTCTTTTGAAGACTTCGCAACTGTCCAAGCTGAGATGTCTCAACTCTCCCCTATCCAAGGTGTCTGCATACTTTGGTTGTATAAAGGGAGTGTGATGTATGGAACGGCTATCTCATCGACGTTCATTTTGTAATGGAGTCAGTTTGTAGCCCGCGCGGCATCTTTGTATCGAGTCTATTATATGATGTTTATTATCAATAAAGCTCAAGTTTTTTCTATATAATGTGTCCAATTTACTCTGCGCACTCTCTTGTTGTTGTGTTTCGGATAACCTTATGACTATGCCTTGTGCGATCACAACTTAGGTTCGCACGACATCACGTCCGGAGGACGATTATCGATTCTACGGAATCGGGACGTGACAATATACAGTCAATTGGCACTTTTCTATACATATAGGCGGTTGCCTGCCAACGAACTTATAAGGTGGTCTAGCTCCTAAGCACCTAGGAGGTCGCTTGTGGCAACAAGGTAGAGACTTGAGATCAATGCCTAAGTTAGAAACCAAATGACCCGTCATTAGTTTACCGAAGCTTAAATCTTACCTACAACAAACATGTGCAATATGAATAAACAATAAAAGGCATCCCACAGACACAAGGCTGCCGGTAATGTAGGGTATGAGGAGAGTCGAGATATATCAGCCTTATACCCAAACTATGGAGAGGTGGTTGTCCCGCAATACCACACCATAATCATTATCATTCAAGCCTTCTCCCATGTTTATAGGTTCGGCAAAGCTCCGTAAAAGAATTGGCAAACGTTTTATGAGAGATTGTCGACCTAACGTCAACCTTTGATGTTGTTGAGTTCCTAGAAAAGGTAGCTAAGCCTACGAGCATGAGAGGGTGAGGATCACGCAATAAAACTTAGATGGCTAGTTGGCTGGTAGGTAGACATATTCCTTTTGATTACAATAATGCTAAGTTTACTACCAAATTTTTACAACTCCCTTACAACCCACACCCCCTCCCTGCTAACATAGTCCCACCCGGTCCCCCCGCCACCCCCCCCCCCCCCCCCCCACCAAGCAATGGATGCCACATAGGCGATTGTAAAGCTTGCAACCAATAATGGTTGTAAGCATAGCATTTCCCTTTTGATTATGTAGTTTAAGCTCATGCAACCAAGGAGAACCCTCCAAGTTCCCCTAGACTATAAGGGAGTATTTGAGAACGGAGGTTGAAAAGAAAATTGGGGGTTTGTGGAGTTAGGTTTCCACAATCCAAATAACTTAAATTGTGGTGCCTTTAAGAGAGTGTTTGGAGTTAGACAAAAGGTTCATGTGTAACTCCAAAACACTAACCAAACGGGAGTTAGCAAAACTCTAATCTGATGGTATGTTTTTGGAAACTTCATTCGGAACTCCATTTCCTTCTCTTCTGTAGAAAATCCCAATAGTTCCACCAAACTCCCATATGCCCCTAACTTACATTAAACTCTGTTTTTTTCAATGGAGTTTCATTTTTTTTCAAACCCCGGTTTTAAAATTCCAAAATAAACCGAAGTCCAATTTAGCAAACCATGTTCCCAAACTAGGCCTAAAGAATCTCGCTGCGGAGGAAAGATGATAAAATATACACAACCAATTATTCTTAAAAAAAAGCTACACACAACAAATACAAATTTTTATATAATGAATATTATAGTTAATAGGATGGAATCAAAAGTAGTAACAGAAAGTATCAAAAGACCATATAACAGGAAAGATCAAGAAAAGATAGTTTGATGGGCAAGAGATGTTACCAGTTAAATATAAAGGCACAGAATGTGTTAAGAAACCGCCAGCAGCAACCACCCAACGACTATGGAGGCGGAGAAGCATCAGTCGAGCACTATCTGGAGTGTCATAACTTGCTCCATTAGCATTCTTAACAGGTGCAAATTCCTCCTCCCGTAAGACCTTTTGATTTGGATTCAAACATGCATTAATGATAAATGAACTAAATGAATTATTTCATGGTTAACACTTAATATTCTCATAAAATCCTTCTAAAACAAAATTATTCAAAATATAATACAACAACAAAATGGGAAGAAGACATGATACATTACTAGGAAATTGAAATTAGTACAACTAGGGTAATTGGGTGTATGATAAACGGACCTCAAAAAGTGCCATCGAAGGAGCGTATGCAAAAGCATCAAATATAAACTGCTCTAGCTTTAAGCCCATCATGCAACCATGTATAGAAGGGATTTTCTTTTCAGCTAGATGATAACTGCATTCAAATTCTGTTGGTCAGACAAAAGGTGCAAACTGAAGTCATATTCTGTAGCTATACAAGTATCTGACTCATTTAAAACATGTTAACAACTTAATGATTTATTACACTATGTAAAGCAGAAACTAAAGTGTGAATTTCAAATGATATATAGTTCAGATAAAACTTCTGAATTTAATTTTAAAAAACTATATCTTGGAAGTTGGCAGTTGTATATTTCCAAGTCACAGTATCTGTGTTACATGGATATTGTTATGGCAATATGATGCAGACACAGGAATATGGCATTGTCTGTGTGTGCATATGTGTGTAGAGAGAGAGAGAAATCATATGCCTATAGTACCAAACCACATATAGGATTTGACTTCAAATCCTTATTTTGCAAATTACATGTCTTGCACGTAAAAATACCATCTATCATGATCTTAGTAATCCGAAAAATCTAAAAGCATGTACCAAAATGGTTTATAATTCTTTTCACTAATCAATTGTTGAGTGTTTTAAAAAGCTTGAGGTGCACGCCTAGGTGCGAGCTCACACTTGTGCCGCATTTTATATAAAGCGAGGTTCTTTCATCTAGGTGATCCTGAGTGTCTCGTGTGCCTCACGTCTACTTTTGAGACGCACTTGAGCGCACGAGGTCCATTCATCTAGTATTTTTTTGTTTATTCTATATTTTTAATATGTTTCAGTATTTTAGGGTGTATATTCAACTATCTAATTTCTGTATTAAAAGGTTTTCTACTACTGTTACTTTTGATATTGTCTAGTCAATCAAAAAATATACAGGTTGAAAATATTGTCACCAAACAAGGATAGAAAAACTACCAAATGTATTATGTCAATCAACTAATTCTTCTAGTATAACTAATACATTTTGTATTGGATGATGATGACTGAAGGATACAAAATATTTCGTAGTGTTAGCGACATAGATATGGATGATGATGATTTTAGGGTTTTGTCAATTTCCTATTATTATGAAATTACGATAGTTTATTTTGAGTTATGAGGATGGTTAGCCGTTAGTTGATATCTTTATAATATTATCTACTCCACTTTTTACTATATTATTTAAAAATTCAAAAAATGTGTACCGCTTCGTTGAAGCTCATGCCTAGTAGTGTGCTTCGCGTCTAGGCTCCAAAGGACCCTTGCGTCTCGAGTGTGCCTCAGATTTTTCAACATTAATGTTGTCTAAAGTTTAGACCAACAATGTAGGACACTCCAAATCCCCTAAAATTTGGGATCCTGAAACTTATAACATTCAGATCTTGATCAAATGTTTGAAAACTCATTATGGCACTTGTTGAATATTTGTTATGATTTTATTGATAGTCACTTGGCTATATATAGCCGTACAATCCTCCTCATTACATTAAATCCTCTGTGGAATATCCTGTGGTATATTCTGACATACCAAATATACCAACAAAATATTCCAATATACTTATTCTAATACCAAATATACCAATACACTTATTCTAATACAAAATATACCAACACCCCCCCCCCCCCCCCCCCCCCCCAAGATGGGCGAAAGATATTCACTAAGTCCATCTTGTCACATCCTCTAATCATGTTCACAGAGCTAAGTCTCTTGGTCAGTCCGTCTGCTACCTGATTCCTGGTTGGAACGTAGCCTAGCTCCAGTAGTCCACGATCCAACTTCTCCTTGATGAAGAACCTATCGATTTCGATGTGTTTGGTCATGTCATGCTGTACTGGATTGTTGGCGATACTAATAGCTGACTGGTTGTCACACCACAGCTTCATCTTGGCTCCTTGATCCAGCTTCAGCTTCACCAGCATATTCTTCAACCATAGCAGTTCTACAACTCCCAAAGCCATAGCTCTGTACTCCACTTCAGCTGTCGATCTGGCTACCACTGACTGCTTCTTACTCTTCCAAGAGACCAAGTTGTCTCCTACAAATATACAGTATCCCAAGGTAGACCTCATGTCATCAGCACAGCTAGTCCAGTCAGAATCACAGTAGCCCTCGATGCCCACGTGATTATTCTTCTTGAATATCAGTCCCTTCCTGGGGGTACCCTTCAAGTATCTCAGGATTTGGTACACTGCGTCCATATGACCCTTCCGTGGGTTATGCATGTAGCGGCTCACCAGACTTACTGCAAAGCAGATATCAGGACGGGTATGGCTTAAATAGATTAACTTGTCCACCAGTCTCTGGTATCTATCCCGGTCAACTGGTTCTCCAGCCTCAGCATCCAGCTTGAACCTCTGATCTATTGGCGTTGCTGCGGGTTTGCATCCTAACACCCATGTCTCTGTAAAAAGGTCCAGTGCATACTTTCTCTGAGAAAGAACAATTCCCTCTGCTTCTCGAGCAATCTCAATTCCAAGGAAGTACCGAAGAAGGCCAAGGTCCTTCAACTCGTATTCCTTGCCAAGCTTTCCCTTGAGTCGGGCGATCTCCTGCTCATCATCTCCTGTGATAATCATATCGCCACATACACCGCAAGCATGGTGATATAGCCTCCACTCCGACGGAAGAACACAGTATGATCAGCATTGATGCCGATATCCCATTCCTATCATCGCCCTCCTGAATCTGTCAAACCACGCTTGAGGAGACTGCTTCAGTATATAGAGGACTTCTTCAACCAGCAGACCTTGTCCACTGTCTGATTGGTGCCGAATCCTGGTGGTATCTCCATGTACACCTCTACTAGATCTCCATGAAGAAACACATTCTTCATATCCAATTGGTGTAGCTTCCATCTACCATTCGCTGCCAGAGAAATCAGGGTCCTGACAATGCTCATCTTCGCCACTGGTGCAAATGTCTCGTCATAGTCAATGTCGTACGTCTGACTATATCATTTTGCCACTAGTCGAGCTTTATAGCGGCCAACCTGTCCATCTGAGTTCTGCTTCACAGTAAAGATCCACTTGCATCCGACTGCTTTTTTTTTCCTTCCGACAATTTTATCAGCTCCCAAGTGCGGTTCTTCTCAAGAGCCCCTAACTCCTCGTACATCGCCGCTTTCCACTTTGGATCATTCTTGGTAACCTGCCAATTGTTAGGTACATCAATACTATCCAAAGACGCAATGAATGCTCCATGAGAAGATGAGATATGATCATATGAAACAAACTGAGCAAGGTCCCAACCATATCTATCAGGAGGATATTTCGTATTGCTACGAGTGGTCCTCCGTACTGATAATGGTGTGAGAGAAGTAGGAAGAATGATATCACCTGAAGGAGAATCTGGTGGTAGTGTAGGTGTCTCAGGAGTCGAGATGAACGCAGGCAAGGGACTTGGCACTGGCACTGTAGGTACTGGTCCTGCAGTTTGCTTTCCTCTCATGCTGTAAGTAAGTATCTCCCCCTGAGTCGTGGGCCTAACACCTCCCATCTCCTCCCCCTGCTCCTCTTCACCTTTATGTTCCTCCTCAACCGCGCATCCATGCCATACTCCTAAATCAGTCATCAGGCTTTCACCAATCTTCCCCTCTCGCCTCATACTCGCAGTATCAGGTGAGTTGTTTGAGATTCCCTCCTGACGATAGTGTCGCTCATGCTCCTTGAAATGAACATCCATGCTCACAAACTTTTTCTTCTCTACTGGACTCCAACACACATACCCCTTCTGAGTCGCCGAGTAGCCGACGAAGGTGCACTTGACTGCTCTAGGATCAAGTTTTCCAACTGACGGTCTGTTGTCCTTCACAAAACACACGCAGCCAAACACCTTCAGTGGGAGTATCCCACTATTATTTTCTTGCAATATTTCACATGGAGACTTCCATCCCAGTACCTTCGAAGGCATCCTATTGATTAGTTGAGTTGTTGTCAATAAAGGAAACAAAATAAAGGAAACATCATAATGTATTACTCTTATTCTTCATTAAATACAGCCAAGTGACACGAGAAGAACAATCAATAAAGGAAACAAAATACTTGTAACCATTCATAGTAGTAATGGCGCATGGCCCCCAAACATCATAATGTATTACATCAAAAGCAGACGAGCTCCTATGACCCGTACTAACATATGAGCTTCTAGTAAGTTTGCCTAAATCACATGCATCACATACTAGTTTCTTCTTATTTGTTTTCTCATAAATAGCTGGATACAATTTAGTTAGAGTAGCAAAAGAGGAGTGTCCCAACCTCTTGTAGTGGAGTATTAATGTATCCTCGGCACTCATCTTCAGTCCTCTCATTCCTGCCTTCTCTGCCATAAACACTAATGCTTAATCCAGTCCTTCTCGATCCAGGTACCACAGTCCCTCATGCCAAGTGCCAGTCCCAAGTCTTCGTCCCGTCTCTTTCTCCAGGAAGATCACCTTAGAAATATTAAAAGAGACGATGCATTTTAGTTGGAGGATTATAAAACTGATGGACAAAAGATTGACTGAAAAAGATAGAGCATGTAAAACATTGGATAATTTTACTGAATATGTACAATTTACAGTACCCTTACCGACCACTGGCAGGAAAGTACCATCAGCTGTTTGAAAGCTGTCTGCCGATGCTAGGTGAGTGTAGGAGGAGAACTCACTAGCATTCCCCGTCACATGTCGAGAGGACCCCAAGTCGATAATCCAGTCTGACGATTTAAGGGAAGATATAGATGCAAAGGAGAGTGAGTTGTCAGTACCTTCTGATGGATGGACATACATGGCGGCGTTGCCTCTAGCGAAGAATGAGATGGACGCCTCCTTGGTTCCACTCATCATGTATCCATCATTTGACGCTCTCTGCTTCCTCCTGAGTGCCTCCAGCACGTCCATCAGTGCCTGTTTCTCCTCAGTAAAGGTACCACCAGCTCCCTCATCCCCTTCAGCTACCAGCAAGTTCGCCCGATAATCTCCTCGACCACCCCCGTCGACCCCACGACCACGGCCACGTCCTCCAAAATGTCCGCTCCACCGAACTGTCCACGTCCACCACCTGGATCTCCCTCATGTGGTTTAGTGTAAGCATACCGATGACGTCTCATCTCTCCGCAGTTGTAGCACTGCCGGTTGTGCTCCAGGGCTCTCCCTTAGGCCCTGGATCGTTCGAATTGGTAGCTGTCAGTGCTGACTTTACTTCAGAAGGAACACTTGTCCTTGCCTGCAGCTTTATGCGAGTCTCCTCCTGGACCATGGCCGAGATAGCCTCCTCAAGGGTAGGGACCTTCGATTGGGTTTGAAGTAGTGATGTCCTCTGAGCAAACACTGCAGCCAGCCCTTTAAGAAACTTCATCGTCCTCTCCTGCAAACATACCTGTCTCTCCTAACACTTCGGGTCCCCGCAGCTTGTCCGATCTGAGGAGTGATCATAATCCAACCACAGACGCTCCAACTCCATGGTATACTTCTACACCGTATTCTCTCCCGATACGGTGTCGTCGATCTCCCCCTTGATCTAGAAAATCCGCAAGTTGTTCTCTACACCATCGTAGGTCCTCCTCAATTTCTCCCACACGTCATTCACCATCTCGATGCCATCTACTGTGGCAGCGATCGACTGGACTAAAGAATTGAGAAGCCAAATGTAGATCACCATATGAGTGGACTTCCACTCGTCGCGTCCTGCCGAGTTCTCGTCTGGCTCTGTCTTCTCTCATGACAGGAACCTCTCCAGGTTCTTTCCTGCAAGTGTTCTCATCCGCCGTGACCAACTCAGGTAGGTAGCTGGTCCATCAAGCTTCAGATCGATAGAGGGAAGCTCCAACGTCGTCGATGTTCATGTCACGCTCTCACCAGCCGACAGTTTCATCAGCTTCATTAACGTTACAACCTCCGCATGGTCCAGCTTCTTGATGATCTCCTCCATCGATCCTCCTCTTCTCCGATCACCTCACACCCGTTCCACGATTCACGCTCTTCGTCCTCTCCTAGATCTGATCATGTTTCTCTCCTATCGGATCTAGGCATTCAACGTTCGAAACGACCGCGTGGGAGACTTCAGAAACTGCGACTTCGTGGTGGTGGGGCCTGTGGGCCAACTGACAGGCGAGTGGGCGTCGTCGGGCGGATGTCACCGAGCAGCGGCGGTCGCAAGCAGCAGCAGCGGCAACAGCCCCGTGCATGCGGCGGAGGTGCCCGCGGAGCAGCGGCCGTCTCGCGCGCGAGGTGGTCGGTGTGCGGCCGTGCAGCGGCTGGTGGCGGCGGTGGTTGTGGTGGTGTGGATGGTGATGGCGGTGACGACTAGGGTTAGTATTTGGAAAATGTGGCGGCGGCTAGAGTTTTTGTGGCTCTGATACCATGTTGAATACTTGTTATGATTTTGTTGATAGTCTCTTGGCTATATATAGCCTTACAATCCTCTTCATTATATTAAACCCTCTGTGGCATATTCTGACATACCAAATATACCAACAGAATATTCTAATATACTTATTGTAATACCAAATATACCAATACGTTTATTCTAATACCAAATATACCAACAGCACTTCCTTAGACTATGGATCTCTTCAACTTTACTTAAAGTTCATAAATGAAGTGTTGATGCATGGATAAAACATGAAATGATATAATGTTTATTTTTTAGCTATTTAGATGATACAAACTGATAACGAAGACCATGGAGTCTTATATCTGAGTAATGTTCTTAAACTAGAATCTTTATTTAAAATTGTTTCCTATATGACCAAAGGATCCCATGTGTGAGATCCTATAAGCAAAGGTACTACAAATATTTTTTTCATGTTCGTGAAGGACACTTATGGGACACAACATGGACACTCCAAAGGACATGCCAAAAAAGGTATTGTGTTCATATAGTATTGTGTCGTGTTTGTGACCTTGAGACTTAGTTCTCCAACACACATCACATTAGTCCTAGTTGCACGGAAAACTAGCCGTTCATTTTTCCAGGAACACAAATCACAATCCCGAGGAGCTGCTACAGAATAAAAAATTGTAATCAGATTTTGTCCAAAAAACTTATATATCCTAAAACCTTAATTTTCAGTTTATCATGAAATCTTAAGGCCTATCTCCAATAAACCAGACTCTTCAAAAGTTTTCATAACCCAAACAACCGCTCTTACATGCAGAATTTGTATGATCTGATGCTAATGTTGTCTATAACCATATTATTCCACAAAATTGATTTTTTTTTTCAACGTTGTTATAAAATTATTCCTGTATTAGTTACTAAATCTCACATGCCTCTCAATCATGCTATTAAACATTCAATAATAATGAACATTTTTTCTGAACCAACCAAAATTCTCCCATGACTAGACCAGTAACGATTCCATAAGCAACCGAATCAAGGTTGTGAAAAGCGCTAGGCACTAGGCGGACGGATACCAGCCGCCTAGCCCGCCTAGGTAGCCTCCTAGGCGGACGCCTAGATCTAGGCGGTTCAAAAAAAATCCAAAATAACTACTAAAAATTGTAGAAAAATTCCATAAAACCCAAAAACATGCATAGTCAGGCGCCTAGGGGCATCGGACGGGCACCAAGCGCTTAGTGCCTAGGCGCCGCCTAGACCGCCTTTTAGAACAATGAACCGAACTAAACCGAATTGATATTATGATTTTGGTTACGGTATTTTTAATTTTCACAGGAAATGAAGCTGGCATTTTGTAAAGAGGGTGTCGACGGCGTCGAGAACAAATTCGAAAAATCAAGATCAGTTGGAGCCTCCGCATACATGATTGCATAGACATTAATGATATATCAAGGCTGCTATAAGTAAATGGCACGTATCAGTGGCAAAAGCAAAATTTAAAATTTTCGATACAATACACTAGGTCACCTAACATGAACCCCTTCGTCTCTATGGACCACGCATCTGATGCGTACACGAACCCTTTCGCATACGTAATCGGGCGTGATTTGCTTGAACTATTTATGGATCAATCTCGGTTCATGATAGATCTAGTCCACCCATGAGTCTAAATCACCACACTCATCGTATGAGTCATGATCGATCATCAACCCGACACGAATCCTTATCACGTTGATTCATTTCATGAACCGATGTAACCTCGATTCGATAACCACGAGCATTCCATACACAGAGTAATCTAATTATTACAAACATGTTGCAAGTAGAATATCTAATCTACTTAGTTTAGGATTGTATTAGTATACCTCTGATGATGTCTTAACCGCACACGCGTCCGATCTCTAATCGTATCTGTCACGACCGCGCCCTAATGATCGGATACGAGTACGTGGGTACGTCCAGCCTACGCCGTAGTATCGGTGGTAGAACGTTGTCTAGAAACACACAGTAATATCCATCAACTCACGCAATATATATAAAACAACAATAGTACTCAAAATCACATTTCTAAGGAAGATATCACGAGAAGGATCAATCAATAGAAACAAACTGTCTATAATTCAAGTCCAAAGTTTAGGTATGATAACTCAAAAGTCTAGATCCAAATATAACATAAAGACAGTAGACTACCGGAGACAAATCCGGACAAAAGATGTAGTCTAAAAACTATACTAAAAACTAAGTAGTTGCAGCCGGAATTTCCATTGTGAAGGTTTCCTAATCCGCTGGTAGAGCATGATCAAACTCAGCAATAAGGTCCTCCTGGACCTCGTAATAAGTAGTGAAACGGTCCTCATAGTCGTCCCCAATTTATATCAACATCCAGTCAGGATTGGAGCGAAGTACATCAATAAAAGCAGTTCCAATACATTTGTAACTCCACCTTCCATGTTTTTTTAAATTTTGTTTTCTTAAAAGTTTTCTAAAGAGAATAACAAGTTTTTTCTCTTCTCTTAAAACTGATTATGATTTATAATTAGCTTATAGTTAATTGCTGAATTATTTTGGAAGGAAGTTTGGAAGAGGGGAATTTGAATTTTAAGTTATTGTTGTAACAACCAAGAGTGGACCCCACTCTTATAACAAATCCTAACTGAATTCTCCTTCTCATTGCAAATCTGAAAAGGAGGGGGGGCTCTTTGCATGTTTGCCTTTTAGCGGGAGGGCCTAAGTGCAAATATGCACTGGCTACTTATACCAGTGAGGAGAGAGGAACCCCATTCTCTCCGTCCTCTCCCCGACTCTTCGTTTCTCGAACATTCTGTTCGATCCTCTTCTCCGTTCTCTCGAGCTCCTTCCTAGAGCTCGACCCCCTTTCTTCTCGGCGACTTCCTCGATGGCGCTGGTGGTGGCTTCGGCGATGGTGGCTTTAACGGCGGCGACTCTGGAAGCTTGGCAGTAACTCGAGCTCGTTGTCTCTTCGTCTTCTTCCTGTCTTCTTCCTCGACGAGCTTTGGGCTTCGACTTCCAGAGGGTAAACCCTAACCTAACCCTAATCTCTACTGTTGGTCAGATCTATGGCAGATCTATGGCCTAGACTCTGAGATCCTTTGATCGGTGACGAGATCTAGGGTTTAGCTGGGTTTGTGTGAGATCAATGATGTTCTCTTTCTCTTCGAACAGTTCTAACTGTTCAGATCCGATGGATCTAGGGTTTCTGTGGTCCGATCTTGTAGATCGACCCTTGCATGTGGTTATTTTGGGTTGCATGTTAGATCTATGATGTTTCTTTAGTGGATTCTTCGAGATCAAGTTGATCTGTGACTATTCTGTGGTTGTGATGTTGTTTTCTGAGGAGTTTTTCTCCAGATCTGGTAGTGGTTCCAGATCTGTTGAGTGTGGGTTCGATGGTGTTTTCTGAGGAGAATCCAGTGGATCTATTTCTTTTACTTACATGCTGTCGGTTGGCCTAGACCTAACAAATCCAGTGGTGACTCTAGGGTTGCTCGGTTCGTTAGGTCAGGGATGGGTTTGGTTTTGGAATGTTTTCCTTATCCATTTCTGTGTGGATTTTTGGATGAGATCTGAGGTTCTGAATCTTTTCTTTTGGACTGAGATCTTGTGTCTAACACTCTCGTGTCCGACACTGCATGCAAATTTTATATATTTTAAATTGATGATTCCTTCTTTCTCTTTTCTGTTATTTGTTGCTGGGGATCTTCTGCGTGTTGGACCTCTGTCCCGACTGGACTGTGGCTGTACCTACCTGTTCGTATCCGATGTTCGTGTCGGATACGAAGTGGCGCGGATTCGTGGCTAGAACCTTGCTGGACCTTGCTGTAGCCGTGTCCTCTTTCCCGTGTCCGACGTGCGTGTTGGACACCAAGGAGATGATGTGACTTGACCCTGACGTGACTGGCCTTGGACTGTGGGCCTGACCGACGGTGGACTTTGGCAGTTTGCGGCTATTTATTTGTTGGGCCGGTTGGTGTTTATTCAGTGGGCTTATTTTGTATATTCTTTTGTGGGCTGTTAGTATGGGCTGGGCCATACTGAATGTGTTGTAATATTATTTAATTATATGCTGTAATGGTTATAGTTGGGCTGGTTAGATAGTCGGGTCTGAACTGATCCTTGGTATTGGGTTGACCGGGTGGCAGACTGTTGGGTAAGTGGGCCGAATGGTTGTGGGCCGGCCATTGAACTTTGCCTTTGGGCAGGACTGTCTGTAGTTTATTTTTATAAATAATAAATGTTTTTCCCATTTATTGTGAGTTGATGGAAACATCCTCTTAGAACCAATTTTATAACTAAAAACAATTAGTTAACTTTTCCTTAAATTACTACTGATTAGTTAACTCTTTACTTAAATAACTTTTAAAACCAAGTTTATAAAACAAACCACTTTTATATATATGAAAAGTTGCAAATGCTAACTCTATATATATATAATGAGTTTTTGAAGTATAACTTATAGAAACTCTTAGTGTTAAACACGTAAAACCAAGGGTTGTGTTTAGCATTTGATTTCCCAAGAGAACAAGAAGTTAGTAGTTAAACCTGGTGTAATGTAACTTGTGAACCTCCAAATAAGACTAACTTATTTGGGAAGAATCAAGATAAAGATTTAGTTCTTAACTTTAAAGCAACTAGCATAGTTTATTAACCAACTTGTACATCACTATTGTTAACAGGAGAACATCCAGCTAGATTGCCTACCATATTGCTGGAGCAAGGCAAGTACACTCTATGGTTTTGTGCTTTTCATTATTATCCTGTGCTTCCTTGATTGACACGATTGCAACACGTCATGTACTTTCTGGTGCTCTTGTTCTCTTGTGCTTATTACTTGTATCTGGGGAGGGGAAATATACTATCTATGTGACCAATCCCAAGTAACAACTCAGGTGTGTTTTAGCTTAGACCCCGCATCGTGCACGCGGGTCCTAAGTCACCATTCATGTGCTTTCAGGTGCTTTCAGGTGCTTTCAGGTTCTTACCCTAGCCGGTCACATATTTAGTTATATTTCAAATGCATTACACATATGTTCAGGAGATTACCTTGTGCTTATTTCCTGTGATTCCATGTTCTTTCAGGTGCTTACATATCATGTACTTTCATGTTCTTACATACCATGTTCTTTCATGTACTTTACCCTGTTCTTCATATACTTATTCACTTGTATTTTCCTGTACTTTCCATGTTCCCTTGTGCTTTCATTTCATGATGTCTTGTTCATTACCTAGAATTGTACTTGCTCCGCTCCTGAATAGGATATGTTGCAGGTATGCTTGCAGGACATTGTTCTACTCTATGGGCCAGAGCCCAGGATTTAGCTGAGCAGGATGAGGCTTAGCTTGAGGCTTCAGGTTTAGATTACTTAGCTTTACTTTGAGATTTTGACTTTAGAGTTCATAGCACTTTTCATTCCTGTTGATTCTGGTACATTATGATATATGGATTTGTGGATTATGGTGATCATTCTGGGATACGATTTTAGATGCTGTGATTCTATACTTTCATGTTTATCTGGTTAGTTTTCCCTAGCTTGGTACAGCTTACTTCGTCGTGTCTAACGACGAAGGCTGGGCGTGTCCGACTCGTGTCCGATTATTCGGGAGCGGGTCGTGACAACATTGGTAGAGACTATAAAATATATTAAGCATATGTAAAACCAGATAATTGGGAAGACTGGAATCATACATGTCATAGGTAAAGAGAAAACAAGTAATTAAGTAAGCAAAGGACATGGTGTGACAACATGAAATGAAATGACCAGTAAAACTGGAGTATTCTAAGTGATTTAAAATACTATGTTAGATTTGAGATCGGCTAAGGTATAAGGCACATCGTATCGATGGCTATCAAACTAGATTGGTAAGGCATAACCATACGTGAATGTATGATTAGCTAGCAGTATGGATAAAATAAAAATGCACTAGATGAACTGATCACATTTTTACTTAGTATTTCCTCAGTCCCGACTAATACTCATAGATTCGAGTCTGGATACAATGATTCTAGAAACATGGAAACATGAAACTAGATAAATTGGAGTAAGTCATTATGAACAACATGACCAACACATGTAAACACGTATCCTGAAGATGAATCCATATAATATCAATCCGTGAATCAATCGTGACGACAATCGGGTAAACATAACTAGAGCATGAAATATTGAAGCTATCGAATACTGAAAACAATCGGAGAATGTACTCGCCTGTCGTCCTGAATGGGTGATATGAGTCAGAATCCTTATCGAAATCCAAGTAACCTATATTATGAATAAATTGTATCAATAGATGAAAGGGAACAAATTCTATTTTATCTCTCGAGTTTTTAGGCTTCTAGGTTCAATTACCTACTATAATGGTATCTTGATAGTTGATACCCAAATATACACAACGCATCTAATTCTATTCCTAACCAATCAACTAAACCACTCATAAACTACCCCCCTCACATGCTCACTTGCACATGGATACTGTGCACAGGTGCACTTTGCTGCCTGCTGCACTTGCAGCTGTTGCTGCTGCTTTCTTTTCTAACCCCCTTCTTTTCTTCTTTCATCTAAATACTAACACACACACACACACATCCAAACACACACACACACATATATATATATATATATATATATATATATATATATATATATATATATATATATATATATTTGGAAAATGGTAAATTTTATTCCAAATCAACATAATCATACAATCATACACTCAAACACTCAGTGGGAGTCCCACTCATCATATATCCATCGATTTTACATTAAATTCAATGTTATGGAGGATGCCTACAGGTGGGGTGATAAGCCCCTCGAATATGAGACGGTTTCGTTCCCTCCATACATGCCAGATAGCAGTAGCCAGCCGTACTCCAGCGGTCTTGAACCAGTCCTGCCCTCTCCCTCTTCTGTCCCGAATCTCAGTGATAATATCACCGATCCACTTTCCAGAATCACATTCGTCCAGCGCCCTGTCATGTTCCGACCAGATATGCCAGGTCACCTCACACTCAAAGAAAAGGTGTCTCATAGATTCATTTTCCCCTCCACATAGCACACACTTTGGGTCAGGCATCTGAAACCCAAAAGAAATAAGGCGATCCCTCGTCAGTAGGCTGCCCAGTAGAAGTCGGTAAACACAAAGCTGCATCTTCCTGGCTAGTCCCTTACACCAAATGAACTCATAGTCAGCACTGGAAGAGAATGAACGACGAACGAGATTATAGCAGCTTTGGAACCTGAACTTCCCAGTACCCACCGAATCTCCCGACGGGTCCCATATCCAGCAGTCAGCTAGTTGTGCCGGGTCAATAGCAACCGTGCTGATCATCTCTCTAGCTCCACAGTATGGCAGTATGACTCAGGACTTCAACCTCTATTCCGGATAATGTGTTGGCAAGTCAGCCCCCTTCAAACTTCCCGGTGCATCCAGACTCCCTTGATCTCCAACAGAGATTGCCGATCTATCCACGGATCCTGCCAGAGGTCCGTTCAAGTTCCATCTTTCATGATCCTCCGGATGGCAAATTGTAGAACCTCCCTGCGCCTCAAGATAAGCTTGAACGTGACGGAGTAGTTGTTGTCAGAGGAATATGCCTAGAAGTTGCTATGCTTCACATATCTACTATGAATCCAATCGGCCCAGAGGGACTCCCTATTAATGAATCTCCAATGCCAGCTTCAGCGTCGAGGCCTCCATGACCTCCAGCAAGGGTCAAAGTTCCACTCCTCCCTCCTTTCTAGGCCTACAAAGCTGCTCCCAGGAGATCGCATGCATACTTCCCCTCCAAATGAAGTCTGCACATATCCGCTCTACTTTCTTAATGGTGGCAACAGGAATCAGAATAGACTGCAGCCAGAACTGAGCCAAAGTCGAGATAACCGATCTGACCAACTCAATGCGGCCCCCAAAAGAGAGACCAGCGGCTTGCCAACCCTCGACCCTCCGCTGGGCATACTCCACCAGACTATGACAATCCTGGTTCCGAGCATAGTTGACTGTCAGAGGAACCCCTAGATACTTCACCGGGATATCACTCCTCTCTACTCCCAGGGCATCGGCTTGTTCCTCCTTCTGGGGGCAAAGAGAACTGAAGTAAACCCTCCTCTTCTCTCTGTTCATTTAGAGTCCTGATAGGGTTTCCAGCTCACCCATAATCTCCGAGATCGTGTGCAAGCCCTCCATAGACGGCTAAATGAATACCAGAAGGTTGTCGGCATATATGAGGTGGGTGATCGATGGCTCGACTCTCCTGAACAACGGAACTAACCTCCCACGATGTACCGCCATGTCCATCAAGCAAGTGAAGTATTCCATGACAAGCGTGAACAGGTAAGGCGGCTGAGGGTCACCTTGCCGGAGTCCACGGTTGTTGTGGAAGAATCCATACGGGGTATCCTGGATAAGGACAGAGAAGGTGGGAGTCGTGATGCACTCCCGAATCCTCGCTACCCAGCGATCATCGAACCCCATAGCAGTCAGTAGGTGCCACAAGAAGTCTCTATTAACCATGTCATATGCCTTCCTCAAATCCAGCTTCACACACGCCTTCTCACCTCCAGGTTTGTTGAAGCCCCTCACCATCTCATGTGCAAGTAGGCTATGCTCCGCAATCGACCTCCCCTTAATGAAAGCCGCCTGGTTCGGAGAGACTAAGTCCTGCATGATCCCCTCCATACGCCGGCACATGAGGTGCGTAATTATCTTGTAGAGATAATTACAGCATGCAATAGGTCTAAAATCCGCCAACAATGTCGCCCCCTCCTTCTTTGGCACAAGTGTCAAGAAGGTGTGATTCAGCTCCTTCAGCAGCATCCCTTTGGTGAAGAACTCCTGTACCGCCTCAAGGACCTGGAACTTCAGAATATCCCAGTGTTGTTTGTAGAACCCACTGCTAAAACCATCCGGGCCTGGAGCTTTGTTGGGGTCCGCCATCGAGATAATAGTCTCCACCTTCTCCATAGTAATAGGGGCAAGTAGTAGGCTATTCCCATAGGGAGTCACCAACTTCTTCGTAACTACATCCGAAAACGCAGACAGATAGTCAGTCTGAAAATATAACTCAGAGTAGTACCTGACAGTCACCCCTTGGATCTTTGCCGACTCCTCCACCAGATTACCCTCCGCATCAAGCAGCTAGAAAATGTTGTTCCGATATTGTCTGGTCCGAATGACATCATAGAAGAACCTGGAGCATCAGTCACCATCCTTAAGCCAGGAACATTTAGCGCGCTGGGTCGCATTAATCTCCTTCTGCAGACGCAAAATGTTAACTTCCCCGATCAGCTCCTCTCTCGCTGCTAGGTTCCCGTTCATCATATCAGATTGCATGTCTTGTTGGATGATCCGTAGCTCCGCCTCCTTATCTTCTAGTGAAGTCTTGGGCAAATCCTTCACCCAGCTTCGTAAGGCCTTCTTTGTGGACTTGAGCCGGTGCATCATACGATACTGAGCCGTACCCTCCTGGAGGCAAGTAAGGCCCTCGGTAACAGCTTCTAAGTAACCCTCTGAGAGATACCAGCTGTTGTCGTACCGAAAGGGGCGCGGCCTCACAGTAGGCCGGTCTGTGAAGCTAACCCTCATCGGGGAATGGTCGCTCGTCCCAGCGGCCAGACCCTCAGTCGAAGAATTAGGGAAGCGACGAAACCACTCCCCGTTGTCCAGGGCTCTATCCAACTGGCAAGCAACCCTGTTACGGACTGCTTTGTTGTGCCAGGTCCAGATAAATACCGAGCGCGACAGCCCCTGAAGCCCTGCCTGGAGGAGGCATCTCTGAAAGTCATACAGGATCGGATCTGGAACCGGTCTGCCGTCCACCTTCTCCTCTCTGTGCAGTAGGGCGCTGAAGTCACCCATCAGAAGAAGCGGCAGGTGCGAAGAGTCAGCAGCGGTAGCTACCCTGGATATGTCGCTCCAGAGCGTCTCCCGACGCCGCCTGTCAATGTGGCCGTACACCGCTCCCAGTAAGAACCGAAAGCCACCCTTATTCGAAAAAGAGATGGCAATCAGCTGCTCCGTCATCAAAATCAAGTTCCAATCCCAGCTCTTTGAGGACCCAGATCCTTGCCATGTCGCAAAGTGCCAAGTTGTGGAGTTGGACCCAATGAGATGGGGTCCGACGAGCAAGAGTCTTCTGTCCTTTTATCTTAGTCTCCAGCAGGACAGAGATGTCGCACTTCTCTCTGTGTAAGACCCCATAAATCTCCCTCCTTCTCCCTAACGAACACGCACCCCTCACGTTCCAGGCGATTACTGCCATTAATTATTGAGAGGTAGGTTCCCCTGAATGTCACCTGGACTGGCACCTGGGGGTGGAACCACATCTGTCGTTGTCATATCCTCCTCCATCCCAGCAGTAGGGGCATACTGGGTCGCTGCCTAGGAGAGCACCAGTGCCCAGGCCGGCTTGTCCACACAGTACGTCTCATCCCTATCAGGGGAATGTCCCCCCACACTTGGGGGGCCATCACGTAGTGGTACAGCGCGTCTCTTCCTGCTATAGACGAGCTCCTCAGAAGAGCCGCCATCGCCCCGCTCCTCTCCCCGAGGCCACCATACCTCTGGTAACCATACTCCTCTGCGCCGAGAAGGTGATCAAAGTCCCACTAAGGGGAGCCGGCTGGGGCGAGATAGTGAGATTCAGTCCCCCAGCTTCCTCCATCGGTCGATCCCCTTCCTGCATGATATCCTCCGCTCTGTCGTCCCCGGATATAGACTCCATTGCCCGTGATGTGCCAAGCACCTCAATAGGGGGCGGATTCGGCCCCGACTGTGATCCTCCCGACGGACATGTACTGTCCAGATGCCCGAAACAAGCACACTGTGAACAGGTTGGGGGAACCCATTCATACTCCACCTTCTGGGTTAGGACCTCTCCATAAGGCACTTCATACTCCAGTAGACTCGGTAACTCCCCTCAAGCCCGGATCTCAACGAATATACGGACATACATCAACCTCGACCGAAAGGCTGTAGCATCATCAGCCTTGATCGGGGTGCCAACCAAGCTGGCAAGTCGCATCAGCAATGGAATGCTCCAAAACCATACAGGGAACTCCGAGAAGCGTATCCGAACCGAGATGGCGTTCAAGACTTCCTTCTCACATCGCAAATCAGGGGTCCACTCCTTCAGAATGATCAACCTGCCATCGAATGTCCACGGACCGCCTTGCAGGATCCTGGTAACATCTTCTGCTAGCCCAAACTTCACATAGTATAAACCGTTTTCCCTAGCAAATATCTCCATACTACCTTTTGGCTGTCAGATACGTGCCGCATACCCCCGGATCTGTCCATAGAATGGTTTGTTTCCTAGGACGTACAGAACTAGCATGTTTTTCCAGAAGGCAGTCACCTTCTCAATCTCCTCTGCAGGGAACGAGGCCCGGAAGCCGCTCCCTACCTTCTTCGGCTGCTCGTATTCCATGGAAATGGGACTTTTAGGCCCCACCGATTTGCAAATATCAGTCCAGGACCTTCCCGCTGGGCGGGGAACCGACCCCTATGAACGAGGGACAACCCCAGGAGTAGATAACCCTGGGCCCTGACCTCCCAGGTTCACCACTTTACCCTTCCCTTTTTCCGCCGTGGTCTCCTTAGGCCGCCAGCCCATCGGTCTCCCAGAAGGCGCCACCGGACCACTGGACGACGTCCGCAACCCAGAGCCCCCGCTCGGTCTCCTCTCAGTAGAAAAGTGCGTCTTTTGTGGGGTCTGCACGCCCCCCACCTTACCCCCCGTCTTGGTCCCCAAACGTCTCGTAACCGTCGTCCAGCCACCTCCCACCACCTGGCCCTCCTGAGAGCGAGATCCAGATCCAAATTGGAAATCAGGGATTCCAGAAAGATCTGGAACCCACCGATCTGCCCTTCCCAACGATCCTCTCCCGGCAACCGCCATCGGCTCACCCCGACCGTCGGGATCTTTCCGACCACCCCCCGTGCTGGTGCCCGCGGGGCCACCAGCGCCGCCCGCCTGGGTGCCCTTGCCAGCAGCTGCCGCAGTCGCCTGGCCGGCCTCCACCTCCTGGCGCATGGCCGCCAGCGCCCCTCTGGACGCCTGCCTGGGAGTCAACGCCCGCCTGGGCTCCCTCCTGGCCACCCGTGGTCCCCGACCTCTGCTTCCCGTGCCAAATTGATCTCTGCAGCCGCCCGCCGGTCCGCTCCCACCCCCGGCGCTGGGGTCCTACGGGGGGGGGGGGGGGGGGGGGGGCTATGGTGCCGGGTCGCGATCTCCCCTGGTCGCACGCGTACGAGCCCGAAACCCTAGCAGAGCTCATGAGTTATATATATATATATATATATATATATATATATATATATATATATATATATATATATTTGAAAAAAGGGTAAATTTTATTCCACTATCATCGCAATAAGGTTACAGCATAGAGATACAATCCCAACTCAGGGGGACATTACTAGTACATCCGACTCAATGTTATGAAGGATGCCCACCAGTGGAGTGGACAGTCCCTCATAAATGCGCCGGTTCCTCTCCCTCTAGACATGCCAAACTGATGCAGCAAGCCTCAATCTAGCACGTCTGGCCCAGCTCTGCTCCTGGCCCCTGCAATCTCCAATCCACTTAAAGATTTCTCTGAAGTCACGCTCCCTTCCAACCCCTCCCAAGTATCTCCGGCTCTGCTCTGCCCAGATGCTCCACGCCACATGGCACTGAAAGAACAGGTGCCCAATGGATTCATTCTCTGTCTCACACAAAACACACTTAGGGTCAGGGACAGGGACCCCGAACCGAAGCAGTCTGTCCCTAGTAAGCAACCGGCCCAGCACCAGTTTATATGCAGACAGTTGCATCTTTCTGGCAAGGCCCTTCCCCCAAATAAAGTCGTACTCCTCGATCTTGTCGAAGTGGGAACGAACAAGATAGTAGTAGCTGCTAAATCGGAACTCTCCAGCACCCTCCGTGTAGCCGGGAGGGGCCCAAACCCAGACGTCAGACAGTACATCAGGAGTGATCGGTACCTGCCTGATCTCCCCTCCTAACTGAGCAGTGAAACGATACTCCTCTGGTCTCCAGACCCCACCCCTGATGATGTGCCTACAAGTCAGACCTCTGTACGCCACACCGTCCGTCTGGGGACCCAGAATCTCCAGGAGAGACTGACCTGCAATGTCACATACCCAGAAGTTCCTACCCCGGAGATACCGACTAGACATCCAAGCCGACCAAAGAGAATCGCCCTGAAGGAACCTCCACGCCAGCTTGATCCCCGCCGCCTCCCTGACAGATACTAGAGAACGCAGACCCACACCTCCCTCCTTCCTAGGACGACAGAGCTGCTCCCAAGAGATGGCATGAATCCCCCCATGCCATATGAACTTGGCACATATGCCCTCAATCTTTATGATAGTAGCCAAAGGAACCATAATAGATTGGAGCCAAAACAAAGCAATAGCAGATATAACCGATCGTACCAGCTCAATACGCCCTCCAAAAGATAGACCAGCCGCCTGCCAGCCCTCTACCCTCCTCTGCGCAAAGTCCACCAGACTCTGACATTCTCGGTCCTTCGCGTAGTTGACAGATAGTGGCACCCCCAGATATTTCACCGGGAGGTCACCCTTTTCCACCCCAAGTTCCAGGGCCCGTTCCTCCTTCAAAGTACAAGAGCTGTTGAAGTAAACTTTGCTCTTGTTCCTGTTCAACCGAAGACCCGATAACTGTCCGAACTCCTCCATCACCACCGCAAGCTCCCTCATCCCTCGCATGGAAGGCCTCATCAATACCAATAGATCATCCGCATAAATGAGATGTGAGACCACCGGAGAGACCCTGCTGTATATCGGTACAATCCTCTCCCGATGCACCGCGATGTCCATCAAACAGGTAAAATACTCCATCACGAGGGTGAATAGGTAGGGGGAAAGCGGGTCCCCCTGCCGTAGCCCCCTGCTGCTGCCGAAGAACCCGTAAGGTATACCCTGAATGAGAACCGAGAATATAGGGGAGGTGATGCACGCTCTGACTCTGTCCACCCATGTCTCGGAGAAGCCCATCGCACCCATCAAATGACAGAGGAAGTCCCTGTTGACGGTGTCGTAGGCTTTCCTCAGGTCGAGCTTCACACACGCTTTCATCCCTCCTGGCTTGTGGAACTCCCGAATCATCTCATGAGCCAGCAGGCTATGCTCAGCAATAGACCGCCCCTTGATGAATGCCGCCTGATTCCAAGAAACCAGGCCCTGCATAGCGTCCTCCATCCTCCTGCACATAAGGTGAGTAATTATTTTATACAAATAATTACAGCAAGCAATCGGTCGGAAGTCAGCAAGAGAAGTCGCCCCCTCCTTCTTGGGCACCAGCGTCAGGAAGGTGTGGTTCAGCTCCCTCAGGAGCTTGCCCGTCTCAAAGAACTCCTGAACAGCCTCTAGAACCTGGGCCTTGAGGGCACCCCAATGGCGCTTGTAGAAGCCGCTGGAGAAACCGTCCGGCCCAGGGGACTTGGAAGCATCAGCCTGCATCACAATCGCCTCCACCTCCGCCATCCGGATAGGAGCCATAAGAAGACTGTTGCCATACTCAGTAATCAACGTCTTCGTAGTCAGCTGCGGAAATACCGTGGGATAGTCCGTCTGATGATAAAGCTCAGAGTAGAACCGGACAGCCTCCTCCTGGATAGCAACCTGGTCGGTCACAAGACGTCCATCACTGCCTAGAAGTCTCTGGATGCAGTTCCGGTGTTGGCGAGCCCGAATGACATCATAGAAGAATTTGGTGCAACGGTCCCCATCCTTGAGCCAGGAGCATTTGGCCCGTTGAGCCGCGCTAATCTCCTGCTGGAGCCGCAAGGTGTTGACCTCTGCAGCCATCTTCTTCTCTCTAGCCTCCATCTCTCCACTCATCATGTCTCCCTGAAGGTCTGACTGCAGGTTTCTCAACTCCGCCTCCTTCTCCTGTAAGGAGGTCCGGGGGAGGGCCCTCACCCAGTCTCTGATGGCGCGTTTGGTCTTCTTCAGCCTGTGAACCATACGGAACTGAGCAGTGCCGACCACATCCTGACAAAGACCCCCCGCCACAGTCTCCTCATAGCCAGGCGATAGGAACCAACTGTTGTCATACCGGAACGGACGGGCTCTCCATCTGGGACTCTCCACGAAGCGCACCAGGATCGGCGAATGGTCACTGGTCCCCGCAGGAAGCCCCTCAGCAACAGCAGAGGGGAATAGGCGGAACCAATCACTGTTCCCCAAAGCCCGACCAAGCTGGCATGCCACCCTGCCAACCACCGCCTTGTTGTGCCACGTCCATATGTGCCCCACCTTCTCCAGATCCCTGAGCCCGGACTGGAGAAGGCAGGACTGAAAGTCTGATAAAATCTGGTCCGGCACCGGCCGCCCCCCCAGCTTCTCCCCCCTATATAGCGTGGCATTGAAGTCTTCCATAATAAGCAGGGGGAGATGACTATGCACCGCCAATGAACTCAGCCTAATGATGTCCTGCCACAAGACCTCCCGCAGCCTCCTGTCATTGTGCCCATAGACAGCACCAAGTAAGAATCGGAACCCACCCTTGTTGGTGAAGGATATGGCCACCAGCTGGTCAGTCATGAAAACCTCCTCCCCCTCCCAGCTAGCTCCGTTCCATCTAACCCAGATTCTCGCCATATCACAGAGACCAAGGTTGTGGAGTTGTACCCAGTCCGTAGGGGTTCTACGAGACAGGGTTTTCGCCCCCCGATCTTAGTCTCTTCACACTTCTCCTTCCTCAGCACCTCACTAATCTCCCTCCATCTCCCCAGAGAACACCCCCCCCCCGGACATTCCAGGCAAGGGCCGACATCTAATCCGCGGGTGGGGTCCCCTGAACATCCTCTGAAGGCGCACCCGGGGAGAGTGCAACCTCCATATCTCTGGACTCCTCATCTCTATCCCCCTGAAGAAGAGGCTGAGCTAGGACCGCTACCCATTTAGGGTTGACCTTCCACACTATCTCCGCCCCACCTTGTCCGCTGTCCTCACTATGCGACTCCGTAGCCTGGCGCTTCCGACTGTATACCTGAAGTGCTAAGGTATTATCCTCTCCTTTTCGCCTGTCCTCCTGTCCCATACTCCTGGTGATCATAGTCCTCGTCCCCGTATACTCAACCATCGCTCCGGTAAAGATCTCCGTCGGAGACCCGTCGTTTTCCCCAGAGACGGGGGGGAAGGTCTGCCTCCATCTCATCCTCCATCAAGCCCGCCTGGTCAACTACAGGGGTATTAACTACACCACCTGTCTCCTGCACTGCCTCCTCCGTCACCACTTCAGAAGCTCCTCCACGCCTACAAGCACTCGGGAGATGCCCAAAGCAGACACACGCCGAACATCTGGGGGGAACCCACTCATACTCCACCTTCTGCATAAGAATCTGGCCAGTAGGTGTCCGGTACTTCAACTGCTCTGGCAGGTCCAACCTGGCATCAATCTCCACAAATATCCGAGCATACATCAATCTAGTCCTGAAGGCGGTGGCATCGTCCGCCTTAATCGGCTTGCCAATGAGGCTGGCAAGTCTCATAAGAAGGGGGACACTCCAGAAGCGAACCGGGAATTCAGGGAACCGAACCCACACAGGCACCGCATTCAGCACCTCCTTCTCACATCTCAAGTCAGGGGTCCATTGCTTCAGTATGATGAGGCGTCCATCGAACGTCCATGGCCCTCCCTGGAGGATCTGAGCCACATCTTCTGCCATCCCAAATTTAACGAAGTAGAAGTCGTTCTCCTTGGAGAAGAACTCCATGCTACCCTTCGGCCGCCATACTCTATCCGCATAACCACGGATCTGCCCGTAGAAGGGCTTGCTACCCAACACATATAATACTAAAGTATTCTCCCAGAATGCCGTCACCTTCGCCACTTCCTCAGCCGGAAAGTCGGCGCAGAGCTCACCCCCAACCGCCATAGGCGCAACATACTCCATCGATGCCGGAGTCTTTGCAACCCCCACCTTGCACGCATCTGCCCAGGATACAGGCCGCGGGCCCGAAACACGAGGCAGGATCGTCGGGGCCGGCCGGCCACTCACGTTCGTAGCAGTCCCTCTCCCCCCGATAACTGGGCCAGCCGCCCCTGCTGACTCCGTCGCTCGAGGCCTCCACGTAGTCCTGGCTTGTCCCTCCCGTCCACCTGTGTGCGCCTGGCCCACCGTTGGTCCTGTTCTCCTGGCTATCCCTGACCTCCTATCCGATCCATGCATTGAAGTTGAGCACCTCCTAGTCTCAGAGATTTGCGATCGTTGCCCACCCCCTCGCCGTACCCTCCGATTTTGAACCGTGGTCCAAGCCCCCTCCTCACTCTGTCCATCCTCCAATCCAGTCAATGCCCTTTGGGCGGTGAACACCATAGAGGAGCCCCCCGGAGCACCCGCCATCGAACCACCGGCCAAAACCGTGCCCGGTGGCGTCGCCGCCGACCGCAGCCATCCCCGGCCACCCCCCCACCTGTGGTGGGTCGCCGGCAGCCGCCCGCCCCCGGGGGGTTCGCCAGACCCCCCCGGCAGCGCCCCTGGCCGCCAGCGTGCCCGCGCGCACGCGCATCAGCCGCGTTTGGATTTTCCGGCGGCCGGCCGCCGCCGCCCGCCTCCAGTTGGTCGCCGCCGGCCGCCGCCGCCACCCCCTTGCCTTTCCCCCTGTCCGGAGGTCGGTTGGCCGCCTCCTCGCTTCGATTTGGTGATGCCCTAGCAGAGCTAGGGTTTGCTTCCTTCTCCGTCGCCATTTTATATATATATATTTTTTTTGGAATAAGGGTGAATTTATTTCTCGCATATAGCGGAAAAGGTATTAGAGTACAACATCACAACTTTCCATGCCCCAAAAAACTATTATGGGGCCATTACAGATACATCGAATTCTATATTATGTAGAATTCCAATAGGGGGGGTAGTCAAGCCCTCAAAGATACGTCTGTTCCGCTCCTTCCAGATGTGCCAAACAGACGCAGCAAGACGGACTCTGGCTCTTCTAGCCCACTTGGGATCCCGTCCTCTGTGATCTCGGATCCAGCTGAGGATGCTCCGAATATCTCGATCCATCCCCACTCCTCCTCTCAGCTGTGCACATTACTCAATCCAAATGTGCCAGGTCACCGGGCAACCAAAGAAGAGATGCCCCATAGATTCATCTGCATCAGTACATAGCACACATTTGGCATCCGGGATCTGCATCCCAAACCGGAGGAGTCTGTCTCTCGTCATCAATCTACCCCGGAGGAGGCGATAAGCACATAGTTGCATTTTTCGTGCAACTCCCTTGCCCCAAATGAAGTCCACCTCTTCAGCCTGGTCGTGGTGGGTCCGAACCAAATCATAGCAGCTACGAAAGCAGAATAGACCTGAACCTCCCCCCGTACCTGGGCCGGCCCAGCTCCATGAATCCTCCGTCTGGTCAGCGTCTATGGGAATGAGGTGAATCTCGGCTGCAAGCTGGCCAGTAAATGGGTAACCCTCTGGCCTCCAAACTCCGTCCCTAATGATCCGGCTGCATGTGAGTCCCCTTCTCGCTTCCCTGTCCAGCTGTCCTCCCAATATCTCGAGCAGAGATCTGGAACCCAACCAAGGGTCTAGCCAAAGGTCGGTAGTCGTCCCATCCTTCATGCGCCTGCAGATAGCTGTCTGGAGTACCGGTCTACATCTCAGGATGGCCTTGAATGTGACCGAGAAATTGTTGTCTATCCTGCAGGTCCAGAAGTTGGTCCTCCGTAAGTATCTGCTAGCCATCCAGTCCGCCCAGAGCGACCCTCCCTTGATGAATTTCCAGGCCATCTTCACACAAGCTGCCTTCCGAACCGCATGAAGAGGCCTCAACCCAACTCCTCCTTCCTCCCGAGGCCGACATAACTGATCCCAAGATATCGCATGTATCCCTCCCCTCCAGATGAAGTTAGCACAAATAGCCTCCACCTTCCGAATAGTAGCTGTAGGGATCTGGATCGACTGGAGCCAGAACATAGTGATGCCCGCAATGACCGACCGCACCAACTCAATCCGTCCCCCAAATGAAAGTCCCGCCACTTGCCAGCCCTCCACTCTCTTCTGAGCAAAGTCCACCAAGCTATGACAATCCTGCTCGCGGGCAAAGTTGACCGTGAGCGGGACCCCCAGGTATTTCACTGGAAGCTCGCCTCTGTCCACACCTAAGGCGAAAGCTCTCTCCTCCTGTAGTGTACACCGGGAGCTGAAGTAGACTCTGCTCTTCTCCCGGTTTAACTGGAGCCCTGATAGCCGCCCGAACTCCTCCATAATGTCAGAGAGCGCTCTCATACCCCTCATGGAAGGCTGGAGTAACACCAATAAATCATCAGCATAAATCAAATGAGATACAACAGGACTCACCAACCGGAAGAGGGGAACAATCCTCCCGCTATGCACTGCTATATCCATCATACTCGTGAAGTACTCCATCACCAAGGTAACGAGATACGGGGAGAGGGGGTCACCCTGCCTCAACCCCCTGTTGCTACTAAAATAACCATGTGGCGTGCCCTGGATGAGGACAGAGAAGGTAGGGGAGCAGATGCACTCCCTCACCCTCGCAACCCATCTCTCGTCAAACCCCATGGCAAGCATCAAGTGGCACAGGAAGTCCCGATTGACCGTGTCATACGCTTTCCGAAGGTCAAGCTTCACACAAGCCTTCATCCCCCCCCGGTTTGCTGAACTCCCGCACCATCTCGTGAGCAAGCAGACTGTGCTCCGCTATCGACCGACCCTTGATGAACGCTGCTTGGTTCTGGGACACTAGACCCTGCATAATCCCCTCCATACGCCTGCACATAAGATGAGTGATAATCTTGTAAAGGAAGTTACAGCAAGCTATGGGTCTAAAGTCTGCAAGTGAGGTCGCTCCTTCCTTCTTAGGGACCAGAGTCAGGAACGTGTGATTCATCTCCTTCAGCAGCCGGCCCTCAACAAAGAACTCCTGGACAGCTGCCAGAACAGGTGCCTTAAGCACACCCCAGTGCCGCTTAAAGAACCCCGCAGAGAAGCCATCAGGCCCAGGAGCTTTGTTGGGATTAGCCTTCTTCACAATATCTTCCACCTCCTCCATCCTCACCGGAGCCAAAAGCAGACTGTTCCCATGTCGGGACACCAGTCTCTTCGTAACCAGGGCCGGGAACATGCTGGAGTAGTCCGTCTGCTGATATAAGTCAGTGTAGAATCTGACGGCCTCCTCCTGGATCTCCACCGGATCTCTTACAAGACGTCCCTCAGCATTCAGAAGTCTGGGGATGCTGTTCCGATGCTGACGGGTGCGGATCACATCATAAAAGAATTTGGTGCACCGGTCTCCATCTTTGAGCCAGGTGCATTTAGCCCTCTGTGCCGCACTGATTTCCTCCTGAAGTCTCATGATGCTTACCTCCTCAATCAGGGCCTTCTCCTTAGCCGCCAGTTCCCCATTCATAATGTCAGATTGGAGGGCCACCTGAGTGACCCGCAGCTCTTCTTCCTTCTCAGTCAGGGTAGTCCGCGGTCTTGTCTTCACCCACCCTCTGATAGCCCTCTTGAGTTGTTTGAGCTTGTGAACTATGCGAAATTGGGCCGTGCCATCCCGCAAGTGCTGCATCTCTCCCATAACTACCTCCTCATAACCTGGTGAAAGGTACCAGCTGTTGTTGTACCGGAACGGCCTCGCCCGCAGAGCGGGTCTCTCACATAGGCCCACCCGGATAGGAGAAAGATCGCTAGTACCCGCAGCCAGACCTTCCGCCACCGAGTTCGGGAAACACCTGAACCACTCACTGTTGCCCAAGGCCCGATCCAGCTGACAAGCAATACGATTCTGAGTAGCCTTGTTGTGCCAGGTCCAGATATGTCCAGTTCGCTCCAGCCCCCGCATGCCAGACATAAGAAGGCACCTCTGGAAGTCATATAAAATCGGATCCGGAACAGGCCGGCCCCCAACCTTCTCTTGACGAAGCAACATAGCATTGAAGTCCCCCATGATGAGTAGGGGAAGATGCATGTTGTCCGCCATCCGACCCATAAGCACAATATCCTCCCACAGAGCCTCCCGGAGTCTCCGGTCGTTGTGCCCATAAACAGCACCCAGAATGAATCTGAATCCACCTTTATTCTCAAAAGTAACACCGATGAGTTGCTCAGACTTGTGAATCTGGACCCCCACCCAACCACCTGTGTTCCACCTAACCCAGATCCTTGCCATACCGCAAAGATCTAAGTTATGGATGTGATCCCAGGTTGCCGGAGTCCGACGTGAGAGCATAGCGGCCCCTCGAATCTTCGTCTCCAGCAGAATAGCAATATCACATGCCTCTCTCCTCAGCACCCCTCTGATCTCCCTCCATCGGCCAATGGAACACCCCCCCCCTAATGTTCCATGCTAGGACCGACATCTAAATAAAAGATGTTGGGTCCCCCTGTAACTCCTCTGGATCGACACTCGAGGGAAGTGTCTCATCCGTCTGCTCCAGAACTGCATCTACCATAGAGGAAGGGGCAAGATGAGCCTGAATCCGGCTAAGAGTAAGTGTCCAGTCGGGATTGGGCTCGGTCTGATCATCCATCTCCCTCATCTGAGGAATATCCTCCAGAGTGGCAGGGGCGTGTCTCTTCCTGCTGGTGTAAACCATCAGTGCCGTGGAGGCCTCCGCCCCCCTCTGACTACTCTCCGCCGCACTCATCCCCCTAGTCATCATAGTCCTCTGAGGCCTGAACAGGACCAGCGCACCCTGCATGCTCTCCTGTCTCGATGTCAATCCTGTCTCCAGTCTCCTATCAATCTCCATAACCGTGTCTTCCTCCATGTGTCTCACTGGCGCCGTCTCCTCAGGCGAGTGACTAGGGGCCGCCTCCCTCTCTGGTGCCTCCGTCTGAACCGACTCCGGCCGGGATGTCTCTGTCTGGCCCTCCTGTGGCCTGGCGGACTCTTTCCCCTTATAGTTGCACGCACTGGTAATGTGTCCAAAGCACTCGCAATTCGAACACATGGGTGGGACCCAATCATACTCCACAGCCTGCGTCAGAACCTCTCCAGATGGAACCTGATACTCGAGCATGCTCGGGAGTTCCGAACCTGCCTTGATCTCCACAAAGACTCTGGCGTACATTATTCTAGTTCGGAAAGTAGTGGCCTCATCTGCCTTGATCGGCTTCCCCACGAGGCTGGCGAGTCTCATGAGAAGCGGGATGCTCCAATATTGGACAGGGAATTCAGGGAACCGGATCCAGACGAGGATGGCATTCAACACTTCCTTCTCACACCTCAGCTCCGGTGTCCATTCTTTCAGAATAATGAGTCTCCCATCGAACGACCATGGCCCTCCCTGAACAATCCTGGTCACATCCTCCGCCAGCCCAAACTTGACATAGTAGAATCCATTCTCCCGGGAGAAGAATTCCATGCTGCCCTTAGGCCTCCAGACTCTCTCCGCGTAACCCCTGATTTGTCCAAAGAACGGCTTATTCCCTAACACATATAGCACTAATGTGTTCTTCCAGAAATCGGCGACCTTTGCAATTTCCTCTGCGGGGAAGTAAGCCCTATGTCCTCCACCAACCGCCATAGGGGTAACATATTCCATAGACATCGGACTCTGCGACTCCACTGGGGTGCAGACCTCCTTCCAAGACCTAGGCCTCTGCACCGCAGAGGGGGTCCTGGTTGGAGGAGTATCAGTAGCCGGGGCTTGTCTACCAGCATCAACTATAACACCCTTTCCCTTCTCCGCCGCCGTCGCCTTTGGCCGCCAACCAGACACTGTGCGAACCATATTCCCCCCTCGGCGATGCGGATCAGCAGTACCTCTCATGGGTCGACTCCCAGAAGTCCCTAGGTTCTGAACCCCCCGTCGTCCTCCGGCCCGACGTCTCACCACCGTCTGCCAGCCTGCCTCTCCAGTCCCGTCCGCCCCCATAGGAGGCCCCGACCCGAATTCGAACGTCGGTGCCGGACCTGTACTCACTCCGATAAATCCAACCGACCCTCTCCCACCGTGGAGCGCCCCGCCGCCGCAGCCCGACCCCCCCCCCCCCCTCCGCCTGGGGGGGTCTCCCTGCTACCGCCGCCATTAGGGCGGGCCGCCCCCTCCCTGCCGGTGTCACCCGACCCCCCCCCTCCGCCTGGGGGGTCTCCCCGCAGCCGCCGCCTCCTGGGAGGTCCGCCCCCTCCCCGCTAGGTTCGCCCGACCCCCCTCCTCCGCCGGGGGGGGTAGCTTTGCCGCCGCCACCGCCTTGGGGGGTGGCACCCCACCTTCTAGGGTCGCCCGACCCCCCTCCACCGCCTGGGGGGGTCGCCCCCCCTCCGCCGCCCTTCTGCAGGAGCCGCCCGCCCCCCCTTCCCACCTTTCCGCCGGCCATCAAGGGGGTCGGGGGGCGGGGGGGAGGAGCCGTCGCCGCCGTCGCGAGCAGGTACTTGGATGCCCTAGCAGAGCTAGGGTCGGGATCTCGATCGGGAGCCATCAATAATAACCTCTTATGTACAAGTATAACAAACTACCACTACACCACAAATGCTTTGAAGGCGAAGGATGGCTTCTAGGGTTCCTAGCGATTCGGGCGACTCCCGCTCGAGGAAGTCGAGACATGGACTTGGGGGGTCCCCTCCGTGGGACCCTGGCGCCAGGGGTGGAAGAGGACTGACGAGCGGCGACGGCCAGGCCGGCGGCGACGGCCAGGCCGGCGGCGGCATCGGGTCTGGAGTGGGCGGCTGGAAGTCCGTGGGTGCCAAGGCGGGAGACCAGGTTAGCGTTGACGCCCAGGCGGGTGGCCAGGTGGGCGCCGTCAACCTGGCGAGTGGCTAGGGGGTGGGGGGCATCTAGGCGGACGGCCAGGCAGCGGCCGCTGCTGCTGGCTCGGTCCCTAGGGCAGGCGGCGCGGATGGCCGTACAGGCGGCAGTGCGGGGTGTGGCCGGAATGTTCCCAGCGGCCGGGGCAGGCCGCTGGCGGGTGCTGGGGGAGGTTCGTCGGGATTGGCGGAGCGGTGGGTTCCCGATCTTCCCGATTTTTCTGGAAATCCGGGTTTCCAACCTAGATCTGGACCCAGTTCTCGGGGGGCCAAGGGGAGGGAGGTGGCTGGACGACGATTACGAGACGGCGGGGGGCCAAGACGGAGGGAAAGGTGGGGGGCGCGTAGACCCCTCAAAAGGCGCGCTCCTATGCGGAGAGGAGAACGATCGAGGGATTGGGGCTGCGGACATCGTCACGTGGCCCGTTCGCGACAACTGGGAGATCGGTGGGCTGGCTCCCCAAGGCGACCACGGCAGAGAAAGGAAAGGGTAAAGTGGTGGATCTGGGAGGCCAGGGTCCAGGACCTCATATGCATGGGGTCGCTCCCCGGGCACAGGGGGCGGCTCCCCTTCCAGCGGGAAGGTCCTGGGCGGATATCTACAAACCGGTGGGGCCTAAAAGTCCCACTTCTATAGAGTACGTGCCGCCGAAGAAGGTAGGGAGCGGCTTCCGGACCTCGTTCCCTGTAGAGGAGATTGAGAAGGTGACTGCCTTCTGGGAAAACACACTGGTTCTGGACGTCCTGGGTAACAGGTCATTCTATGGGCAGATACGGGGGTTTGCGGCGCGTGTCTGGCAGCCAAAAGATAACATGGAGATATTTGTTAGGGAAAATGGCTTCTACTATGTGATGTTTGGGCTAGCAGAAGATGTCACCAGGATCCTGCAAGGTGGTCCGTAGACATTTGATGGTAGGTTGATCATTTTGAAGGAGTGGATCCCAGATTTGAGATGTGAGAAGGAAGTCTTGAATGCCATTCCGGTTTGGATTCGATTCCCGGAGTTCCTTGTACGGTTTTGGAGCATCCCACTGCTGATGCGACTTGCCAGTTTGGTGGGCACCCCGATCAAGGCTGACGATGCTACAGCCTATCGGTCGAGGTTGATGTATGCTCGGATATTCGTTGAGTTCCGGGCTGGAGGGGAGTTACCGAGTCTATTAGAGTATGAAGTGCCTTCTGGAGATGTGCTTACCCAGAAGGTGGAGTATGAATGGGTTCCCCCAACCTGTTCACAGTGTGCGTGTTTCGAACATCTGGACAGTTCATGCCCGTCAGGGGGATCACAGTCGGCGCCTTCTACTTCACCTCTTGAGGTGCCTTGCCCACCACAGGCAATGGAGTCTCTATCCAGGGATGACGGAGCGGAGGATATCATGCAGGAGGGGACTGATCGATGGAGGAGGCTGGGGGGCTGTGCCTTACTATCTCGCCCCAGCCGGCTCCTACTAGTGGGACTATGATCACCTTCTCAGCGCAGAGGAGTATCGTCACCAGAGGTATGGTGGCCTTGGGAAGAGAGGAGCGGATTGATGGCGGTTCTTCTGAGTAGATAGTATATAGCAGGAAGAGACGAGCTGGACCACTGCGAGATGGTCCCTCCAGTGTGGGGGGACATTCCCCTGCTAGGGATGAGGCGCTCTGTGTGGACAACCCGGCCTGGGCTCTAGTGCTCTCCCAGGCAGCGACCCGGCAGCCCTCTATTGCTGCGATGGAGGAGGATATGACAGTGACGGATATGGTACCACCCCCAGGTGCCAGTCCGGGTGATATTCAGGGAAACCTATCTCTAAATAATTAATGGCGGTAATCGCCTGGAACGTGCGGGGCGCGTGTTCGTTAGGGAGATGGAGGAAGATTTGTAGGGTCTTACACAGAGAGAAGTGTGACATCTCTATCCTGCTGGAGACGAAGATTAAAAGGGAGAAGACTTTAGCTCGCCGGACCCCATCTCATTGGGTCAAACTCCACAACCTGACACTATGCGACATGACTAGGATATGGGTTAGATGGAATTCTACCTGTTGGGATGGGGACTTGATCTTGATGACGGATCAGCTGGTTACCATCTCTTTTGAGAACAATGGTGGTTTCCGGTTCTTACTGGGAGCAGTGTACGACCACAACGACAGGCGATGGCGGAAGACCCTGTGGAGCGACATATCCAGGGTGGCCTCTGTTGCTGCTTCTTCGCACCTACCGTTTGTATTGATGGGGGACTTCAATGCCCTTCTACACAAAGGGGAGAAGGTGGGTGGCAGGCCGGTTCCTGATCCGGTCCTATATGACTTCCAGAGATGCCTACTTCAAGCGGGACTTCAGGGGTTGTCACGCTCGGGATTTATCTGGACCTAGCATAACAAAGCAGTCCGTAATAGGGTTGCTTGCCAGCTGGATAGAGCCCTGGGCAATGGGGAGTGGTTTCAGCGCTTCCCCAACTCTTCGGCTGAGGGTCTGGCCGCCGGGACGAGCGATCACTCCCCCATCATGGTTGGCTTCACAGACCGGCCTTTTGTGAGGTCGCGTCCCTTCCGGTACAACAACAGCTGGTATCTCTCAGAGGGCTACTTGGAAGCTGTTACGGAGGGCCTCTCTAGGAGACAGGATGGTACAGCTCAGTTCCGTATGGTGCACCGGCTCAAGGCCACGAAGAGATCCTTACGAAGCTGGGTACAGGGTTTGCCCAAGACTTGCTAGAAGACAAGGAGGCAGAGCTCCGGTCCATCCAGCAGGATATGCAATATGACATGATGAACGGGGATCTAGCGACGAGAGAGGAGTAGCTGATAGAGGGAAGTCAACATCCTGCGTCTCCAGAAGGAGGTTAGTGCGGCACAGAGCGCTAAATGCTCATGGCTGAAGGATGGTGACCGTTGCACCAAGTTCTTCTATGATGTCATTCGGACAAGACAGCACCGGAACAACATCTCCCAGCTGCTTGATGCGGAGGGTAATCTGGTAGGGGAGCCGGCAAAGATCCAAGAGGAGGCAGTCAGGTACTACTCCGAGTTATATTTTCAGACTGACTATCTGTCTGTGTTTCCGGATGTAATTACGAAGAAGTTGGTGACCCCTTATGGGAATAGCCTACTACCCGCCCCTGTTACTATGGAGGAGGTGGAGACTATTATCTCGATGGCGGACCCCAACAAAGCTCCTGGTCCGGATGGCTTTAGCAGTGTGTTCTACAAACGACACTGGGACATTCTGAAGTTCCAGGTCCTTAAGGTGGTCCAGGAGTTCTTCACCAAAGGGAAGTTGTTGAAGGAGCTGAACCACACTTTTCTGACACTTGTGTCTAAGAAGGAGGGAGCGACATCGCTGGCAGATTTCAGACCTATTGCGTGTTGTAATTATCTGTATAAGATAATTACGCACCTCATGTGCCAGCGGATGGAGGGGATCATGCAGGACTTAGTCTCCCCGAACCAGGCTGCTTTTATCGAGGGGAGGTCGATCGCGGAGCACAGCCTGCTGGCGCATGAGATGGTGAGGGGCTTCGGTAAGCCTGGCGGGGAGAAGGCATGCGTGAAGGTAGATCTGAGGAAGGCCTATGACATGGTCAATAAGGATTTCCTTTGTCATCTGATGTCTTCCATGGGTTTTGATGACGGCTGGGTTGCGAGGATCCGGGAATGTATCACGACTCCCACTTTCTCATGGAATACTTACCTATTCACGCTTGTCATGGAATACTTCACATGCTTGATGGACATGGCAGTGCATCGTGGGAGACTGGTTCCATTGTTCAGGAGGATTGATCCCCCGGTTACCCACCTTATTTATGCAGACAATCTCTTGGTGTTCATCCAGCCATCTACGGAGGGTATGCACACGATTGCGGAGATTATGGGAGAGCTGGAATCCCTTTCAGGCCTGCAAATGAACAGAGAGAAGAGCAGGGTGTATTTCAGCTACCTCTGTTCCCAGAAGGAGGAGTTGGCCGGCGCGCTGGGAGTTGAGAGGAGCAAGTTACCGGTGAAGTATTTAGGGGTCCCTCTCACAGTAAACTATGCGCGGGATCAGGACTGCCATAGTCTGGTGGAGTACGTCCAGAGGAGGGTTGAAGGATGGCAAGCTGCTGGTTTATCCTTTGGAGGACGTATCGAGCTGGTTAGATCGGTGATATCAGCTGTGGCCCATTTCTGGCTGCAATCCATCTTACTTCCTATTGCCACTATCAGGAAAGTGGAACGGATTTGTGCAGACTTCATATGGAGGGGTGGTATGCATGCGATCTCCTGGGAGCAGCTTTGTCGTCCCAGGAAGGAGGGAGGAGTGGGGCTACGGTCATTGTTGGAGATCAGGGAGGCCTCGGCGCTGAAGCTGGTATGGAGATTCATCAATAGGGGATCCCTCTGGGCTGACTGGATGCATAACAGATATGTGAAACATGGCAACCTATGGGATTGTGCTATGGACAATAACCATTCAGTCACTTTCAAGACTATTTTGAGACATAGACGGTACCTAAATCTACAATCCGAAGGGTCATAAAGGATAGGGCTGGCATAGACCTCTGGCGGGATCCTTGGCTTGATCGTCAATCTCTGTTAGAGATCAGGGGAGCACCGTCGCATCAGGAGGACAGAAAGGGTCTGACTTGCCAACGGATTACCCGAGATGGAGAGTGGAGCCCTGAGTCTTACCGCTACACTGAGGGGCTTGGTGAGATTATCAGGGCAGTCACCTTGGACCCAGTATTGTCGGCTGATCGATGGGTCTGGGACCCGCCTGGAGTTTCTACGGGGTCTGGACAGTTCCAGTCTGGAGCTACTATAATCTCGTTAGGCGCACTTTCCCTGAGTACTGACTATGAGTTCGTATGGTGTAAGGGACTTACAAGGAAGATGGAATTGTGTGTTTACCGGCTTCTTCATGGTCGTCTTCTGACGAGAGATCGACTTAGTGCTTTTGGGGTTCAGGTCCCTGACCCTAAGTGTGTGCTATGCAGTATGGAGAATGAATCTATAACGCATATTTTCTTTGAGTGTGACCTGTCATGGCAGATCTAGTCTGAGCAAAGCAGGGTGTTGGGTGGATGTGATTCCGGAAAGGGGTTGGGGACATTATCTCTGTGCTTCGAGATAGCAGAGGTAGAGGGCAGGACTGGCTCCGGACAGCCAGAGTCCGACTGGATGCCACTGTTTGGCATGTATGGAGGGAACGAAACCGTCGTATCTTCGAGGGGTTAATCACCCCTCATGTAGGCATCCTCCATAACATTGAATTCGATGTACATGCTATGGAGAACTGAAGTGTGGGAGTCCCACCATGATTGTATGTTGTAAGATTATTGCGTTGCTTTTGGAATAAAATTTACCATTTTTCCAATATATATATATATATATATATATATATATATATATATATATATATATATATATATATATAAGATACAATTTATATAAGATACAATTTAACAACTATAACTATGATTACTAGTATATCACAAAGTCTAACCATGTGTATTGGTATTATCGTGACGCCACACTAGGTATCCTTTTTAGGACACCTAAACACAAGCTTACCTCAATCATGACACAAAATTTCTTTGGAGACACAACACAAACACTTGGTGGATACTGTTAAGTGTTATATTAGAGTTATTGGCTTTAGTCCCACATTGCTTAGAATAATAGGAGAGGAGGCTAACCTCTCCTATATATATGATCTCTCTCTCAATAATAATCATCTCATTATTTCCTTCTACATGGGATCAGAGCCAAAATCCTAGCCTCCACACAAAAAAAGGAGAAACCCTAGCCGCCTCCCCCCCTCTCTCCCCCCACAACCCCCCCGGCTCCTGTCAGGACCCCCCCTCCTGTCAGCCCCCGCCCCTCCCCGCTGCTGCTCAGCACCCCCCCCCCCCCCGCTCCAGTCAGCCCCCCGGCTCCTGTCAGCCTCCCCCCCTTTCCAGTCGGCCCCCCCTCCTGTCAGCGCCCCCCCCCCCATGCCTACCATACCTAACCCTCTACTTCCATCAGCCGCCACCCACTCCCGCCAAACCCTAGTTTAGGTTACCCAAAAAAAAATTGTTGTGAATCTCAGAGGGAAAACACTTGTATGAACCTCTGCCCTTCAATGCTGAAAATTTAACAAAGAGCACACATATGGTTTGTTGTGCATGAATCTTTGTTTCTTTCCTTGATCTCCACACCAGGATTTAACAGAGGATACCATGGGCTATCTCTCTGTCCTGGCTTGTGATCCACACTCTCTGCTTTCTATGCGCGTGTGTCGGTTCTAGGCTCCGTTTTTGGCGCATTAGCAGAGTTGCTGTGTTTTTCAAGAGGAAAGAACAAATCGACAGTCGAATCTCTGATAAATGGCAGACTCTAAGGCAAATAGCAGCGCCACAGATACTAGTGTCATCAACACACTAGCAGGCACTAGCACAACGATTTCCTCCATTCGACTTGTCGATCGACGGTTGGAAGGGCCAGAGGGCTACTCCACATGGAGAAAGAAGGTTGAAAAGACACTTTGAGGAATGCGGTTGTCCGAACATCTGAGTGACAACCCTCCAGCAGAAGATGATCCTATCTTTGAGCAATGGGAGACGGATGACAGTAGACTATTTACACAGTTGATGAATTCCATGGAACCATCGGTGGAAGACATGGTTCAAAATACGGACTCCGTGAAGGAGTTATGGGAGGTACTGGCGGCGGCATTTGATAGTAAACGCGATTTGTCTCGTATCTATGACTCGGTCGTTGGTGTATACCGAGCAAATCAAGGAGACAAATCCCATAAAGATCATTTCCGGGCCTTTAAGGCTATGACGGATGAGATCGATCGCGTTTTACCTCTTACGTCGGATATTAATGAAGCACGGGCTCAACGTGAGCAGCTTCATGTCATGGCTTATCTTGCCTCACTCCGTCCTGATGCGGACTCTGCTCGATCTCAGATTATTGCTGGATCTGATGTTCTATCCCTGTTGGAAGCACACTATCGTATCCTTCGGGCTGCCAAAGTAGTTGAAACCACTCCGAGTGATCCTCCTGCTGACCGTTCTGCTCTCGGGACCGCACGTACGGGATTTCGTGGTGGTCGTGGTGGTCGTGGCGGCCGACGTGGTGGCCGCAATACTGGTCGTGATAGAGGACGGGACAATGGCGGTCGTGATGGAGGACGACCGCGCACATGCTTTAACTGTGGTCAGCCTGGCCATTTCTATTGGCAATACACTAAATCACCTGCTGCTAATATCACCACTGATGCCCCTGATGATGGTGTACGATCTATTCAGATGTCTTCGGACTCATATACAGAGTTCCTTGATTTCCAGGCTCAACGCCGTGGTGAAGCATCCACGTCTGGTTCCACAGCTGGATACTCAGCAGCGTGCATAGTGAAACCCAAGCAATGGGTAATTGACTCTGGTGCATCCTTTCACATGACTGGAGACGCAGGTATGATACATGATTATGTACCTGTACGTCGTGCTTCTGGCATTAATGTTACCAATGGAGGTTCCCTGACAGTCCGAGGACGTGGAAGTGCCATTCTTTCTACCGGACTGTCCCTCAACTCTGTGCTACTTACTCCTGGGAACCCGTTCAGTTTACTTTCCATTAGTCAAATTACTCGTGAACAACATTGCTCGGTAACATTTTTTCCTGATGGTTGTGTTTTTCAGGACCCAAAAACTGGAAAGACTATCGGTAAGGGACATGTGGCTGGTGGCTTGTACCTGTTTGAAGCAACTTCTTCTGTTGCCTGTGCCGGCATGAAACTCGATCATATCGAGTTACATTGTCGGTTAGGCCATCCATCGTCCTAAGCTCTCTAGAAAATATACCCACATTTAGATATTTCCTCTTCTTTTCATTGTGAGCCATGTAGTTTAGCTAAGCATCACCGGGTTCCTTATCCGGTGAGTCCAAATAAATTTGCTTCCGCTCCTTTTGAGTTGGTGCATTCTGATATATGGGGACCTTGTCTGACTGAATCTGTCATGGGCTTTAAGTACTTTGTTACTTTTGTCGATGATTACTCACGTGTCACCTTTCTTTATTTGATGAAAAATCGCTCTGAATTATTTAACATTTGGTGCAACTTTCATGCTGAAATAAAAACACAATTTGGTCTACCAATCAAAATATTTCGGAGTGACAATGGCCGTGAGTATTTATCTCGTGATCTCGATAAACATCTGGCCCGCAACGGCATCATCCACCAAACCTCTTGTGCGTACACACCACAACAAAATGGTGTAGCCGAACGCAAGAATCGCCATTTATTGGAAACAACACGTGCTCTTATGTTTCAAGCACGTACTCCCAAGAGATTTTGGTCGGATGCGGTTCTTACTGCTTGTTATCTTATTAACCGCATGCCATCGTACGTTTTCAATGGTAACACTCCTTTTTCTAGACTTTTTCCTGGACGAGAGCCATTTCCTCTGTCTCTCCAAATCTTTGGCTGCTTATGCTATATTCTGGATACCCGACCAACCCTTTCTAAATTAGATCCTAAGACAATACAATGTATTTTTCTTGGGTATCCTAAAGATCAGAAAGGGTATCGGTGTTTCTCCCCTGTCTTAAAGCGATATTTTTTCACTCGGGATGTTATCTTTGTAGAAACTGAATTTCGACCACTCCCACAATCAAAGGGTCCGGCTCCTCTAGTCTATCCAGAAGATGATTTTTTGTTATTTCCTCCTCAAACACAACAGTCCCCCGTACGGGTGCCCTCTCTTACCGAGCCAATCTCCCAGTCAGATGGTTCACATACACCGATTTAGCCATTGCCAACATCGCCCACAGATTCATCCTCCTCTGGTTCCATCAGCAGTTCTGGCTCAAATGAGTTGCCTCCTTCTGTTCCACCAGCAGCTCCACCTGTTCCGTCAGCAGCTCCGGCGGTCCCGCCTCCAGAACGTCCTCGTCGTGCCTGTCGTGATCATCCCTTATATGTTGACAGCTATAAAGGTCTTATCAGTCATACTCAGTCTCTGGTGGCTACTATTGATGGGATTCAGATCCCCACTACCGCTGAGGAGGGTCTCCGACATCCTGGTTGGCGTGCTGCTATGCACGAGGAGTTGAAAGCTCTCCAGGAGAATCATACCTGGGACTTAGTCGACTTACCTACTGGTAAACAGGCAGTCGGCTGCAAATGGGTGTTCACGATTAGGGTAAAACCGGATGGTACTCTTGATTGACTGAAGGCTCGACTGGTGGCCAAAGGATACTCTCAAACCTATGGTGAGGATTACTTCAAGACATTCTCTCATGTGGCCAAAATGACATCCGTTCGTGTCCTCATGACCTTGGCCATCCGATATGATTGGCCGTTACTCCAGCTTGATATAAAGAATGCTTTCCTCCACGGAGATTTTGATGAAGAAGTATATGTGATGCAACCTCCCGGGTTCGTTGCAAGGGAGGGTAAAGTGTGTCATCTGCGGAAGGCCCTCTATGGTCTGAAACAATCACCTTGTGCATGGTTTGGTAGATTTACACAGGTTGTTACTCAATTTGGAATGTGTCAATCGAAGAAGGACCATCCAATCTTCTATCGACACACATCTGAGGATGCAACAATGGTATTTTTTAGAATCATTTCTTTGTATCTGCAGTCCAGTGAGCCTCACCTAGATCAACTTGGTATCTGCTCGTGACACTAAGAGCATATACGACATCAGACCTTGTACATAGCATTTCATACATTATGGAACTAATTGTTGATGCGTATGGAATCTCATTCATATACGCGCAATCCTCCTATATCTTCGGCGACATTGCCTTAGAGAGAGTAATACCATGGCACATTTAGAATCATTTCTTTGTTTCCTCCATTGTAAACCTCTTTAGCACCGTCTTTATGTACGTTATTTAGGAAAATCGTAACATTCTCTTTGACTATCCCTATAGATTTTTATTCCAAGAATGTAGGAAGCCTCTCCCAAATCTTTCATGGAAAAGTTCTTGGATAGCCAAGCTTTCATTAAGAAGTTCTTGGATAGATAAGTCTTGACTGACTGCAACATACTCATATCATTCCTAATGGTTACTATGTCATCCACGTATAACACGAGAAAAGTAATTTTGCTTCCACTAAAAACTTGTTTAAGTCCATAACTAGACCTTTACAACTTGCATACCTTGTGGGCACTCCCACTGATATCAAAGCCCTCTGGATGTGTCATATACACATCATCTTCTAAATTATCATTAAGAAACATCGTCTTAACATCCATTTGTCAAAATGCGTAGTCATATATGTTGAACCAGATCAATAATGATTGCATCCACAACCGAACTAAACCGAATTGATATTATGATTTTGTTAGGATATTTTCAATTTTCATAGGAAATGAAGTTGGTAAAGAGAGTCTTGGCGACAGCGTCGAGGACACACTCAAAAAATAAAATCAGTTTGAGCCTCCACATACATGATTAAATCGACATATATCAAGGCTACCATAAACGAGCTTGAAAAGGAAAAAAAGAGGGAGAGAGAGAGATGGCTAGATGTCTCTTGCCTTTGGTTTTAGGCTGGAGTTTGGACTTTAGTTATCGGTAATATATTTAACAAAGAGGTATACTTGTAATAAAAAAATGAAAATATAAAGATAGTTTGTAGTTAACCATGTTTTCATTCTTAATTTTCCAAAATCAAATCGAAAACGGTGTCTAGCTAACACAAGAACTGCAAACCGAACAAGCCTCCTCTGACCCAACTAAGTTGCCTAATTTGGTATGTCCGGTTAAGTTCCATAACTCGGCTAAACCAGATAATGCACAGACCCTAGATATACTATTTATAAACTACAAAGAGACATACAATTTCAGATAGGTTGATCACGTCCAAGATGCATTCGATCTTATATAGTTTGATCATGTGAAAGAGGTCTGAAAACTTTTCCGAAAGGACAATACGAGTCTATGATCAATGTCATACCAAAACTTCAAAGCTGCAACTTCAAAATGTTGAAGAGGCTCGGCTCCCCATCCCACATGCCTCCTCAACCCGCAGATCGTGTGTCAGATCTGAAGAGAGAGCAAGGTTCTAAACGGCAGCAGGCGGGTGCGCGGCGGAGAGAGTCCACCTACCACCTAGGCCGCCTAGGCACTGCCTAGGCACTGCCTAGGCGCCACCTAGACAGTCGATACATTTTAAATATTTTTTACTATTTTACCATTGTTTTTGCATAATATACAAACTAGTGTTCCATGCATAACTAAGTTGTAGAACGAAGATTTATAAAATTTTAGTTTCATAAAAGTGAACCATAGGCCCATAATGCTTACAAAATCTTTTTCGCCAAAAATATCTTGTTAGATATTGCTTCGCCTAGGCATCCGCCTATGCCGCCTCACCTCCGCCTATGCCGTCAACCTCCGTTGGCCGCCTACTCCACCGCCTACCGAAAAGCGATGCGGTGAGAGACCGGCTACCGCCTAGACGGCCGCCATTTAGAACACTGTGAGAGAGAGAGAGAGAGAGATGATTGCACAAGAAGAGGGTTTGTTGTAATTAGAAAAAAATAAGGTTCTTTTCTATATAAAAAAATATGGCTTAAAATGTAATTACCAATTAGGTAAAAGCAATTAGGGGTTTTACGTAAAAGTTAATATTGGGTAAAAAACAAAAACAGAAAAAGTAAGGACTTACCTAGAAATACTACACAATTATTATCATTTTATAGGTGGAGGGGATAATGGCATTTTTTCCATTAACGATATTAGAGTAGCAAAACTACAAAAAAGATAAGATATCAAACTGCTAATAAACATAGTTTCTGGTAGCAATAAGGAAAAAGATGCAGGTATTTACAAGAAAATTGCAAAAACAACAAACTTTTGGGGTCGTATGTATGAATACTCTTCCTCCATTTGGTTATGTTAAAGGCTATGTCCTATGTAACACTAATAAAATTCATGTATGTCCTTAGCACTTCAAACTATATTCATCTAAAAGCCTACCTCTAGTCCTAGCAGGTCCATTAACTATTATATTATCTTTCTTTCTTACGGGAGCATTTACTGGTCTACATTGCATATATCTAAACCACCTAAGTCGATTTTCTGTTATCTTGTCCTCAATGGGCACCACCTCAAAGCAGAGAGAAAGAGAAGAGTTAGAACAAGAAGGATTAGTTAGCACTAACCCAGATCCATAACTTCCAAGAATACACTCATTTTTTATCATATACATTAATATATTGTCACTCGTCCATCTTATCATTCTCATTTCGGCTAGAGTAACTTTTCGGACATGTTGTTTCTTAATTGTCCAATACTCTGATCCATAAAGTATATTATTGATTTTAAATCAGTCGTGTGGAATTTTTCTTTCAACTTCAGAGATATCTTAAACAAAGTACTCCAGAAAAACTCATTTGTTTCAACCATCTTGTCTTAATTCTATGCATGATATCCTTCTCAATCTCTCTATCTTAATGAATGATTGATGCTAAACACCGAAAGCTATCACTCTTAGGTCCCTCTTGTCCATCTATATGGACTCTACCCCCCCCCCCCCCCCCCACTCCAACCCCAATTTCATTTTGACTTCAGGTTGAAATATCATATACTATGTTTTCGTTCTACTAATCATAAATCTCTTAGATTTCAAAAGTCTCTCACTATAATTCTATTTTAGCATCTAATCATTCTCTACTCATCAACCAACACAATATCGTCAACAAAATTTAAAAGAAAATTAGTGAAACAAAAACAATAATATTTGAGAACTAGCAGTATAACGAGATGAAGTGTGAGGAGAGACTAACATGCTATCTTTTTCAAGGCCATTTGCCACTTGATTGAGAAAATCCAGAGTGAACATATGTAAGCATACCTAGCGAACATCAGGAGACATAATTTCAATTATCATGAGTGAAAACAATGATGCAAAATGTACCTTCCAGAAATAACAAGGACAACAATAATACTAAGAACAAAAACGCAAAAGAGGTCCAAGCAGATAATGTCTAATTTGATGTTAAAAAAAAAATAGATGGAACCAGAAAAAAAATTCAAAAAGAAAGCTTATAAATCTAATCATATTCCTACTAAACTACTCACAAGTTTCAGTCATCATAGATCATTACAATTTAAGATACATGATGGAAGAGTAATGGATCAATAATTGTCAGGTGACTTGCGTTAATTAACTACAAAGGTAGATTTGATGGGTTATTAGGTTGTCATGTTGGCATTTTTCTCTCTTTATAAAAATTGAGGATAAAGTTCTTGCTCATGCTCCATAACCGACTACATTATAATGAAAGAATGCTTGAATGATAATGATGACAGCAAAACTAAGAGAGGTGTCGCATTTAAGATTAAACACCATTCAACTATTATGGGTTGTATACCTACACACCCATCCATAGAATAAGCAAAAATTTAACATCCCTGTTCCGTTATTAAGTGCATATAATTCCATTTTGCCACCAGGGCAATGATGAGGTATTAAGTGTGATTTGCCAAACGGAAGTTTTCTTGGCCAAATTTGACTATGCTTGATACCTAAATTAACATTAAAACAGTACTTGGCCGAGTGTATGAGTTGTTTGTTATACACTTTTCAAGTAAGAATGCCACTCCTTTTCTCTTGTTGGCTTGTATCATGAAGTGAAAGCATTTTCTTCTAGTGTGGCATATAGTTCATCCTTTTAACTAAACACCCATATAGTTCACCCTTTTAACTAAACACTCTCTAGGCTTTTGAGCTCGACTTGGCTCGACCCAACTTCAATAATGAACCAAGCTTCAACACAGAAATGAACTTGATTTCCTTAAGGAGCCAAGCGTGAACATCAGAACGTTGGCTTGTGAGCTTGAGAACAATCTCTACTCGCAGCCTAATGGACCTTTCCATCTATATTCCATGTACAATACACTCATCTTGACTCTTCCATATATTCCATGTACAATACACTCAGCTTGACTCGCATACAAGCTCGAGTTGAGAAGAGGCTATTGCTAGTTTGAAACAAAACAAGCCCAACCTACGGCCTAGTGGAGTTTATTTTGAATACAGTTGTTAGCTTGAATGCGAGCTCGAACTCAGACCTATAAGTCTGAGCCCGAGTTCGGATTGACAATTTTGAGTTCGAGCTCGGCTCGATAACTTCAGGTCATAAAAAAGTTGAACTTGAACATGCCAAGCACAACTCTGCTCCTTTGCAGCCCTAGTGAAGGGTGTAATGGTCTCGCCCATGAATAGAAATCTCCATTGCCATGTAAAAACCTCTGGTACAAGAAATATCACGACCCACAGCATGTAACTATAAAGAAATTAACTGTACAAAAGTGGGAAGGGCCATGGCCCCCTCTCCCACCACCATAAACTTGACAACCGATCAATAAAACTTTTTAACTTTTTTATGGAGTTTTCTCATTACCGAATCTACTATGATGGAAGAAGGCTTGGATAATGATGATAATGATGAAACATCCCTGCTCACGATCTATTTCCTTTAACTAACCTTAACCCTGTAAAAATCAATTTGACTAATGTCTTGGTAAACCAGGATTTGAACATAATTATGGAACTTTGCTGCAAACTATTAACTAATTAAAGATGATAATTGCCATAACTATTCTCTTTTTCTGAAGCGCATGTAAGATAGAAGTGTCAGACACAGAAGCTAGCATTAAGATTCTGAGACAAAAATATTCTGGTGGTGTATAACAATGGTTTTCTTGTTTCTTTGGTGAATTGGTGCCCTCTATAAAGTTGAATACAAGAAAAGGGTCCATGGAGCAAACTCCGTTAGGATAAAGGTTGTGCCGTCATTGTTTTTTTTCCTTGATGCATTGCTAAAATATACTTTCAGTAGCGTAAGTGGAAGTAAATTACTTGTATCATAATCTAAATGGGCAAGGTTCACCTAGAAACTCAGAACAAAATATATTCAGTCAACTGGTACGGCAAATAATAAAGTTATATCAGTAAGAGATCAAAATTTTACATTACTCCAACAATACCGAAGACGCCCAGTTATCTGATTGATCTCACAAGCCATTGATGGATCCATTTCACTGTACTCAAGAACTGTAAGGGGTCCACCTCTACCTCGTTGCACAAATACTCCAACCTTCTCCTGTGGGTATGACTGAAACAAGATGTACGATGAGATTAATCACCCATGGTACAGCCTAAGACTCTAAAAACAATTAAGGAAAGGTTTACAAGGTCGCAGCACTAGGCAATAATCTTGTGCGCACACATTGTGAAATGTGCATGATAATAAGAAAAAGCAATTCTTAGTTGTCATCTTGAACATGATTGAAAGATGTCAGCAAACTATCTAAAATTTTGAGGTTCCAGATTAAGATTATCTATACTTAAAAGTGACTCAAAACCTATATGAGAGCATCAGTTCACATAATGGTTTAATTGGTATGTGTGATGATCATCCGATAGGAACTATATGTATATATGACATCTAGTGCATTTTCAAACTCGAGAATAAATGGAATGTTGTATGTTTCATTTCATAAAACATCTTCTGGGAGCATCAAACTTTACTCTTCACAAGAAAGGTGCTAACTCTCTGCAGTAGTGTAATAACTTCTAGAAACAATTATTTGGTTCAGAGGAAACTAAGGAAATCAACAAGAAAGTTATCTTCTCTTGATTAATGACAAGTAGAAAAATAGAAAGAAAGGTAAGAAATGTTTCATTGAAAATTTCCTCTTTTCCTTCCTCCAACCTAATGAAAGTGATGGAAATAACAAGCCCCCAACCCTAAACCCACCCCCCTCCACAGTCCACACCACCACCACCACCACCAACAGCCAGTCATAGGAAGGGTCCCAAACCAAGTTTTTGGACCTGGCTTAAATCTCAATATCTCATACGGAGTATTGGCAATACTCGACTGTGACAAAACACCTACCATACCCAAGCCAGCATTCATTGGTGTAATCCTTATAAATATCTTATCACTTGATTTCATTTCTCTACATAGAAAGCAGTTCAACTGAATGTATTTTCGTTTCTTCTACTACATATGTATTTCTCTTTATATTACTACTATCTCTTGTTTCTTTTGCAAGTAAACACTTCATGAGAGAAAAAATCTTCTTGAAAGTAAACTTGAAAAGCTTGGACAATTTCATTGCTTGAAAGGCTGCAATGTGAAAACCAAACTCAAGATTGTATCCTCAATGAATGGCATTCCAATATATCTCACAGATTTCGGACATTTACAAAAGATAATTTCTAGTACCTGTCACATTTATTATCTCCTAACAAAAATTTTATATGGAGGAAATATAAGGTACAAAGCATCTAAGAAATCAACTAAAAGTCAGTTAGTATTTAATACTTAAGTAGTTTGAATTGCAAGTTAGTTGAAAGATATATTTAACGAGTCATATGTCACCACCAAGGGGGCGGTCAAGTGGTAGCACTCGTAAGGGAAGGGAGGAGTAGGAGTGGGTTTGAATTCCAGTCTGAGCAAAAATTAATTGGAGGGGGTCTTGGTGCTAGTAGTCCAGGAACGGGATGGGACGGTCTCTAATGGCTGGCCTTATCTAAAAAAAATTGAAAAAAAAGTCATATGTCAAAAGTCCTACTACCTTCCGTACAACTTTGGCAGCTGCAGACACACTTTTATCAATAAAATATCCTAAGAATGTTGGATCTGCAACACGAACCTGCAACCAGAAGGTAAGCTATAAACCTAAATATATGCAGTTTATTGATATTTTCACCAACAAAACATAGTACCAAGGCATTGTCAACGCCATAACAGTCCACATATTTGACACCTCTCATGGCCATGTCCTCCAGTAACTTGGAAGATTTTAGAGCTGCGAATGAAGATGAAAGCTAAATGAGAAAAAAAAAAAAAAAAAAAAAGTCCTTGTTAGACAGAAAAAAAAAAAAGGCAAGAAAATAAATATTATGAACTGTAGTTGATACTACTATACATGCAAACTAGTACCGGAATACAACCCTCCATTTCCATCAGGAGCTTTTGCCACCTGGATTTTCAAAATAGTTCAACTACTTTATTGAGTGGATAGACAAGAAACCTTTAGAAATAATGAAGTCCGTGGCGAGAAATATTAGTGCATAGAAAATGAAAGGAGAAAAAATGAAACTTCAGGAAAGAACGGTAAAATACCAAATGCAAGAAATGATTATTGTGATGTAATGAGAAGGAGCATTATAATGATTGGGATACTTGATTTATTTATAAGGTAATGTGAGTATGGTGTTCAACATGGCAAATTCTGGAACCAAGAAAAAGAGAGACATGCCAAGGCATGTCAAAGTAAGTTGGTGTAAATCAATGGTCAGCGCAATAGCCAAAGGTTGTATCTATACTCAAGTTCATTTATGTGTATAAACAACTTCGAAGACAGACAGGAACTGTGTCAGCTTGCTAAAGTTCATCAGCGACCATCCTCTCATATACCTACGAAATCCTCAACCAACCTAGTATACAAAAGATGCCCGGGGCAAAAGATACTTGGCAAAGATACTTGGAGAACGAATACCCTTTGTAGTGTCAGAAATGTGACATAAATGTTTCAGAGCGCCATAATAAAACTTGGACAAAACCTAGAAAGGGATCCACTATAAAAATTCTGAACAGCACATCACTACACAGCACCACATGTAATCACCACATCTGTCAGTGGCTTGGTGCATAGTTACTTGAAACAGTGTAGGCTTTGCAGTTGGATAATATACAGCTGACAATCTAAATGGTCTTTGACAGTGTTCTAAATGGCGGCCGCCTAGGCGGTAGGCGGTCTCTCTCCGCACCGCATTTCGGTAGGCGGTGGTGTAGGCGGCCAACGGAGGTTAGCGGCATAGGCGGAGGTGAGGCGGTGTAGGCGGATGTCTAGGCGGAACAATACTTGTTGGTGCTCTTGCTCCTTGACATGAAGAGAGCTTGCTCTCAACATGCTTTGTAAAGTTTAGCCCCACATTGGAAAAGCACCATGAGTTATCTCAACATATATATGAGTATGTGTTGTTGGGATATGCACATGGGGTGGTGACCCTAAGGAGGGAACCATGTGGGTGATTTTACTAAGAGGAAAATGATTAATTCCAAGACGTAAGTTGATTTTTGTTGTGCGGGTTCAGACTCGACACGGACTCCAGGTTGTCTCGTGCATGCACGGGAGTGTTCGGAGGAAAGGCGTGGGCTAGAACTCGACTATGTTGATTGTGGGATGATGTAAAACATCAAACTCTATTTTAGAGTACTGGTGTTTTAGTCCCACATCGGATATGAGAGATGGTGAGGTCTCACTCTACTCTATAAATAGAGCCCCCTTGCCTCCTTTCCAAGATGCACCAAAGAAGAGAGTTAAGGGAGTCCGTAAAGTTCAGGAAGCCCGTTCAAGTCACAAATATTGACTGACGAGCGTTCCAGAAGTTCTCTTGAACTTGCTGGTTCCTGGAAGCGGATCGTATAGAGGCGAATCTTGCTTTGAGCAACGGTGTTTTTACACCCCAGCAGATTTAATCCTCCTCTTCTTCTTCTTCTGTTTCTTTGTAACTCGTTCTTCAGGTTTTAAGGCACCTACTGAGTAGGGAGGCCTAACTTTGTTCTTGAGATCTATCTCAGTTGTGGCACCTACTGTGTAGGCTTGCTAAACTTCTCATTTGTGGCACCTACTGTGTAGGCTTGCTAAACTCCTGTTTTCCATCTATATCCACGCCTCGGGACTAACAATCTCAAAACAAGATTAGTACGATGTAAAACATTAATGCTTCACTCCTCCAAACTAACTATTGCAAGTTGGAAAAGTTTGATGGAGAGCATTATCAAGTCTGGAAGAGGAAGGTCTTTCTCACCCTTCAACTCCGAGACGTTCATCACGTGCTCTTTGAAGAGGAACCTACTGTTCCAGATACTGGATTTGTTGCCGCTATAACTGCGGCTACTAAACTTTAGGCCAAATGGAGAAGAAAGAATAGCATTTGTAGGCTTCTGATCCTAAATACTATGGAGGATTCCCTGGCAGAATCCTACTCAAAGAAGGATAGTGCCAGAGAAATATGGGAGTCTGTGGAAAAGCTGTACGAGGAAGACAAAAACAGGAACAAGATATTTTTCGTCGAAAAATATCACAAGTGGCTCTTTGAAAACGAGAAGGCGATGCTTCCTCAAGTGAAGGAGTTTCTGAAACTTCGTCAGAAACTGGACGATGAAAAGATGTCCCTCGTCGACAAGTTTGTCGTTGGAGGGATCGTCTCGAAACTTCCTGCCGGATGGAATACGTTCTATGCAAGAATGCATCGGAAGAAACTCGAGATCAGTCTGGAAGATCTCTTGCAAGAAATTCATGTTGAGGACGAGATGTGTTCTCAACAGAAGATGGACGCTTTGTCCAAACAATTGGCCGAGGCCAATCTGGTGCAGACGAGAGACTCCAAGGGGAAGCAGGCGGCTTCTCACCACAAGAAAGACTTCACTAATCTAAAAGTGAAGGGACCGTCTTTCAAACAGAAGAAGCCCAAGTCCAATGTGACTTGTTTTAACTGTGGCAAGAAGGGCCACTACAAGAGTGAATGTAGATCCAAGCCCAAGCAATCAAAGCAAGGTGAGCCTAATAAGGTTTCATTTATTACTGACGGTATTGGTATAATTGCTCAGGTCACTTCGGTGGGGCTGACTCTGACTGGTGGGTAGACACTGGTGCTACCTGACATGTCTGCTCAAGCAAGAAATGGTTCACCACATACCAGGAAACCTCTGAGAAGGTGATGGTGGCGAACCAGGTACAAGCTGAAGTTCAAGGGATCGGGATGGTGGAGCTGAAGCTGACATCCGAAAAAATTCTGACGCTTCAAGGTGTGAAGCATGTTCCCGTGATTGCCAAGAACCTGATCTCTGGATGCCTGCTCTGCAACGCAGGCCTGAGGATGGACATCAATGCTGGCCAGATGGTGATGTCCCTGAAAGGAATGTACTTCGGAAAAACTTTTTATACCGAAGGAATGTTTAAACTCCAGCTTGTAACCCAGTCAGAGAACATTAATGCAATTTTCAATTCTGCTTATACTCTTGAGTTGTGGCATAATAGACTAGGACATGTCCATTGTAAAAGGATAAACAAAATGTCTAGTCTAGGACTTATCTCCAAATGTGGAGGAAAGGTTGAGAAATGTGAAATGTGTGCTCAGACTAAGATCACAAGGAAACCCTTTCATCGGGTCAATCGAATCACAGATCTTCTGGAGTTGGTGCACTCCAATATCTATGACTTCAAACAATTCTCTACAAAAGCCGGGATGAAGTACTTCATAACCTTCATCGATGACTTCTCTAAGTACGCATTCGTCTACTTGCTCAAATCTAACGACGAAGCGTTCGAGAAGTTCAAGGAGTTCAGGGCCGAAGCTGAACGGCAAACTGGACAACAACTCAAGAGGTTGAGGAGTGATCGAGGCGAAGAATATCGATCTCATGATTTCACATCGTTCTGCAAAATCATCAACGAGACTACTGCTCCGTATTCTCCTCAGTCCAACGGAGTAGCAGAAAGGAAGAACAGAACGTTGACAGAGATGATGAACTCAATGTTGTTAACTGCAGGTCTTCCAAAGTGCTTTTGGGGAGAAGCTGCATTGACGACCACATTCATTCTGAACAGAGTGCCGTATGCAACTTCTGATATTACTCCTCATGAACTCTGGTTCAAAGTCAGACCCAACTTGAATATCATTCGAGTGTGGGGGTGTCTGGCATACGTAAAACTTCTGGGTCTGAAGATTCAAAAACTTGGAACAAGGACTACGAAGACGATCTTCTTAGGGTATGTCAAGAAGAGTGACGCTCGAAGATTCCTTGACTTGGAGTCTAACCATGTCATCGAATCTCGTGACACGGAGTACTTTGAAGACAAGTTTGCAAGGCACAAAAATATTATTCTCGCGGACATTTCGGAGAATAATGATGGTGCAAAGGAAGCTGAGGTTTCCAACGATGTCGTAGTCCAAGAAGAAATTGTTGTTGATGAAACAACGTTTGAACCAGAACTCGAAGAGCCGTCAGCCAAGCGAGTAAGGAGACCAAAGGACTTCGGAGATGACTTTGTCACCTATTATGTAGAAGCAGATCCGCTTACCTATGATGAGGCGATGAAGACCACAGATGCTATCTTCTGGAAGGAGGCAGTGAATGACGAGTATGACTCTATCACCTCCAATAACACATGGGTGTTAGTAGATCTACCTGAAGAAACAAAATTCATCGGATGTAAATGGATCTTCAAGAAGAAGATGAAGGCAGATGGAACTATTGACAAGTTCAAGGCCAGGCTGGTAGCCAAGGGGTTTTCTCAGAAACAGGGGATAGACTACTTTGACACATACGCTCCAGTAGCGCGGATGACCACCATCAGAATGTTAATTGCTCTAGCAGCAATACATAAGTTGGTGATACATCATATTGATGTAAAGACAGCATTCCTGAATGGCGAGCTGACCGAAGAGATATACATGCAACAGCTAGATGGATTTGTCGTTAAAGGTCTTGAAGACAAAGTCTGCAAGTTGGTAAAATCATTATACGGTTTGAAGCAAGCTCCAAAGATGTGGCATGAGAAGTTTGACAAAGTTATTAGATCAAACGGCTACAGAGTTAGCGAGACGGACAAGTGTGTTTACACGAAGTTCGCTGATGGAAGAGGATTCATCGTTTGTCTGTACGTGGACGACATGCTAATCCTAGGAACGGATATAGGCAATGTCACGGAGACAAAGAAGTTCCTCTCAACCAAGTTCAGTATGAAGGACTTGGGGGATGCAGATGTCATCTTGGGCATAAAGAACATCCGGACAGACACTGGAGTGGCGCTGTCACAATCTCATTACATTGAGAAGATGCTCACACGCTACGGGTATCAGGATCTTCCAGGGATCGATACGCCATACAGGTGTGATCAGAAGCTAAAGCCAAATTCGAGGGAAAGCGTCAGGCAGCTGCAGTATTCTAGTGTTATCGGGAGTTTGATGTACGCAACTACTGCCACAAGGCCTGACATAGCTTTCGCCATGGGAATGCTGAGTCGGTTCACAAGCAACCCAGGCATTAAGCACTGGAAAGCTGTGAAGCGGGTGATGAGATATCTCAAGAAGACTCAGACATATGCACTGCACTACAGCGGATATCCGACAGTAGTGGAAGGCTTCGGTGATGCTAGTTGGTGTTCAGAGGTGGAGAGCGAGAGATCCACAGGTGGATACATCTTTTCCTTGGGTGGAGCTGTTATATCGTGGAAGTCGAAGAAGCAGACTATACTCTCTCGTTCCTCCATGGAATCTGAGTTCTATGCACTAGAAGCTGTAGCAGATGAAGCAGAATGGCTTCGGAAGCTCATGTATGATCTTCCAGTAGTTGGAGCTCAGATATCGGCGGTACCGATATACTGTGACAACCAGGCGACTACAGCAGTAGCATCAAATGGCCTCTTCAACGGGAAGAAGAGAACTGTGCAGCTGAAGCACAAAGCAATAAACGATCTCATTAAAAGGGGAACTATTGCTGTAATTGATGTTCGGAGTCAGGAGAACCTGACGGATCCGTTCACAAAGGGCCTCAAGCGCCAGCTGGTCGATGACACAGCAAAAAAAATAGGCTTGAAGGCATTCTGATATTGTATCTGTGTAATCCTACCATAAAATTTTATGCTATTAGTTCAAAAAAAAATCTACTAGGCATCTAGCTTTTGGTTCAAGGGAGGACCACTGATTGAAAAAATATCAGGTAACAGTAGGTACATAGTCCTGAGGGACATGGAAGGGATACGGACCCATAACTACTGTTGTCTACTATAGTTCTCTGCGGAGAACATATCCTGTGGAGAGGATGGCTTAAACGTCTTAATGAGTTCTCAGACAGAGTGAATGTCTGTTGTGCTTTACAGGAAGCACGGTAGCGCAGCACTACAAAGGAGCTCATGTACTCCATGCTACAGTAGGGTGACACCACAATGAGGTTCCCAGGTAGGGGTAATGCCTCGACTTAGCAAGCCATGTCACTGCGGCGTAGCACCGCATATAGGCAGGTAGCCTAATGCTGAATATTATAAATGAAGAGTGGTAGACAGCACTACAAAGAGGCCAGTGTCCTCATGTTACAGTGGCATGACACCACGAAGAGGTACCAGGTAGGGTAAAGTCTCGGCTTCGTGTTAATAGTTATATTAGAAATAAGTGTTATATTAGAGTTATTAGTAATTGGGCTTTAGTCCCACATTGCTTAGAGTAATAGGAGAGGAGGCTAGCCTCTCCTATATATATGTAGTCTCTCATCAATAAACAAATCATCCCATTATTCTATTCTACATGGTATCAGAGCCATAATCCATCCACCCCTCTCTCCACAAAAAAAAAAAAAAAAAAATTTCAACCCCCCCCCGCGTGCTACAGTACCCGCCCCCCCCCCACCCGCTGCTGCTGCCATCCCCCCCCCCTCTCCTCCACTCGCTGCTGCTGCCTCCACCCTGTCCAGCGCCCCCCCCCCCCCCAGCGCCCCCGCCCCCCCCCGATCCTGCACCCCCCCCCCCCCACCCCCACTCGCTGCTGCTGCCCCGCCCCTGTCCGCTGCTGCTGCTGCCGCCCCCCCCCCACCAGCGCCCCCTACCCCCGCCACTGCCCCCCCCTCTGTCCCAGTACCCCCCCTCTGTCCCAGCGCCCCCCCCCCCTTTTTCCAGCACCCCCCCGAGATCCGGCACCTGCTGCCCCCCCCCCCCCCCGTCGGCGCCCCCCCCCCCCCCCGCTCCACTCTAAACCTAGTCCATCCAAACCCTAATCCTAGCCGCCATTATGTTACTTATTTCACATCCAAACCCTAACCCTAGCCGTCTTTCCTTTTGAAAAAAAAAAAAAAAGAAGGGAACGGCGTATTTCGAAGACAGATTGTCGCCAAATGCTTTATTTGGGCACCTTCTGTTCCTAGATTACGCCGTCGGGAATTAACAAATGCTATATTTTGTTTATCCTACCCCGATCATCACATCAGGATCTACACAGAGAATGATCGTATTTTCTCCTGTGTCCTGACGTGTTTACTTTACATGCGCGCACCGGCGGTGGCCACGTTTATAGCGCATTCGTAAAGTTGGTGTGATATTTGGGGTTGGAAGAACTCGCGACGATGACAGATCCGAAGACCGATGATGGTACCGGTGTCAGCAATATGATAAGTACTGGCACGACGGTCTCTTCGATTCGACTTGTCGACCGTCGATTGGACGGTCCCGATGGTTACTCAACATGGCGTAAGAAGGTTGAGAAAACACTCCGTGGGATGCGGCTGTCTAAACATTTAACTGACAACCCTCCGGCAACGACTGATCCCACTTTTGAACAGTGGGAGACGGATGATAGTCGACTGTTTACACAGTTGATGAACTCCATGGAACCGTCCGTCGAGGACATGGTTCAAAACACGAACACAGTCAAGGAGCTATGGGAGGTCCTAGCAACGGCGTTTGATGGAAAGCGCGACTTGTCCCGCATATATGATTCGGTTGTTGGCGTTTACCGAGCTAATCAGGGAGACAAGTCTCATAAGGACCACTTCCGTTCCTTCAAGGCGATGGTGGATGATATTGATCGTATTCTTCCTCTGACGTCAGATATCAATGAAGCTCGGACTCAACGCGAGCAGCTTCATGTTATGGCATATCTTGCATCTCTTCGTCCTGATGCGGACTCGGCTCGTTCCCAGATCATTGCTGGATCTGATGTTCCATCCTTGATGGAGGCCCACTTCCGTGTTCTAAGGGCCGCAAAGGTGGTTGAGACCACTCCGGGGGATGCTCCTGCCGATCGATCTGCTCTTAGTAGCGCTGCTCGTCCTGGCGTTCGTGGTGGACGTGGTGGACGACGAGGTGGTCGGACTTATGGACGTGATGGCGGACGAGGCAATGGTGGTCGTGATGGGGGACGACTACGGACCTGCTTTCACTGTGGCCAACAAGGACATTTTCAGTGGCAGTGTCCTAAAGCTCCTGTTGCCAATATTACTTCGGATGCTCCTGATAATAGCATTCGCTCGGTTCCATTGAGCGACGATTCGTACGCGAAATTTCTTGAGTTCCAGGCTCAACGTCGTGGTGAAGCATCAACGTTTGGTTCCACAGCCGGATACTCTGCAGCATGCATTGTCAATCCCAAGCAGTGGGTAATTGACTCGGGTGCATCCGCTCACATGACTGGTGACGCAGGTATGATACATAATTATGTACCTGTCCGTCGTGCTTCTGGCATTACTGTTGCAAATGCGGTTCCCTGACAGTCCACGGCCGTGGAAGTGCCACTCTTTCTCCCGGATTATCACTCAACTCTGTTCTACTTACTCCTGGGAACCCATTCAGTTTACTTTCTATTAGTCAACTGACTCGTGAACTTCATTGCTCAGTAACATTCTTTCCTGATGGTTGTGTTTTTCAGGACCTGACAACTGGGAAGACTATTGGTAAGGGGCATGTGGCTGGAGGCTTGTACCTGTTTGACGCTACTTCTCCGGTTGTTTGTGCAGGCATGAAACTGGATCCGGTCGAGTTACATTGTCGGTTAGGTCATCCGTCGTCCCAAGTTCTCCAGAAATTGTACCCGTCCTTAGTTATTCCCTCTTCTTTTCATTGTGAGTCATGTCGTTTGGCTAAGCATCATCGGGTTCCTTATCCGGTAAGCTCTAATAATCTTGCATCCGCTCCTTTTGAGTTGGTGCATTCTGATATCTGGGGACCTTGTCCGACTGAATCTGTCATGGGTTTTAAGTACTTTGTCACGTTTGTCGATGACTACTCACGTGTCACGTTTCTTTATTTGATGAAAAGTCGCGCTGAATTATTTAACATCTGGTGCAACTTTCATGCCGAGATAACAACACAATTTGGTCTCCCAATCAAAATCCTTCGAAGTGACAATGGCCGTGAGTATTTATCTCGTGATCTTGCTAAACATCTGGCCAGCAATGGCATTATCCACCAAACCTCTTGTGCGTATACACCCCAACAAAATGGTGTCGCCGAACGCAAGAATCGCCATTTATTGGAAACAACACGTGCACTTATGTTTCAAGCACGTACTCCCAAGAGATTTTGGTCGGATGCGGTTCTTACGGCTTGTTTTCTTATTAATCGCATGCCGTCGTCAGTGCTCAATGGTAGCACTCCCTTTTCTCGGCTCTTTCCTGGAAAAGAACCGTTTCCTCTGCCTCCCCGTATCTTTGGTTGCTTATGCTATGTTCGGGATACCCGACCAACCCTTTCTAAATTAGATCCTAAGGCAATACAATGTATTTTTCTTGGGTATCCTAAAGATCAGAAAGGGTATCGGTGTTTCTCTCCTGTCTTAAAGAGATATTTTTTCACTCGGGATGTTACCTTTGTCGAATCAAACTTTCCACCGTTTCCCCAATCAATAGGTCCGGCACCCCTAATTTATCCAGAAGAAGATTTTTTGCTGTTTCCTCCTCAAACACAACAGCCTCCAGTACAGGTGCCCTCTCTTACCGAGCCAGTCACCCAAGATGATGGTCCACATACACCAAGTCAGCCATTAACGACGTCCACCACAGAATCATCCTCCTCTGGTTCCACCAGTAGCTCCGGCTCCAATGAGCTGCCTCCACCAGTTCCGCCCGCAGCTCCACCAGTTCCGCCCGCAGCTCCGGGGATTCTGCCTCCAGCACGTCCTCGTCGTGCATGTCGAGATCCCTTGTATGTTGACAACTATAAAGGTCTTAGTTGTCATACTCAGTCTCTGGTAGCTACTATTGATGGGATTCAGATCCCCAAGAACGCTGAGGAGGGTCTCCGACATCCTGGTTGGCGTGCTGCTATGCACGAGGAGATAAAGGCTCTCCAGGAGAATCATACCTGGGACTTAGTCGATTTACCTACTGGTAAACAGGCTGTCGGTTGTAAGTGGGTGTTCACGATTAAGGTGAAACCGGATGGCACTCTTGATCGATTGAAGGCTCGTCTGGTGGCCAAAGGATTCTCTCAAACATATGGTGAGGATTACTTTGAGACCTTCTCTCCTGTGGCCAAAATAACGTCCGTTCGTGTTCTCATGGCGTTGGCCGTTCGCTATGACTGGCCTTTACTTCAGCTAGATATCAAAAATGCTTTCCTCCACGGGGATCTTAACGAAGAAGTCTACGTGATGCAACCTCCCGGGTTCGTTGCAAGGGAGGGTAAGGTGTGTCATCTCAGGAAGGCTCTCTATGGCCTGAAACAATCACCACGTGCGTGGTTTGGTAGATTTACACAGGTGGTTACTCAATTTGGAATGTGTCAGTCGAAGAAGGACCATTCAATCTTCTATCGACACACATCTGCTGGAAGAATACTGCTTGGTGTCTACGTTGATGACATTGTAATCACGGGAGATGACAGACAGGGTATTGCAAATCTCAAGAAGTTTCTTGGAGAACAATTTCAAACCAAAGATATGGGATCCTTGAACTATTTCTTGGGTATTGAAGTCACACGGGGAAAGCGGGACATTGTAATGTCTCAAAGAAAATATGTACTGGATATACTAAATGATGCAGGCATGATGCAAGCAAAAGGAGCAAACTCACCTATGGATCCAGGGGCGAAGTTACTTCCAGACGAAGGGGTCCTGATGACCAATCCAGATCAGTATCGTCGAGTGGTTGGTAAACTCAACTACTTGGCAGTCATGACGCGTCCGGATATTTCTTTTGCAGTAAGCGTCGCGAGTAGATTCATGGCTTCTCCAAGAGTTCCACACTGGCAGGCAGTTCTCAGAATTCTGTGTTATCTAGTAAAGAATCCAGGAAAAGGAATTCGAATGGAGAATAACGGACATTCTCGCATTGAGTGTTTTACTGATGCTGACTGGGGAGCAAGTCTGGCAGATAGACGGTCTACATCTGGCTACTCCGTATTTGTTGGCGGAAATCTTGTATCGTAGAAAAGCAAGAAACAAAGTGTGATAGCACGCTCAAGCTCAGAAGCAGAATATCGAGCTATTGCTCATGGCACGTCAGAAATATTATATATGAAGCATCTCCTACAAGAACTGGGAGAAGACGCAGGATCTCAAGTGGCAGACCTATGGTGTGATAACCAATCTGCTATTCACATTGCCACCAACCCAGTATTTCATGAAAGGACGAAGCATATTGAAATTGATATTCATTTTGTTCGTGATGAATATACAAATGGAGTGATAAGGTTTCAACATGTGCGGACCGGCGACCAGATAGCTGATATCTTCACAAAGCCTCTCCTGGGTCCCCGGGTTCAATTTTTATGTAACAAGCTGGGCATGATTGACATCTATGCTCCAGCTTGAGGGAGGGTGTTAAGAGTTATATTAGAAATAAGTGTTATATTAGAGTTATTAGTAATTGGGCTTTAGTCCCACATTCCTTAGAGTAATAGGAGAGGCTAGCCCCGACGACGATATTTCCCTTGGGTCCGGTTCTTGAGGCGCCATCGAAGAACATTCGCCATATGTTATCGTGAGTGGCTGTATTCGAATCGGCGACCTCGTCTGGGATCTCTTCATAGATTCTGGATGACTCCGATCCTGGGTGGGCTGCCAAAAAGTCTGCTAGGGATTGACCCTTGACAGCCTTCTGTGGGACGAAGATCATATGATATGGGGATAGCAGTATTGCCCAGGTAGCGAGGCGAGAGCTGAGCGCCCCTGGTTTAGTCATGAGGACCCTGAGGGGATTTACCCGTGAGATCACATGTATGGTTTGTCCTGTAACATAGTGTCGCGTCTTTTGAATAGCAAACACCAAGGCGAGGCATTCTTTCTCCACGGCAGTGTATCGGTGTTCGGGCCCGACCATCATTCGGCTGAGGTAGTATATGGCCTGTTCGTGTCCTGCGTCGTTATTTTGTGCCAGCAGGGCACCGAGGGAGTGTTCCATTGCTCGTACATAGAGCAAGAATGGTTTTCCAGGGACCGGGGCCACCAGGACTGGAGGATTTGACAAATATTCTTTGATGTCGTCGAAAGCGCGTTGGCATTCTTCGTCCCATGCGAATGAGACTCCCTTCTTCATGAGGTGTGTGAACGGCCGGCATCGTCCGGAGAGATTGGAAATGAACCTTCTGATATAGGCTAGCCTCCCTTGGAGGCCTCTAAGTTCGCGGAGATTTTTCGGGGGACCCATCTCCATTATTGCCTTGGTTTTCTCAGGGTCTACATGGATACCCCGTGCAGTGATGATGAAACCTAAGAACTTCCCGCTGGATACGCCCAAAAACGACTTTGTAGGGTTCATCTTTAGGTTGTGGGCTCGCATCAGGTCGAATACCGTTTTTAGATCTTGCAGATGATCTTCCTTGCGGCGACTCTTGACAGCGATGTCGTCGACGTAGCATTCCACTATTTTGCGCAAATGTTCTCTGAAAATGATACTCATAGCCCGCTGATATGTGGCAACAGCGTTCTTTAGACCGAATGGCATGACTGTGTAACAGTATGTGCCGATCGGTGTTCTAAATGATGTGTGCTTCTCATCGTCGGGGGACATCTTGATTTGATTGTATCCCGAGAATCCATCCATGAATGACATACGTTCGAAGCCGCATGTGTTGTTAATCATGATGTCCGTGATCGGGAGGGGAAATTCGTCTTTCGGACATGCCTCATTTAGATTGCGGAAGTCGATGCAGAAGTATATTAGAAATAAGTGTTATATTAGAGTTATTAGTAATTGGGCTTTAGTCCCACATTGCTTAGAGTAATAGGAGAGGAGGCTAGCCTCTCCTATATATATGTAGTCTCTCATCAATAAACAAATCATCCCATTATTCTATTCTACATGGTATCAGAGCCATAATCCATCCACCCCTCTCTCCACAAAAAAAAAAAAAAAATTTCAACCCCCCCCCCCCCCCCCCGCGTGCTACAGTACCCGCCCCCCCCACCCGCTGCTGCTGCCTCCCCCCCCCCCCCTCTCCTCCACTCGCTGCTGCTGCCTCCACCCTGTCCAGCGCCCCCCCCCCCCCCCAGCGCCCCCCCCTCGCGCCCCCTGCTGCTGCTGCACCCCCCCCCACCAGCGCCCCCCTCCCCCCCGATCCTGCACCCCCCCACCCCCACTCGCTGCTGCTGCTGCCCCCCCCCACCAGCGCCCCCTGCCCCCGCCACTGCCCCCCCCCCCCTCTGTCCCAGCACCCCCCCCTCTGTCCCAGCGCCCCCCCCCCCCTTTTCCAGCACCCCCCCCCCGAGATCCGGCACCTGCTGCCCCCCCCCCCCCCCGTCGGCGCCCCCCCCCCCCCCGCTCCACTCTAAACCTAGCCCATCCAAACCCTAATCCTAGCCGCCATTATGTTACTTATTTCACATCCAAACCCTAACCCTAGCCGTCTTTCCTTTTGAAAAAAAAAAAAAAAAAAAAAGAAGGAAGGGAACGGCGTATTTCGAAGACAGATTGTCGCCAAATGCTTTATTTGGGCACCTTCTGTTCCTAGATTACGCCGTCGGAAATTAACAAATGCTATATTTTGTTTATCCTACCCCGATCATCACATCAGAATCTACACAGAGAATGATCGTGTTTTCTCCTGTGTCCTGACGTGTTTACTTTACATGCGCGCACCGGCGGTGGCCACGTTTATAGCGCATTCGTAAAGTTGGTGTGATATTTGGGGTTGGAAGAACTCGCGACGATGACAGATCCGAAGACCGATGATGGTACCGGTGTCAGCAATATGATAAGTACTGGCACGACGGTCTCTTCGATTCGACTTGTCGACCGTCGATTGGACGGTCCCGATGGTTACTCAACATGGCGTAAGAAGGTTGAGAAAACACTCCGTGGGATGCGGCTGTCTAAACATTTAACTGACAACCCTCCGGCAACGACTGATCCCACTTTTGAACAGTGGGAGACGGATGATAGTCGACTGTTTACACAGTTGATGAACTCCATGGAACCGTCCGTCGAGGACATGATTCAAAACACGAACACAGTCAAGGAGCTATGGGAGGTCCTAGCAACGGCGTTTGATGGAAAGCGCGACTTGTCCCGCATATATGATTCGGTTGTTGGCGTTTACCGAGCTAATCAGGGAGACAAGTCTCATAAGGACCACTTCCGATCCTTCAAGGCGATGGTGGATGAAATTGATCGTATTCTTCCTCTGACGTCAGATATCAATGAAGCTCGGACTCAACGCGAGCAGCTTCATGTTATGGCATATCTTGCATCTCTTCGTCCTGATGCGGACTCGGCTCGTTCCCAGATCATTGCTGGATCTGATGTTCCATCCTTGTTGGAGGCCCACTTCCGTGTTCTAAGGGCCGCAAAGGTGGTTGAGACCACTCCGGGGGATGCTCCTGCCGATCGATCTGCTCTTAGTAGTGCTGCTCGTCCTGGCGTTCGTGGTGGACGTGGTGGACGACGAGGTGGTCGGACTTATGGACGTGATGGCGGACGAGGAAATGGTGGTCGTGATGGGGGACGACTACGGACCTGCTTTCACTGTGGCCAACAAGGACATTTTCAGTGGCAGTGTCCTAAAGCTCCTGTTGCCAATATTACTTCGGATGCTCCTGATAATAGCATTCGCTCGGTTCCATTGAGCGACGATTCGTACGCGAAATTTCTCGAGTTCCAGGCTCAACGTCGTGGTGAAGCATCAAAGTTTGGTTCCACAGCCGGATACTCTGCAGCATGCATTGTCAATCCCAAGCAGTGGGTAATTGACTCGGGTGCATCCGCTCACATGACTGGTGACGCAGGTATGATACATAATTATGTACCTGTCCGTCGTGCTTCTGGCATTACTGTTGCAAATGGCGGTTCCCTGACAGTCCGCGGCCGTGGAAGTGCCACTCTTTCTCCCGGATTATCACTCAACTCTGTTCTACTTACTCCTGGGAACCCATTCAGTTTACTTTCTATTAGTCAACTGACTCGTGAACTTCATTGCTCAGTAACATTCTTTCCTGATGGTTGTGTTTTTCAGGACCTGACAACTGGGAAGACTATTGGTAAGGGGCATGTGGCTGGAGGCTTGTACCTGTTTGACGCTACTTCTCCGGTTGTTTGTGCAGGCATGAAACTGGATCCGGTCGAGTTACATTGTCGGTTAGGTCATCCGTCGTCCCAAGTTCTCCAGAAATTGTACCCGTCCTTAGTTATTCCCTCTTCTTTTCATTGTGAGTCATGTCGTTTGGCTAAGCATCATCGGGTTCCTTATCCGGTAAGCTCTAATAATCTTGCATCCGTTCCTTTTGAGTTGGTGCATTCTGATATCTGGGGACCTTGTCCGACTGAATCTGTCATGGATTTTAAGTACTTTGTCACGTTTGTCGATGACTACTCACGTGTCACGTTTCTTTATTTGATAAAAAGTCGCGCTGAATTATTTAACATCTGGTGCAACTTTCATGCCGAGATAACAACACAATTTGGTCTCCCAATCAAAATCCTTCGAAGTGACAATGGTCGTGAGTATTTATCTCGTGATCTTACTAAACATCTGGCCAGCAATGGCATTATCCACCAAACCTCTTGTGCGTATACACCCCAACAAAATGGTGTCGCCGAACGCAAGAATCGCCATTTATTGGAAACAACACGTGCACTTATGTTTCAAGCACGTACTCCCAAGAGATTTTGGTCGGATGCGGTTCTTACGGCTTGTTTTCTTATTAATCGCATGCCGTCGTCAGTGCTCAATGGTAGCACTCCCTTTTCTCGGCTCTTTCCTGGAAAAGAACCGTTTCCTCTGCCTCCCCGTATCTTTGGTTGCTTATGCTATGTTCGGGATACCCGACCAACCCTTTCTAAATTAGATCCTAAGGCAATACAATGTATTTTTCTTGGGTATCCTAAAGATCAGAAAGGGTATCGGTGTTTTTCTCCTGTCTTAAAGAGATATTTTTTCACTCGGGATGTTACCTTTGTCGAATCAAACTTTCCACCGTTTCCCCAATCAATAGGTCCGGCACCCCTAATTTATCCAGAAGAAGATTTTTTGCTGTTTCCTCCTCAAACACAACAGCCTCCAGTACAGGTGCCCTCTCTTACCGAGCCAGTCACCCAGGATGATGGTCCACATACACCAAGTCAGCCATTAACGACGTCCACCACAGAATCATCCTCCTCTGGTTCCACCAGTAGCTCCGGCTCCAATGAGCTGCCTCCACCAGTTCCGCCCGCAGCTCCACCAGTTCCGCCCGCAGCTCCGGGGATTCTGCCGCCAGCACGTCCTCGTCGTGCATGTCGAGATCATCCCTTGTATGTTGACAACTATAAAGGTCTTAGTTGTCATACTCAGTCTCTGGTAGCTACTATTGATGGGATTCAGATCCCCAAGAACGCTGAGGAGGGTCTCCGACATCCTGGTTGGCGTGCTGCTATGCACGAGGAGATAAAGGCTCTCCAGGAGAATCATACCTGGGACTTAGTCGATTTACCTACTGGTAAACAGGCTGTCGGTTGTAAGTGGGTGTTCACGATTAAGGTGAAACCGGATGGCACTCTTGATCGATTGAAGGCTCGTCTGGTGGCCAAAGGATTCTCTCAAACATATGGTGAGGATTACTTTGAGACCTTCTCTCCTGTGGCCAAAATAACGTCCGTTCGTGTTCTCATGGCGTTGGCCGTTCGCTATGACTGGCCTTTACTTCAGCTAGATATCAAAAATGCTTTCCTCCACGGGGATCTTGACGAAGAAGTCTACGTGATGCAACCTCCCGGGTTCGTTGCAAGGGAGGGTAAGGTGTGTCATCTCAGGAAGGCTCTCTATGGCCTGAAACAATCACCACGTGCGTGGTTTGGTAGATTTACACAGGTGGTTACTCAATTTGGAATGTGTCAGTCGAAGAAGGACCATTCAATCTTCTATCGACACACATCTGCTGGAAGAATACTGCTTGGTGTCTACGTTGATGACATTGTAATCACGGGAGATGACAGACAGGGTATTGCAAATCTCAAGAAGTTTCTTGGAGAACAATTTCAAACCAAAGATATGGGATCCTTGAACTATTTCTTGGGTATTGAAGTCACACGGGGAAAGCGGGACATTGTAATGTCTCAAAGAAAATATGTACTGGATATACTAAATGATGCAGGCATGATGCAAGCAAAGGGAGCAAACTCACCTATGGATCCAGGGGCGAAGTTACTTCCAGACGAAGGGGTCCTGATGACCAATCCAGATCAGTATCGTCGAGTGGTTGGTAAACTCAACTACTTGGCAGTCATGACGCGTCCGGATATTTCTTTTGCAGTAAGCGTCGCGAGTAGATTCATGGCTTCTCCAAGAGTTCCACACTGGCAGGCAGTTCTCAGAATTCTGTGTTATCTTGTAAAGAATCCAGGGAAAGGAATTCGAATGGAGAATAACGGACATTCTCGCATTGAGTGTTTTACTGATGCTGACTGGGGAGCAAGTCTGGCAGATAGACGGTCTATATCTGGCTACTCCGTATTTGTTGGCGGAAATCTTGTATCGTGGAAAAGCAAGAAACAAAGTGTGATAGCACGCTCAAGCTCAGAAGCAGAATATCGAGCTATTGCTCATGGCACGTCAGAAATATTATATATGAAGCATCTCCTACAAGAACTGGGAGAAGACGCAGGATCTCAAGTGGCAGACCTACGGTGTGATAACCAATCTGCTATTCACATTGCCACCAACCCAGTATTTCATGAAAGGACGAAGCATATTGAAATTGATATTCATTTTGTTCGTGATGAATATACAAATGGAGTGATAAGGTTTCAACATGTGCGGACCGGCGACCAGATAGCTGATATCTTCACAAAGCCTCTCCTGGGTCCCCGGGTTCAATTTTTATGTAACAAGCTGGGCATGATTGACATCTATGCTCCAGCTTGAGGGAGGGTGTTAAGAGTTATATTAGAAACAAGTGTTATATTAGAGTTATTAGTAATTGGGCTTTAGTCCCACATTGCTTAGAGTAATAGGAGAGGAGGCTAGCCTCTCCTATATATATGTAGTCTCTCATCAATAAACAAATCATCCCATTATTCTATTCTACACTTCGCAAGCCATGTCATAGCGGCGTAACACCACACGGAAGCAAGGCTTCATGCTGGGTAGTTTGGCACTACAAAGAGGCTTGTGACCTCATGCTACAGTAGTATGACTCTACGATGAGGTACCCAGTTAGGGATAAAGCCTCGGCTTTAAGCCATGTCATAGCGACGTAGCACCGCACGGAAGCGCAAGGCTTCATGCGAAGGACTCTTTAAAAGAACTCACCTAGAGTGTATGGATAGAGATACAGGCTGTCTCTTGAGGGTAAACTTGTAGACGCCCAAAATACATATACCGAAACCAGGCTGGCACATGGCTTTTAATGTGCACCCAAAAGCACAGATAACTACATTATGTGAGTGGAAAGAATTGCAGCTATGGTGCAGAATTCAAGGCTTAGTCCATTCTTGTATCATACTGTTATTTAACCCATGCGGAAAGATTCAAGTCGTCAGCGACATCTATCCTAATGCAAAATAGACAGTTACTGTGGGGAACGCTCAACCCTAGACACATATATATGATGAGATATGTGGGGGATTGTTGGTGCTCTTGCTCCTTGACATGAAGAGAGCTTGCTCTCAACATGCTTTGTAAAGTTTAGTCCCACATTGGAAAAGTACCATGAGTTATCTCAACATATATATGAGTATGTGTTGTTGGGATATGCACATGGGATGGTGACCCTAAGGAGGGAACCATGTGGATGACTTTACTAAGAGGAAAATGATTAATTCCAAGTCCAACAAGGACGTAAGTTGATTTTTGTTGTGCGGGCTCGGACTCGACACGGACTCCAGGTTATCTCGTGCATACATGGGAGTGTTCGGGGGGAAGGCGTGGGCTAGCACTCGACTATATTGATTATGGGATGATGTAAAACATCAAACTCTATTTTAGAGTATTAGTGTTTTAGTCCCACATCGGATATGAAAGATGGTGAGGTCTCACTCCACTCTATAAATAGAGCCCCCTTGCCTTATTTCCAAGATGCACCAAAGAAGAGAGTTAAGGGAGTCCGTAAAGTTCAGGAAGCCCGTTCAAGTCACAAATATTGACTGACGAGCGTTCCAGAAGTTCTCTTGAACTTGATGGTTCCTGGAAGCTGATCGTATAGAGGCGAATCTTGCTTTGAGCAACGGTGTTTTTACATCCCAGCAGATTTAATCCTCCTCTTCTTCTACTTCTTCTTCTTATGTTTCTCTGTAACTCGTTCTTCAGGTTTTAAGGCACCTACTGAGTAGGGAGGCCTAACTTTGTTCTTGAGATCTATCTCATTTGTGGCACCTACTATGTAGGCTTACTAAACTCCTCATTTGTGGCACCTACTGTGTAGGCTTGCTAAACTTCTCATTTGTGGCACCTACTGTGTAGGCTTGCTGAACTCCTGTTTTCCATCTATATCCACGCCTCAGGACTAACAATACCTAATAAGATATTTTAGCCAAAAAGATTTTGTAAGCATTATGGGCCTATGGTTCACTTTTACAAAACTAAAACTTTATAAATCTTCGTTCTACAACTTAGTTATGCATGGAACACCCTTAAAATATGCATATTATGCAAAAAGCAGTGGTAAAATAGTAAAAAATGTTCAAAATGTATCGACCGCCTAGGCGGTAGGCGGACTCTTACCGCCGCGCACCCGCCTACCACCGTTTAGAACCTTGGTCTTTGATTAAAGTTCGGTTCTATTCTAGTCAAAATTTTGAGTGTAAAAGTTTTATGGGAAGTTTACATTGTTGACTTTGAGAGCTATTTTGTTTACTCAATGAGAGTTATCTGCAAAAAGCACACATCATGGAACTTACTCTTGGATATTAGTAATAGTACATTTACTACAAGTGTACAACTGTAGGTTATAAAAGTCAGATGCACTAGACAGGGAGCCAGTGGCACACCGTGCACCTCAGGCACTTAGGCACTCTTAAGTAGGTTGCAGAGCAAAAGACGGCTTATATGCAATGAGGAAGGGAAAGAAAGGAGGAAAAGAGAAAGGGAATAGGTTAAAATCCTAAGCATACCACTGTGACTTCAGTTATCAAGGTAATGTTCAGCTAGGGATTCTAATCCATACAGAATTGAACCCACCAACCCATATAATGTAAGTTGTACTAGTTACTAGTTAGTTTGGATCCCGGTATCACCCCCCATCCCACACACACACCCCACACATCCCCAACCCCACCACATGCAGCCCATGTCCTATAAGGTACTTTAATCAAGCAAAGGCAGGCTATGCCTAATGTTTTAACTTAAAAAGAGGAAAAGAGAAGCTTGCATCATGGTCAAAAGAGATTAAATAGAGAATAGGGTATATCCATTTCATGGTTGAGCGTTTGCAGTTGGCAGCCAACATCCTTTAGAAAAGAGTATCATGGCTTATCCACACCCAATGAAGTCGAAAGGGAAAAGAAGAAGAAAAAAAGGGTTATGTAATCACACATGCTAGACTTGAATAAAACATAACAAGATGAATCCATACCTTATATGGGCTTTCCATAATAAATCTACCATCACCGGAAACACATGGAATGGTCCCTTGTTGGAAAAAGGTCACCTGCACCAATAAGAAGTTTGTCATTGGAAGAAAATACCAAATTGTCAATGAGAAAAGGATTGCATGTATTTTACCTGACCTGCTTCCAAGCCAAAATACTTGTGACTTTCAAAAAACTTGCGGGTGGCTTCATCAGTAAATGGGCTAGTCATTATGTACCAGTAAATTGGTGAAACACCAGCTGACCCTACCAGGAGCATCAGTTTAAAAGTTAAATTACAGATAAGTAGAGATGAACCATCCACTTGCTTACTCTTACCATCAGTTGACTGAACTGCTAGTTTTTGAACACATAAAATGCGTTCAGCTTGAAGTTGGAACAGTGACTTGCCAGATGGTAGTCCAATATCTAAAGCAAGAGATATACATGAAGAGTAAGTTGGCATATGCAAACCACCTAATAATGTTTTAAAATTAGAATAGCAGGTGCATAAAAGGCAAACATTTTAGACAGCTAAGCGAACTTTTGTACAATCCAAGTGAATTCCAGGAAAAATTTCGATCACAACTGCATTTGCTGCTAAGCGGGTTATAGGTAAAACTAGTTATTAACCTACATTCAAGGAAACCAACATCAACAAAACCTTATCCTGAATATGGATCAACTCATTAACCCTTTTTGTTCCATTGGAACATTGTTAGGGGTCATCTCCTTTGTGATACTAACAATCCACATATTCTTCTCCATTGCCTCAATCCATGTTAACTTTGGTCTGCCTAGTTCTAGCATCACCTTTAACTAAGATCCTATTGATCCTCCTAACCAGTTAATCTATCGATCCCTGCTGCAATTTCCAAAACAGAGATTCCTGATAAAGAAATACGAAATATACAAAGCCCAGTGTTTCCAAGTAAAATATTTTTTTTTGGAACGAAACAAATATATAAGTATGCTTGAATGCGGAACCATGTTGGTACGTTACTCTACAAAGCAACTTGACATCAAACTCGTAGACATTGTTAGATCTTTATATATTTTATACTAACTAGACATTAGGCACGTGATTTAGAAGTTATTATCTAAGTGGTAATTTAATTAAGTCCAAAATGGGTACATGTTTAGGTCTAATTGTTAAAGAATACAACAAGAAGAACAAAACCTTTACCCATTTGGGGTCAGCTATTTGAATCATTTGCTTCCATTCCGCTATGTTAAGGATCATGTCATTTGTAACACTAACAAAAGCATGTCCTTCTTCAAAACCTCAATCCATATTCGTTTAGGCCTAGATCTAGTCCAAGCAGCTCCTTTAACTACTATTTTATCGCTCCTTACCGGAGCATATATTGGTCTATGTTGCACATGCCCAAACTATCTAAAACGATTTTCTCTCATCATGTCCTCATTTGGCACAATCTCTAACTTCTCTCGAATACGCTCATTTCTTATCATATCTTGTCACTCATTATCTTAGCATTCCCATTTATCCTACACTAATTTTCTAGTCATGTTTCTTAATTATCCAACAATCTAATCCGTAAAGCATAGTTGATCTTATAGCTGTTTTATAGGATTTTTCTTTTCAAAGGTATCTTCCGACCACAAAGCACTCCTCCATTTCAACTATCTTGTTTTTAGTTCTATGCATGACATCATTCTCATCGCCATTATGAATGATTGATCCTAAATACCGAGAACTATCACTCCAAGGTCTCTCTTATTCATCTATATGTACTCCCTCTTATCCATTTTTACCTTTTGGTTGAAGTTCATTTCATATACTACATTTTTGTCCTACTAATTGAAAAAGAACAGCTTACTATCAATTACTTATACAGTGTTTAGTGTTATACACTTCTCAGATCAGAAGAGCAACCCTTACTATAACCATTACTATATATAGTTGGCCTTAGAGCCCTAATGACGTACTCTACTGTTTGCATTTTTCCCAAATCACCACTCCATACTTTAGTGTGGTATAAGGCAATCTACATCCTAAAGCAGGCTCAGAGTTACTTAGATCACCAATGTTACTCATGTTGCTGGATTAACCACGATCCTCAATGATCCGGCCATGCATTCTCATCCCTGTGCTACTCGGTTATTATTCTATGTTGACAATACGGTTATTACTGGTAGCAACTCGGATCACATTAAGAATTTCCTTCTATGATGGACAACACTTTTTCATTTAATCCACATTCATCGTAATAAGAAAATTCAAATTTCATGCTATGATACATTATCGAGGAGAATATGAATAGATTTTGTGAAGATCAATGGTGTAGAATATTCCAATTGGTGTGAATAGATTTTCACTATATAGATTGTGATCATCGAGTCGGATTCATATTTCTCAATAATATAAATTTCACAAGCTATGAATCTCGTCACTCACCATTTTTAACTATATTTTGTGAAAACTTTGATGCGTGAGTAGTACAAATTCAGGGATATTACATGAAACCCTCCTATAGTTTCCAATATTTTAAATTACCTACCTACCGTTTATTTATTTTTTGGACATTCCCCTTTTCCTTATCTTTAAACTACCAGTTTACATGTACAAAATGACAAAAGTACCATTATTTAATAAATTTTACTTTAAGAATGAAATGTCCCGCTCTACGTAACGCATTACACTAGTTTGTTGGCTCGAAGGCATGGTTGGACTTGGGTTCATGCAGAGGTATAATTCAGAGAATCCATGTGTTCTGGGCGGAAGCGTTGAGTTGTTTCTTGGTTTGTTTCTGATGTTTGGATTTGTGTTGTCCGATGTATCGCAGGATTTGAGCAGTCATGCAGGCTTGCTTAATTCAGTCGGATTGGTTGGTTTATGGAACATGGCTTGTTTGTATGATTTTATCGATTAAGAAGTTCGCACATTACATCAAATCGTCTGTTTGAGACATGGTTTGGTATTTGCTCTGTCGAGACAGATAGGTGTTCTTCATGGTGGATGGTTTCGATGATACTTCGCTCCATTACTTTCACTCTAAATGAATTGATGTTGTATGTCTACTCATTTATGCTTGAGTTTGTTGCATGCTAATAAAATGAACCAAGATAAAAAGACTAATAGGATTGTTGTTAGATACATATCACCGGAAATATAGTATTGTTATGCTGTAATGCAGAGCATTTTTTATATGTATCTGGTTGTATATTGTAGTGTTTATGATAGAAAAGAATGGTAAGGAAGTGACATGGTGCCACGGAATGGTAAGTATGTGGTTTGGTGCCACGGTATAGTAAGGATGTGTGGCATAGAGCCACGGTATAGTAAGGATGTGTGGCATAGAGCCACGGTATGTTTGGGACCTGTGGGTCGTCAATCGGAACATAGAATGGAAGTATTGAGTTGTGGTATGGATCTACGATATGTTTGGGACCTACGGGTCGCCAATCGAAACATTGAATGAAAATATGGATACGTGTGTATGATCTATTGTACGCGTAGAGAAGTGTGATATTAGTATTCAGATTTATGTACCGTGCATATGTTTTATAGTTGATAAATTCTTCACGTATATTGGATGATCATGGACAACTTGTGCAGAAGGTTATGCTTTCCTCTAACAGTTACCGGGGGCCACCAAAACTGATTCGACCTAGGAGAAAATTACATTGAACATGCTTCATGCGCGAGATATTATGGGACATCCAGTAAGACTTGCTACCCAAACTGAGAGGGTGCGTCGCAATATGAGTATTTCGGAAACTTCGGTGGGACTAGTTATCTGCATGTGAAGGATCGTTGTCTTAAAAAATAGTCCAATATGGCTTGTGGTGTCAGTGATCTTCATATACTTAGGTTGCATGCTAATGTCATCTGTTTGCAAGCTTAACTAGTTGGTTGGGAGACGAGTTCACACACATATACATGTATTTTATGAAGGCTATTGATTGTCTTATGTAGAGACACATATCATGACACATTATGTTTTATGTTTGATATTTCATTACAAAGACGGAAGGATGGTAAGTATTGGGTAAAGATCTATTGTAATTGAGTGACACTATTATGCTTACAGACACATGCTTGATATGCCATGTAACTAATCCTAAAACAAAATTAGAAAGACCACATATATCTGCATGCACTCATTTATGTAATTGTATTGGTTTTTGGTTGAGTTGGCTAAAGGTCACTCACGAGTAACGACAATGTACCTAACCCCCAACCCCCAGGTGCTTGGCTGCTTGGGCATGTTGAGGCGTTGGAGCTCAATCGGCGCTCGATAATGTTTAGATGAAGACGCCGCTTTTGTTATAAAGGACATAATATATGGAACAGTATTGTATTGTATAAGTTCTTGAGTTGTAAACCTTGTGGCATGTTTCAATGTATCGAGAGAGGAAGTGCTTGTAATCGAGTTATTTCTTAGCCTAGCGTTGTTGTATTTCCGCTGCAAATTATCAATAAAGATAATCATGTTTCATATATCTTTTGTGTTTTGAATCTTCTGTTTATTTTCCCTACAATGACTCGTATTATGAGATGTTCTATCGGTTGTGTTTCAGTCCGCCTTGTACAAGCGCAAATTCAGGTTTGTACGGCATCACGTCCAATAGCGACTTTCTGTCCTGCGGAATTGGGACATAACAAAGAATACAACAAAAATAATGTTGAAAATATAAAAAATAAATAAAACTAAAAACTTTCCTCTCCTCTCTCTCTCTCTCTTCCTCACTCCACCCGCATTGTTGTCGATGGTTGTTGCCCATGCCGAGAATGGGAGGAGAGAGGGGCTTGAGGCATGAGTCTAAAGTCAAGTAGAGAGGGGGTTGGATGATGTGGCATAAGGGGGGGGGGGGGAGGGGGGGAGGGCGGCTTGACGCTCGAGGGAGGGGGGGTCTAGTGGTCACCCGTGAGAGTGCTGGAATTTCTACAGGCGGATGAGTGCGCAACCTTTGATGTTGTCGCCCCTGCCAGAAGAGATGGATGATAATGTAAACAAGTGGGGTGAAGATGTAAAGACCCGCAAGAGAGAGAGAGAGAGTTGGGTCACCGACGAGAGTGGTTAGAGGAATAGATAGGAGGAGAAGGGACTTTGTATTTGATTCTTTTAGTTTTAGTTTTATTTTGTAAAGTTCTTTATTTCAATTTTGTATTGAATTTTAAAGTGAAAGGTATTAGATAAGAGTGTTTGGTACTTTTTTTAAAATGTATTAGATAAGAGTATTTGGTACTTTTTTTACATGTAATTAACCGTTTTAACAGAAAACAAACAGCGGGGAGGGGGAGAGAGGAGGAAAAGTAAACGGTAGGGGGGTAATTTGAAAAGATGGAAACAATAGGGGTTTTCCTTCTAATTTCCCTACAAATTCAAGTGATATTGGTTTTGTTTAGAGTAATTAATTACATAAACAAAGTGGGTTTTGAGTTTAGATGCTCTAATGTGAACCTTCCAACTGATAGAATTTGTGTACGTTTGTGTATGAAATAAAAGATAATGATTGAGGAACTTCATATATAGATATATATATATATCTTCAAGAACAAAAAAATAGATCAAATCATAGTTCCTACAGGAAAAACTCCATTTGAAAGAAAATCTTTAATGGTGCAAGTGCAACCAGGGCCGGCCCAGGGCACGGGCGAGGTGGGCGACCGCCCTGGGCCCCCAATTTTGGAAGGTCCCATAATTTTAAAATGGACTAGGTATATCATAAAAATTTAAAAATAATATTAAAATACAGACCTAATCTGGAAACAACAAAAATGCCAACATTCCAATCTGGAAAAAAAAATGATAGCTTGATTGATGATTTTGATAGCTTAATTGATGATTTTGCTTGTAAAAATGCTATAAAAAAAATTATTTATGTGAGAAAAAGGGCCCAAATTCTAGATTTTTGTCCTAGGTCTCATAAATCATAGGACCGGCCCTGGGTGCAACACAACTTTTACCAAAACTATATCCGCCCATTTGAAGATGTAAATACCAACAAAAGAGATTGAGTTCAGGAATATTAGTATTAGAAGGATCAATTACTTACTGAAACATCCTTTAGGATCTGAGCTTCCAAGTCTTGTGCCCTGTGTCAAATTCCAAAGGCAAGAATCAACATATATGTTGTATCATCCTAATTCAAATTAAACATTAAAACAAAATGCAATTTCTCGAATTCATTATTTTTTCCATCCGATACAAAAATGATCTAATCCAGATCAAAGATTGTAATCGTATACAACATCTAATTGTACAATGTTCATCGGTATATTTTCGCTCTAAAAAAAATCAAAATTCATAGTTAAATTGGTCTCAATGTAAACGTAGGTTGCACGGGCACGGCGACGCACACAGGACACTGATTGTGTGTGTGTGTGTCTCCGTGTCGTCTCCGAAAAGGCACCAATATCAGTAATGTCTGTGCTGGCAGCAGAGAAGGAACTACCTGTCCGCCGGATAGAAGAACGACGGCTAACTTTCCCTCCGAGATTGCCTTCAGTCCTCTCTTCCACCACCGCTCCCTCGCCTCCGGAGTCCTGTCCTCCACAGTCGACACGCTAGCCTCCGGCACCGGCTCGACCGCCGGAAGCGGAACGCCTTGAGATCCGAGCGAACACCGAATGATCCGGTCGATCCTCATAAGATCTAAGCTCTGAAGGAGAATGGCAAATCACCGTAATTCCATACAAATTTTAGACAATTACGAAATACTGAATCGAATCGAAGAATCCGTACTCTACTCAAAATTGCTTGAACAGTAGAGGAAGAAGTGAAACCCTAACCCTAGTGTGGAGAGGAGAAATAGGGATGGGTGGGGGAAATGACCTGGATGTCCTTGACGAGGAGGTCGCGCTCGTCGGCGGAGAGCTCCTCCCAGAGGGCGAAGGCGTCCTCCTGGCCGTAGTCCTTCATCCTCTCCACCAGGGCCTGCGGCGGAGACGAAGGCGGCGGAGCCGCCGGAGATCCCTCCCTCCTCCCGATCTCCGATCTGACCACGATCGCTTTCATTTCCATTTATGACGCAAGCTTCCGATTTGGTTTATATACTGTCGGTCGAAGGGGAAGGAGCGGAATGTGCGGATTTCTTGATTTGGGATTATTTATGACGCAAGCTTCCGATTGGTTTATATACTGTCGGTCGAAGGGGAACGGATTGTTTGGGGAGGAGCCGAACCGGATAGGAAAACCTGGACCGAGAAAACTACCATATTTGGAAGTTCTGTTGGTGTGTCAGTTTGAACAAGAAACTAGTTCAATTAACCTGTGGTTCTGTGTTAATAACTTAATAGTGCGCTTGGTACACCATAATAATTTTTTTTAGAAAAAATTTGAGTTGTATCATACTTTGCTCTCCACTCCATTACCATAATACATGACAACTTTCATATTTGGTGGAAATCGTCTCCATCCCATGGTTAACTCTTTTATCAAAAATTTTGGACAAAAATATTTTCTTCGTCTTTTTTCACCCCATTGCGTGCTCACTACCGGAGCCCTCCACCGGTGCCGGAGAAAGGGGGAGGAGGGGAGGGCGCTACCGTGCCTCGCTGTACGCCCCACCGCGACGCCGTTGCTGTCCCTGGCACCTCGCCGTGCGCTGCCCCACAGCATCCCCCCAGAGCCGCGCACCCCCACGACATGGTTGCCGCTGTTGTCGCCCGCACCTCGCGCATGCAAGCTGTACGAGCTAATCTCTTGGGTCTCTAGTACCAATAGGCACTTGTTGGGCCTGATGGTCTCCTATCCTTCACTTGAGGAACTTTACTAGCTCTCAACCACTTTGGAGAGAATACAGTTGTGAGAGCTGTCACAGGTTTTGGAAGAGGAGGCTGGTTTGAAGAATTTTTAAGCTCCTGAATGTCAACACTAGTGGATAGAGGGGTCTCAGCTGGAACCCCATGCAAATGTTGGATGCAAACAGGTGTTGTGATGGTAAGCAGAGGGATAGTAGCTCATGTGGGAGCAAGCTAACCCTGCCGCAGTGCCGCTGTTGTCCCCCGCACCTCACTGCGCGCTACCCCGTAGCAGCACCCTCCAACCACACTAGCAGCGCCATGCGCCATCCCCCCCCCCCCCCCCGCCTCTCCCGCTTCCAGCGTCGCACCCCCCCGCGCCATGGACGTTGTCGCGGAGATCGAGGGGGGTGGGCACCGCTACCGTCGTACCTCGCCGCGCATCACCCACGACGTGGAGGCGGGAGAGAGGGGAGGGGGGCGGCGCACGGAAGGGCAGGGGAAAGAGGACTGATATTTCGATCAAAAATTAACAGTCAAAGCAGTTAACTGTTAGTTTCCGTCAAATTCCGTCAAATGTGGAAGGTGTCATGCATTATGATAATCGGATGAGATGCACCTTTAATATAGTTAAATAAAGTGTGGTGTAAACCAAATTTTTCTCTATTTTTTATTGTAGAACAAAATGAATGAGAAACATATTTTTATGTTTGTTTTGGTTATAAAAAATTATTTTCGAAAATTATGAATATTGGGTAAATATTTTACTCATATAATATGAGAATCATCTCCCTTGCAAATATGTGGATATAATTTTTTGCCCGGACAAGTTTTTTTGTTGCTTTTTTTTTGTTCTTTTTCATTTTTTGATATTGTTTTTTGTTTTCTCATTTTTAATCTCTTTTATCTTTTTAGAGAATTTTCTCCAATTTTTTTATCTTTTTAAATTTTTAAAAATGATTTGTTTTTTATTTTTTTCAGGATTTTTTTGTTGTTTTTTGGTTTTTTTTTTTACTGTTTTATTATCCTTTTTTTATTTTTATTTTCATATTTTTTATCTTTTAAATTTTTTTCGAAAATATTTATATATTCATCAAACATGAAAATATAATTTCCTAAAAAAATTAATTCCCAAAAATTTAATTTGTGGAATTATAGAATTTTCAGCTATCTAGTATTTATATAGTATTCCTTACTTAATTAAAGGTAGCAGTTTTTTTATTTGTTGCAATGTCCGTTGGGTTACAATTCGCATATTGAGATACGTGCATTCGGATGTTTGATTAATGGAAATCTTTTTATATTTCTATAAATTTAAATTGAGACATTCTCATATGCAGTGGTGAATGCAGGATGAACAGTGGCGGATCCAGGATAAAATTTTACTGGAAGCACAATCATAAAAAGGTTAGAAGAAAACATCCCCCAAAGTTGAACATATACTAATAAGGTGCTTTGTATTTTATTTTTTTTGTGAGATGTGCTTTGATGACCTCCTTCCTCCACTCCTCGCTCCTCCGGCAGTGCTTTGTAATTTTTTTTAGCGGAACACTTGGAACTTGGAAGAGGAGTAAATGAAAGATGAAGAAAAAAGGAGGGCAGACACTACAGGCGGAAGTGAACACTTGCTTTGCTGTTGTGTTTCAGTATTTATAATTGTGGGAAAAGGGTTGGTTGGGTCTACACACACTTAGATTAAAAAAAAATTCAAAAAATTCAGTGGGGGCACTGTCCCCCACTGAACAACACATGGATCCGTCCCTGCTCATATGTTTGACTTAGGTTATAAAAATTTATTTTTCAAAATTGCCAATGTACGAATAAATTGTTTATCCATTAAACATGAAAATCATATTTCATAAGAATGTATTTTTTCGGATAAAACATTTTTTCCCTACTCTTTTTTTTTTCTTTTTTTAATCTTTTTTTAGAATTTGTTCTTTTAAGGTTTTTTTTTTTTCATTTTTAAGATTTTTTGGTTTTTTTAGTCTTTCTATCTTTTTTTAGTTTTCTAACAACCTTTTTTTAGATTTTTTTTATCATTTTTCAATTTTTTTTTTTGCATACTTTTGCTTTGTTTGGTTTCTTTCACATTTTTTTTTTCATTTTCAAAGATTTTTTCAGTTTTTAATCTTTTCCCAATTTTTTTACCTTTTTTTATTTTTCAAAAATATTTATCAAATATGAAAAGAAAAAAATAGAAAAGCACATATATATATATATATATATATATATATATATATATATATATATATATATATATATATATATATTTATTTATTTATTTATTTTTATTTTGATTTTGCAGTCGGATCATGAAGGCCGGCCGGGACCGCGGCAACAACCGCACAACCATCCTAGTGGGAGGGTGTGTGTGGGGGTTCAAAAACCTAATCTTCGACTACACAGTATTCCGTTGAGAAGAAGACTAAATAATTCTCGAAATGAAATCGCCTGCAGCAGAAGCATCCACTGGCTCACTTACAAGTAGGCCAGGGCAGGGGCAGCGAGAGCTTTCATCAATCCGAGGGTGCGATTCAGAAAATCCAAGAGACATATAGAGGGACGGCACATGCGCAGACCGACTCGCGCGCAATTCGACCGCGTCAAGCTAATCAGCAGTAGGTCTGTAGACTGCATCATGGACCACCAACCAACCCATTGCGAAAACTAGACACAGCACCTTGATCTGGACTGAAATCCAACACATTTCTCTAGTTGGAATAGCAATTTCAGTCCAACTATTATACCAACTTCAGCTGGTATGTCCCCTTTTTTCAGTAAAAAAAAACTTAAAAGGATATAACAAGAACAACAAACGCTTTCTGCCAAATTTCAAGACTATATAAACAGAAAATTTCATCCAACGGGATAAAATGCACTCAAATTGTCCAAAACAAGAAATGTTTGGAGAATTTAAGAAAAATGGATCCGGCACACTGACGTCAAACATAAAAATTAAAAAAAAAAAAATCTGAATCATTCATTTCAAAAGACGTGAGGTTGAGAATGCATATTTTTACATGTCAAATTGTATAAGTGACATGTTACCGCTCTTTATATATATATATATATATATATATATATATATATATATATATATGTGTGTGTGTGTGTGTGGAGCGGATCAAAAGTTTTTCTTAAAAAACTCCCTAAAAACTTCTCTCACTCTCATCCGTAATTTAATGTTAATATTAATGTTAATATTAATTTATATATATATATATATATATATATATATATATATATATATATATATATATATATATATAGCAAATGACCTCTAGCCAGGGCCGGCCCTGGCCCAGGGCGGCCAGGGCGACCGCCCAGGGCCCCATGAAATTTGGGGGCCCAAAAAAATTAATTTAAATGTATATATATATATTAGTAATCTTATATTGAAAATAGAACTAATATATAATATGATCCTCCTTTATCACAAAACATTTGTGGTGTAGTGGTAGTTTGTTATACTTGTACACAAGAGATCCTAGGTTCTAGCCGTGGCTATATCATTCTTTAGTTTATTTTTTTTATATTATATATGGGTCCCATTTTAAAAATTTGCCTAGGGCTCCCATTAACTCAGGGCCGGCCCTGCCTCTAGCCTAGTGGTTAAGAGAGATGCATGTGGCCCGAGTGGTCAGGAGATCGATTCCCGGTGGGAGCGTTCGCCACATTTATCTCTTTCAAATATATATATATATATATATATATATATATATATATATATATATATATATATATATATATATATATATATAGAGGATGAGGGAGGTGAGGTGCCACCCTATGGAGGGTGTCTACTTGTCACCTCCCACATGCTATCATCATGCACCCATGTGCTTGATGATAGCATGGGTGGTGACAAGTAGACACCCTCCCATGAGGTGACACCCTACTATATATATATATATATATATATATATATATATATATATATATATATATATATATATATATATATATATATGAAGCGGATCAAAATCCTCCCTTAGAAAATTCCCTAAAAACCTCCCTCACTCTCGGTCATAATATTAACATTAATATTAATATTAATGTTAATGTTAATATTAACATTAACATTAATATAAAAATTTAAAAAACATTAATATTAACGTTAATATTAATGTTAATATTAACATTAACATTAATATTAATGTTAATATTATGAGCGAAAGTGAGGGAGATTTTTAGAGGGTTTTCTAAGGAGACTTTTGATCCGCTCCCATATATATATATATATATATATATATATATATATATATATATATATATATATATATATATATATATATATATATATATATATTATTTTCTATTTTTTTTATTTTATATATATATATATATATATATATATATATATATATATATATATATATATATATATATATATATATATATATATAATAAAAAAATAGAAAATAATATATATATATATATATATATATATATATATATATATATATATATATATATATATATATATATATATATATATATGCCTTGAATAAGAATTCAAATATCAGCAGCAGAAAACATGGAAATTTTTTATATATAAATGTTTCTCCAAAAAAGAAAGTGTTAGTTTATCAATATTTCCAAAAACTCTATTATTCATTGAAGCTCTTAATAAGAAAGGAGTTTGCATTAAAAGTTCTTCAGCTGCAGTAATAACATCTAGAATAGTACTAGAAAGATTACCATTTGAAACTATTCCTTGGGTGGGTCGGGGAAAGGGCACATAAATGGCCGGCAACATAAAAAATGTTCAAGTCCAATGTCTCCTACTAATCTTAGAATTCATATATAGTAAGAGCATCCACAGTGGCAACACTCAAACCATATTTCAAATCACTTTAAACCATACTCCAATAATTAATTTTGGAGTATTCCCTTCATGTTGGTACACAATAGTATAGTCTAAATAAACACTCCAAATTGACAAGTGGCAACACTCCATTTGTTTTTCTCCTTATTTTTCTTTCATAATTGACAAATGGCAACACTTCAGAAAAAGAATGAAGGAGAAAAGTAAATATGGTGGACCCACAAGTAATATAGCTCAACTAGTGGACTCTCCAAATTTGGAGTCTCTTAGCTTTCTACCATTTTTCAAGTGTGGACAAGAGTCCATTGGAGCCATCAAGTGCTACAAAATTTGGCTAAAGACCAAATATAGCACTTAAAATTAGTCCAACTGTGGATGCTCTAACACTAGTCACGTAGGTGTACGTTGTACATATTTTTTACTCAAATAATTATCGTCAGAAATATCTTCTTTAAGCAATATGATCTGTAGCAAAAATAAAATAAAAATTGTTTTGTTGTTGGAGGTTAAGGGTTTTTTTGTTGTGACAAAGAAGAGAGAAAAAGATGTATTTCCTTTTAGATTTGGATTTTTGCTCTTTATTGTATGTTTTATTTATTTATTTTCTTAATTAAGTATATACATATAGTTTAGATGGTTCATTTTGACTGAGTTTGAAGACTCTTTACAATAAAGAGATATCTAATTATAGGTGTATGTTTTTAAATAAAATTTGAAAAGTTATATTGAAATAGCTAAGATTTGGGAGAACTCAACTTCATAATATAAGAATTTGATTGTTGTTATAAAAATAAGAAGAAGAAAAATAGATTGTTTTGCAGCTGAATGGAATAGCATTGGAGTTTTCTCTTAATAAATGATATCTCTATTATTATAAAGAGGCTTGAAATGAGTCGTTTAAGCTGTATGTATATCCTCACAAACTGAGCCTTAATTGACATTGTTGCTGCCAGTGGTCACAACAAAAATTATAGATATAGTTAAAGCAAGCATGTCAGAACGAGAAAAGCATAATGGGTCGTAGAAAGAGCGCAAAAGCTTTCTTTGAACGCCTTGCCTTGATAACAAACCCAATGCTAAAAACTGATCTCCTACGAAATAAAACCAGTATACCATGATCAGAAGATTATCCTTATTTGCATCTCAATTGACATGATATGTCTTTCCTCTCCCTCTATTGTTGGTCGAACCAAGGAAGAAATATGGTTCCCTACAATATCATTGTTATGAGCAGTAAGACTCAAACAATTAAACTATAAACATGTCACGATCCGATCCCAAATAATTTGGTCGAACCGGATCATGTCCAGCCTGCACCGTTGTTGAGACGGCGGCAGTAAGCTGTTCCATTAGCAGGTAATCCACAACAACATCTAAATTTGTCACAACTCAAAATTCGAAAAATAAAATTTTATTAAACTTTGAAATAAGTACAACTGGAATGTGAAAGAACTTAATTAAAAGCTGAAGTCAAATTACAAAATTCTAAACAACAAATCTAGAAACAGAAAATCTAGCTAAGTGTTCGGCTCGCCGGCCTCAAGTCCTGCGTCCTCCAACAGGGTACAGAACCGGGTCAAAATAGCTGTTGTATAGTATAACAACTCAGCATCCTCAATGTTCCCTAAAAATGTTATCTCCAGTCAGGAGGGAGCAAAGTACAATTCATGCTAATTTAAACAGTTAAAATAAATAATAGAATCATGCACTTTTAAACAGTTTAAATATGAACAGTTTCAGCAGTAAAACAGTGTGATTTGAACAGGCAATGAAATATGACCGGCTTGGGTTTGTTACAGTAAAGGATATGGGATTTGTTACAGTAAAGTTACAGTATGGTCATACTCATTACACTATTCCCCCAGTCCCCAGTAGTTACAGTGCTCTCAGAGAGAGTTTCGTGTTTGCATCGTGGTTTAAACTTGCAGTAAAGCGATTAATTAAATAACTGTAAACTAACACAAACTATACTTGCCTCAAAGGAATTAACTGGAGAGGTAGAAGACTTCGAGACGGGAAATCAGAATCGTCCTCGAATTCCTACATTCGAGAAATTGACTCAGATTCCAGGTTTACCAATCTAGCTACGCTAGTTGAAATCTCTATTTGTGTCCTAGTCCAATTTTAATTCTTTAATTAACAAAACACGAAAACACGATTATTTGTGCGTTGATTTAATACGAGGGAAAAAAATTGTTTTATATTTTTGAGTTCGGAAAACTTGTCGATGCCAGATTATTTGTTAAAACTTGGTATTTTCATAGTATATAAATATAAAGCTAATTTTCTTATTTAGTGAGAAATACATAATTTTTAATTAAATCAAAACTTGTCAATTTTTAGGTGAAAAAATCTTAAGTAATTTTATACGAAAATACTTTTTATTCAATTTACTCGTTAAATAGAAAAACTCGCAAAAATAGCAACAATTAAAATCTAAGCTACCAATTACAGTTACAGACCACAGCCAGCTGGGCTTATGCCCATTATAATTTATTTACATAAATTGAAATAAGATAAAACCGCCGTTAGTCCGAAACTTAAATATTAATAAAATATGAACCGAATTAATAGTAAAAATAAAGATAAAAATAGAGTCTCAGATATGGTCCAATCCTCAACTTGGCTAATGCCTCAACGTCCGGGCGGAGCCGGTTTCGTTTGCACTTAGCCGGGTCCATTGACCGATACGGTCGTCACCCAAAACCAAATATCAAATAAAATTCCGAAATCCATTTTAAATTCATTTTTAAAATAATCTAGGATTTACGGAAAAATCCGGCAGCATCTCCTCTGTTTTTGGTCAACCCAAAAACTGGGAAATAGCGCCGATACTTTCCTGCAAATCCCAAACCAGGAAAAACCCGAATTTGTATATATATATAAAAATCCACAACCAATCCACAGAATAATCGGAACGGCCCGAATAATTTCGGAAGTCCGATTCCAACCCAAAAATCACAGAACGCTACCGGAAAAATCCGGAAAGCTAAAACATACCAAAAAACCAATTCCCGAAATATTCCGGAAATCCAAAATAATCCACAGAACCTTTCAGAAGGTTCCGGAAAAATACGACGTCGCTAAAACCGAATTCCCAAAGGGAATCGGGGACCATTTCTCATCATAGACTATAATAAAAAATGGGCGGGACATGGGTTATACCTCAGGTTGCTCGGCTAGAGCTCTCAGATGAAATTATAAAGAAAGAAATGGAGATCCAGAACAGCAAAATAATCCCAGGACAGTGCTGGTCCGATGCACAGGGCTGCGTCGACGAAGAACGCCGACAAAAGACGCTGGGCTAGGGCACGGCGCCTAGGTCTGTCACGACCCGCACCCTAGAGTTAGGGCACGAGAACGTAACAACGCCCAGCCTACGCCGCAGTGTCGGCGGTAGAACGCTGTCCTAGGTCTCAATGCATCTAACAGTATAAGACTAAACAGTTTATACTCCCCGAATGGGGGTGACATAGCAGATACAGTCTCAATCACATCTAAGCTAGAGCATGATAAAGATAGATAAAACATGAAATCCAAAATAAATACAGGAGATAGAAGTCTAAGTGTCTAAGATACATAAACCCAGAAATACATCTCAAAACTTAAATACAGTAATCCACAAAGTAAATACAACTCCAGACAAAATGAAATAACTATCTAAACAACCTCTACTGTGTCTCCTCTAGGCTAGCAGGCAATCCCAGGCCATCTGTAAAATTTATCAACAGGTCCAGTCAGGACAGGAGCGAGCACATTACATCTCAACAGTTCATAGCAGGTTAGAAAATATAATCATGCAGTAAAGTAAGATACAGGTACTGAAAGAAATGCTGTATGTAAACAGAGAGAGAGCTGTAATAGAAATATCTACTATAAATAAAGAACTAACATGTGGCTAGTGAGTCAGAGTACAATATAGACATGTAAATGGCATAGGAGATTCTGATAAGACACTATGGAAGAGATTCTGATAAGATACTACTTGGATATTATTCACATGTCCATTTCTACTCCCCCGTACCCCCAATCAATACACAAGGATCCAGCCAGGTTATGTTATATGATGCTATGTAACAGCCCCCGAAGGGTAGTAGACCCCGAAGGTGATAGACCCCGAAGGTGATACATAGTAGTCCCATAAATGGGATAAGGATTCTAGGAAGACTCTACGATCATAAGAGTATATGTCGTAAGTGATCAAAGAACCAATGAAGCATATGATACGCCATGTAAGTGAAACGCACAGAACATGTAGTACCCGATGCTCCCTAAGGATAATATCTCAAGAAGGGATCCATATAGTACCAATCCGTGTGACCAACGTGACAGTACAAGTAAAGTAATCTACTGCAGAAAATAATTCTAAGCAGGATATGAAATGATCAGAGAATGTACTCGCCTCGATAACCTGAACAGCTGATAAGTATAGGGGGGTCCCACTGAAGCCACAGAGTCCTATTTAAAGCAACACAGGTTACAAGGTGTTCAAGTTGTAATAAATGAATCCACAACAATCTATTTTATCCTAGGTTCTTCTAGTCAAATTAACTCTAGGTCAACTCCGGTCAATAATCTAGTCAAACTAGGTCAAGTGTTGACTTACAGTTGACTTTGGGTCAACTGGTCAACTCTGGTCAAACAGGGTCAATTCTAGTCTAATATAAAGTGTACTTCGTTATTTGTACGTCGAAACTTTCAACGCGCAAATCGAGATAAGAAGATTATCGGTAAGGTTGATAATCTTATTATAGTGATCCACGTGTCCAACTTGTCAATTTCAGCGATGTGAGATCACTGGAATTGGCTGATCTCAGTTTCGTTGTACTAATCTCGAAATACGAACATTATAAGAATTAATTATTATTTAATTATAAAAGGTTAAACTCAGAGAAATTATCAACAAACATTGTCGGACGATGAAATAAACATCGCCAACATGTCCAGAATGGTCAAATTAGCTAGGATAGCCTATCCAACGGTCCAATTTGGACACAAGGGAAAAAAGATAATTTCGGGTCAAAACGGTGTCCGTGTCGGAGCCGTTTTGCACCGAAAAATGTGCAAGAAAATAAGTCTATAAAATATAACAAATTATATGTCCACGAAATCAGAATGTCGATACGAACCCAACGGTATCTCCAGAATTGGATTCCGTTGACCCGATCTCAATTTGGCCCGTCGACCAGAACTTGAAATTCCGGTTTGCACGGAAATGCGTGCCGGAGCCAAAGTTCTCAAAACTCAGCAAACTATATGTCAACGAGTCCAGAATGGCGATACGAACTCAACGGTATATCCGGAATTGGATTCCGACGAGCCGATCTCAAAATGACCCGTTGACCCGGATATTGGTATCCGACTTGCACCGAAATGCGTGCCGGACCCAATGTCCACCAAAACCTAGCAAATTATATGTCAACGAGTCCAGAATGACGATAGGAACTCAACGATATATCCGAAATTGGATTCCGATGAGCCGGCGTCAAAAAGTCCTGTTGACGCAGAATGTGGGACCCACTTTGCACCGAAAAACGTGCCAGGGCCCACGTTCTCCAAATCTAACAAATTTTATATGAAAACATGCCAGAACGACGCCATAAGTCTAATGGTGGTGTCAGAAATGAAATCTGGAGTCCCGTGTTCAAAAATGGAATTTTATAAGTTGGAAATTACGAATTCGGACGACCAACTTTGGCGTCGAATTCAACCAATCAAACAAGCTCACAATGAAACAGAACTGAAAGGGTAGTAAGAGGGTTATACCAGCTTTGCACAGGAACTAGTAGCACGCCAAACGGAGCTGCAGTGGAGGAGATACAAGCTGACGAAGTTGGCCCCGCGAAACTGTCCAAATTTAATACAATTTAAACGGTCAACTTGGTGGCCGGTTTTGATGTATCAAACGATAAAATTAACGGACAAAAATTGACATGAGCGAAGGTGGATATACCGAGATTGTGACGGAGCAACGAAATCGCCGATCCAACGGTCGGATCTCCAGGAAAACGTGCACGAAGTCGCTGCGATGGAGCGTCAAAACGAACTCGATCCCGCGCGCGTCACGACGGGACGTCGTTCAAAACGCACAAATTGCCTCGACGGCACGTCCCGGAGGACGGTGGCCGTCAGGGGAAGGCAGGCTTGGGTTCGCCGGAAAGGGGACTACCCACGGCGGGGGTTGCCGGGGCACGACGGCGCGGCGGCGGCGGCCACGCCCGCACGCGCGCGCGCCAAGGCTGCTGCCGCCGCTGCTGCGTTGCGCCAGCGCGCGCATGGCGGTGCGGCGAACGCAGCGGCAGCGCGGCGACGAAGGTGGCAGAGCATGGTGGCTGGAGGTGGTGGTTAGGGGTTGTGGTGAAGTGGTGGTGAGGTGGTTCGGTTTGGTGCAATGGTGGTGGTGGCTATGGTTAAATGGAGGGAAGGAGGAGGAGGAGTTGTGCGCGGGCTCGGCCTGGGTGGCCGGCGGCGAGGCCACGCCGGAGTGGGGTGGTCGAGCATAGGGATGAGGGTGGTCGAGCATGGTGAAGCTGCTGATGGTGTTGTGGTTTTGAATGAATTGAAGTTGTGATGGAATAATATTAGGAAGAAAGAGAGAGGATGTTGATAAAGTTGTGTGCCAATAATGAGAGAGAGAGAAAAGTAATTTTTTTGGGAGTTAGGGCCGGCTAGTTGGCTGTGAGGGGATTGGGAGAAGTTTCATGGAGAACTAATGGATGGGATTAATGAGGAGAATCAAAGGCTAGGATTTTAAATGGAGAAATAGGTTATTCCAAAAGGGATTTAAATCAACGGAAAATTCCCATTAAATATTAAAAATAGGGAAAAATAAGCACTTGATATTTTTGGGCAAGAATTATGAGGGTGTCATGATGGAGGGCAACACAAAGCTGGACTGGACTCGGTGGAGCCGGATTGAGTCAAAATCGGACATGATGCAATAATAGAATTAAAAATTAGGCGTCGATGATCATGAGTGAATAAGTAGCACATGGAGATTCCAATAAATGGGACACAAGTGGCGGACGGATAGTAGGCTCAATGTGGGCCATGTCCATAGTTGGGGCGGACAGGTTTTGGTCGACAGGGGACCCACAAATCAAGTTGGAAGATGAATGTGACGCCGTGGAGTGAAATAAAATCGGGTCACGTGTCGGGAAAGTTGTGCGAATCAAATGGAGCACAAAATGACGTGTCTGAGTGGGACACGAAGGTCATGGGTGACGAGCGTCTCGAGTAGATCATCAATGAAGAGTTGGTTTCAAGAAACTGACTGGTCTTGCGCTCCCAATTTAAAAGTCATGGTAACGCGCTGAAAATGATCAAGGAAAAGAGTGGGAAAGTAAATAACAATCAAATGGTCTAAACCGACCCGAAGTTCAGCGAAGCAGAAAGAGTACAAGGGAATAAGTTTGGATGGGACACTATATACCGTCATGAAGGTAATCATGTCCACTCCAAAACTCGTAAAGAAGATTTTCAGAGTTGAACATCCCTGACACTCCAAATATCAAAGGCATGGGAAAGTACACTTAAGGAAAAATACAGAATAAATTATTTATCAAACCAATCAATCAGAAAATAAAATAAAATAAAATGAAAAAAAAATCAGCCCGAAATTCAGGGTGCTCACATCCTACCCACCTTATAAAAATTTCGTCCTCGAAATTAAAATGTCCATACTCCCTCTAGGTCAAACCCCCACAATCAAAGTCCCAGATTAAAATAAATCATGTGATCAAAAGGACGACGTACAGGGTCATGGCATACGGTGGTAGTGAAAGTCTCATCTAGATATACTAGTCATACTAACCAAGGCGGTCATAGGGTATCAAAACACACAAGCAATCCAGGTTGCTAAAATAGAAAAGTTACAGAAAAATCAAATCATCAAAACTGTAAGGCGGTCTACCATCCTATATGAAAACTGGTACTCATCAAAAATGATTAAAGAAAGCTAACTACCAATCATCTAAAAGGGGTACCATCCCAAGAAAATCAAAATCACAAGTTTAATTAACGAAAGTCGATTACATTGAAATCCAATCACAATATATAATATAGAGAGCATTAGAGAGAAAAAAGCTAACATTATGTGTATGGGGACATGTTCATATGGTTAGATAGTAGGCGTGTGTGTACGTGAACATACATGAAAGTGTATATGAGAAATTGGATTTTAAAACAACGGCTATCAAGTTACACTAATCATGGCATATTGGTTAAACAATCTACAATATGCAACTTATTTACTCATAACATGCATGGCTAACCATGTATATATAAAAAGGTAGAGACTTAGTTATGTATTTATATATATTATAACATGTATGTCTAAGCTCTATATACATCTATCTAGATATACAATCATAACATAGAGGGGAAGGATTTGGTTACACGACAGTATATACTAAGTTAGGGTGTGTGTCCTTGTACAGGGTTATGGCTTAGTATTAAAAAGTTAAACCTAGTTTTAGTTCAGCATTTACATAATAAAAAAAATATCTGAAATAAGCTAACATTTAACCAGTGCAATATTAACATAATGCAATTTCAAAATTTAGGGGTTTTGAAACATCAGGACTAATCTCAATGCTCCCAATACATCCTAACATGATAGAAATGAAACCCTACCATATTACCAATACATTTATCTACGCATACAGTTCGATATTACATGTTAAATCTGAATTTTAACTAAACATGGAAATCAATGTAAAAATGTTAACATGTATCTAGTTTTCAAGATTTTGGAGGAATTTGAACATTAAAACCAACTCAATGTTTATCACAAACTAGCATGTAAGAATATGAAACCTAACATTATATCCCTACATACAACAATGTACACAGCTTTAAATATTATATTAAAGAAAATAAAACAGCAATTTAAACTAAACATTTGGAATTCAGTATTAAGGGTTAATATGTACACAGTCTTAAATTTGACAAATTTAAACACAAATTTTTAACCAAAATTCTTTTGAATTGAAACCCTACGTATAACATACATGTGCAGTTATGTAGACAAAATTAATAACATGAAATTTATATTTAAATTACGAATTTAGACATAGAAAAGCAGAGAACCTGAAATATTGGTTATGAAAATTTGGACATCAACATCATATCAATATGTATCTAGATATATGGAAAAATCAAGTGTAGCATGCATACGTGTTAGGCAAGGTGTCTGCTATATATATTCATATACATATTCTCATGTCCCAATAAAAAATTAGTTCTACGTTACGACTAACCTTTAGTGTCCTACCAAGATTGCAAGCAGGTGATTGACGAAATCAAGACAGTTTTGTTATCATTATTATTTAATACAAGAATAATAGCAAGAAGGAAATAACGATAAAACCTGTTCGGCTTATCTGTTTAAAGAAGGAACCGTTTTGAAATCCAGAGTTAAAATATCAAATTCAGATAAAGTCTAGCAAAATCATCGATTCATTGTATTATGAAAACTCCTAGCAAGAAATTTCACAAGGTTTATAAAACCAACTAAACTTACTCCTGAGTTAAATAATAGAAAACTAGACAAAACAACAAATAATAATTCTTTTCTCTTTTTTTTTTGACTGAAACAAAAGTAGAGAAAATATGTTCAAAAATATTTAAGGTGCAATCCGATAATCATATGCGTCTATCCAAAATCATGGTACTCTAAATCCTCGTCATACTAGTAAGCAAGGCTACGATACTCACAGAGCCCTTGACTTATGCACATATCTCTAGAATCATGGTATTTAACATTTTCGCGGTGCCGCATGCTTGGCTGCGAAAACCTTAAATTCCCACACCTGAGAAATATATCCAGAGTCAGACTATATGTCCTCACCATGCTGGCTAATGTGACTATAGAAGACTAGATTCCATAACATAGATGACCTAGCCCATATAATTTCATCTTGCCAAAAATTAAATTAATCAATAATGAATACTCAAAATCAAATCAAATTTATTAACGAACATCAAAATTCAAAAATGAACAAATCCATCAAAATACAAACTCGAATGCAACAGCTATCATCAAAATTCAAAATTCGACAATCATCCATCAAAATAAATACAAACTCAAATTCAACAATAATCCATAAAAATCAAAGTTAACAACAAAAGTAAAAATAAATCAAATCAAGGGAAAAAGAGAGTTTTCAAATCGAAGTTAAATAAGATTCTCCAGGGTCGTCCCAGGAATCTCTCAAGGGTCCCTAACTGTGATTGAGTACCTTCAAAATATATCATATTCCTAGTGCAGGCTGTAGTGGTACTCTAGTTCGAATACCACTACACTTTTAGTCTCGACCTGCATGGGCCACCACTAAAAATGTGTCACGACCCGCACCCTAGAGTTAGGGCACGAGAACGTAACAACGCCCAGCCTACGCCGCAGTGTCGGCGGTAGAACGCTGTCCTAGGTCTCAATGCATCTAACAGTATAAGACTAAACAGTTTATACTCCCCGAATGGGGGTGACATAGCAGATACAGTCTCAATCACATCTAAGGTAGAGCATGATAAAGATAGATAAAACATGAAATCCAAAATAAATACAGGAGATAGAAGTCTAAGTGTCTAAGATACATAAACCCAGAAATATATCTCAAAACTCAAATACAGTAATCCACAAAGTAAATACAACTCCAGACAAAATGAAATGACTATCTAAACAACCTCTACTGTGTCTCCTCTAGGCTAGCAGGCAATCCCAGGCCATCTGTAAAATTTATCAACAGGTCCAGTCAGGACAGGAGCGAGCATATTACATCTCAACAGTTCATAGCAGGTTAGAAAATATAATCATGCAGTAAAGTAAGATACAGGTACTGAAAGAAATGCTGTATGTAAACAGAGAGAGAGAGCTGTAATAGAAATATCTACTATAAATAAAGAACTAACATGTGGCTAGTGAGTCAGAGTACAATATAGACATGTAAATGGCATAGGAGATTCTGATAAGATACTATGGAAGAGATTCTGATAAGATACTACTTGGGTATTATTCACATGTCCATTTCTACTCCCCCGTACCCCCAATCAATACACAAGGATCCAGCCAGGTTATGTTATATGATGCTATGTAACAGCCCCCGAAGGGTAGTAGACCCCGAAGGTGATAGACCCTGAAGGTGATAGACCCCGAAGGTGATAGACCCCGAAGGTGATATATAGTAGTCCCATAAATGGGATAAGGATTCTAGGAAGACTCTACGATCATAAGAGTATATGTCGTAAGTGATCAAAGAACCAATGAAGCATATGATACGCCATGTAAGTGAAACGCACAGAACATGTAGTACCCGATGCTCCCTAAGGATAACATCTCAAGAAGGGATCCATATAGTACCAATCCGTGTGACCAACGTGACAGTACAAGTAAAGTAATCTACTGTAGGAAATAATTCTAAGCAGGATATGAAATGATCAGAGAATGTACTCGCCTCGATAACCTGAACAGCTGATAAGTATAGGAGGGTCCCACTGAAGCCACAAAGTCCTATTTAAAGCAACACAGGTTACAAGGTGTTCAAGTTGTAATAAATGAATCCACAACAATCTATTTTATCCTAGGTTCTTCTAGTCAAATTAACTCTAGGTCAACTCCGGTCAATAATCTAGTCAAACTAGGTCAAGTGTTGACTTACAGTTGACTTTGGGTCAACTGGTCAACTCTGGTCAAACAGGGTCAATTCTAGTTTAATATAAAGTATACTTCGTTATTTGTACGTCGAAACTTTCAACGCGCAAATCGAGATAAGAAGATTATCGGTAAGGTTGGTAATCTTATTATAGTGATCCATGTGTCCAACTTGTCAATTTCAGCGATGTGAGATCACTGGAATTGGCTGATCTCAGTTTCGTTGTACTAATCCCGAAATACGAACATTATAAGAATTAATTATTATTTAATTATAAAAGGTTAAACTCAGAGAAATTATCAACAAACATTGTCGGACGATGAAATAAACATCGCCAACGTGTCCAGAATGGTCAAATTAGCTAGGATAGCCTACCCAACGGTCCAATTTGGACACAAGGGCAAAAAGGTAATTTCGGGTCAAACGGTGTCCGTGTCAGAGCCGTTTTGTACCGAAAAATGTGCAAGAAAACAAGTCTATAAAATATAACAAATTATATGTCCACGAAACCAGAATATCGATACGAACCCAACGGTATCTCCAGAATTGGATTCCGTTGACCCGATCTCAATTTGGCCCGTCGACCAGAACTTGGAATTCCGGTTTGCACGAAAATACGTGCCGGAGCCAAAGTTCTCAAAACTCAGCAAACTACATGTCAACGAGTCTAGAATGGCGATACGAACTCAATGGTATATCCGGAATTGAATTCCGACGAGCCGATCTCAAAATGACCCGTTGACCCGGATATTGGTATCCGACTTGCACCGAAATGCGTGTCGGACCCAATGTCCACCAAAACCTAGCAAATTTTATGTCAACGAGTCCAGAATGACGATATGAACTCAACGGTATATCCAAAATTGGATTCCGATGAGCCGGCGTCAAAAAGTCCCGTTGACGCAGAATGTGGGACCCACTTTGCACCGAAAAACGTGCCAGGGCCTACGTTCTCCAAATCTAACAAATTTTATATGAGAACATGCCAAAACGATGCCACAAGTCTAATGGTGGTGTCAGAAATGAAATCTGGAGTCCCGTGTTCAAAAATAGAATTTTACAAGTTAGAAATTACGAATCGGACGACCAACTTTGGCGTCGAATTCAACCAATCAAACAAGCTCACAATGAAACAAAACTGGAGGGGTAGTAAGAGGGTTATACCAGCTTTGCACAGGAACTGGTAGCATGCTAAACGGAGCTACGGTGGAGGAGATACAAGCTGACGAAGTTGGCCCCGCGAAACTGTCCAAATTTAATACAATTTAAACGGTCAACTTGGTGGCCGGTTTTGATGTATCAAACGATAAAATTAACGGACGAAAATTGACATGAGCGAAGGTGGATATACTGAGATTGCGACGGAGCGAAGAAATCATCGATCCAACGGTCAGATCTCCGGGAAAATGCGCACGAAGTCGCTGCGACGGAGCGTCAAAACGAACTCGATCCCGCGCGCGTCACGACGGGACGTCGTTCAAAACGCACAAATCGCCTCGACGGTACGTCCCGGAGGACGGTGGCCATCAGGGGAAGGCAGGCTTGGGTTCACCGGAAAGGGGGCTACCCACGACGGGGGTCGTCGGGGCACAACGGTACGGCGGCGGCGGCCACGCCCCCGCGCGCGCCAAGGCTGCTGCCGCCGCTGCTGCGTTGCGCCAGCGCGCGCACGGCGGTGCGGCGAACGCAGCGGCGGTACGGCGGTGAAGGTGGCGGAGCATGGTGGCTGGAGGTGGTGGTTAGGGGCTGTGGCGAAGTGGTGGTGAGGTGGTTCGGTTTGGTGCAATGGTGGTGGTGGCTATGGTTAAATGGAGGGAAGGAGGAGGAGGAGTTGTGCGCGGGCTCGGCCTGGGTGGCCGGCGGCGAGGCCACGCCAGAGTGGGGTGGTCGAGCATGGGGATGAGGGTGGTCGAGAATGGTGAAGCTGCTGATGGTGTTGTGGTTTTGAATGAATTGAAGTTGTGATGGAATAATATTAGGAAGAAAGAGAGAGGATGTTGATAAAGTTGTGTGCCAATAATGAGAGAGAGAGAAAAGTAATTTTTTTGGGAGTTAGGGCCGGCTAGTTGGCTGTGAGGGGATTGGGAGAAGTTTCATGGAGAACTAATGGATGGGATTAATGAGGAGAATCAAAGGCTAGGATTTTAAATGGAGAAATAGGTTATTCCAAAAGGGATTTAAATCAACGAAAAATTCCCATTAAATATTAAAAATAGGGAAAAATAAGCACTTGATATTTTTGGACAAGAATTATGAAGGTATCATGATGGAGGGCAACACAAAGCTGGACTGGACTCGGTGGAGCCGGATTGAGTCAAAATCGGACATGATGCAATAATAGAATTAAAAATTAGGCGTCGATGATCATGAGTGAATAAGTAGCACATGAAGATTCTAATAAATGGGACACAAGTGGCGGACGGATAGTAGGCTCAATGTGGGCCATGTCCATAGTTGGGGCGGACAGGTTTTGGTCGACAGGGGACCCACAAATCAAGTTGGAAGATGAATGTGACACCGTGGAGTGAAATAAAATTGGGTCACGTGTCGGGAAAGTTGTGCGAATCAAATGGAGCACAAAATGACGTGTCTGAGTGGGACACGAAGGTCATGGGTGACGAGCATCTCGAGTAGATCATCAATGAGGAGTTGGTTTTAAGAAATTGACTGGTCTTGCGCTCCCAATTTAAAAGTCATGGTAACGCGCTGAAAATGATCAAGGAAAAGAGTGGGAAAGTAAATAACAATCAAATGGTCTAAACCGACCCGAAGTTCAGCGAAGCAGAAAGAGTACAAGGTAACAAGTTTGGATGGGACACTATATACCGTCATGAAGGTAATCATGTCCACTCCAAAACTCGTGAAGAAGATTTCCAGAGTTGAACATCCCTGACATTCCAAATATCAAAGGCATAGGAAAGTACACTTAAGGAAAAATACAAAATAAATTATTTATCAAACCAATCAATCAGAAAATAAAATAAAATAAAATGAAAGAAAATTAGCCCGAAATTCAGGGTGCTCACAAGGTCAGCGGTGCCGGAGCTAGGGTGCTGCGACAGGGAAAAATCGGCGCGGGTTGGCCGAAGGCAGCGACCAGGAGGAAGTCGGCCAGAGGGATTCGCCCAGAGGGACACGCGCAAGGGGGCGCGGGGAGGTCGCACGGGGAGACGCGCGGCGAAGGGCGCGGCCGACAGGGGGTCGTCGGCGGGTTTCGGCCCGGAGGGGCGCGGGCGTGGTGCGGGGTGCGAGCGGGATCCGGCGGTAACGGAGGCAGGCGGGGCACGCTGGCCTTCGCTGGACGGGCGCGACGTCGGGCCGGAGGGGGTGCGTCGGGGTGCAGTCGGCCTGGAGGGTCGGCTGCGACAGCGGTTGGCCGGGGAGAGGGGCACGGGTCGAGCTTCGGGAGAAGTGTTTGAGGGAGCAGAGTGTTTGAGAGAGAGAGTTGGGGTTGTGAGGAATTTCTCTCAGAGATGAGCTTAAGAAGAAGAAGGAGAAAGGGCTTCTCCTGAACGTGGGGAAAGAAGTGTGGAGAGGAGTATAAGGTGGGGTGAGAGAATAGGGGGGCTGACTTTTGAACGTGTGAGTGAGGGGGTGTGCTGGTCCTTCGGGACCAGCTCCCAAAAGTAAATTTTTTTTATTAATAATAACCAAGTCAGATTTAAATAGGAAAGGGTTCGGGCTCAGGCCTGGGTCTGAACTCAAAAATCCATGTTTATTAATTTTGAAATAATTTTAACACTCTAAATAATATAATAATAATAATAATTTTAGAAATACTAAATATAATTTAATTACAAGAAATGGGTTTCACAATCTTCCCTCCTTAGAAAATTTTGTCCTCGAAATTAAAGGCAAGGTAGGAGAATCAAACAGGTAAGGGTACTGCGCCCGTAACTCAGGTCCAACAATAAAAATTTCCAAGGCAGTCGTGGATGAGAAGGTTTAGGGACAATTTTCATTTATGATATCATCCATGTAGAAAATACAAAAGCGAACCTGAGTACACGAGGTTGATCAGACCATCATACACCGGTCCTGATTAGACAATATTTTAGTGGGTGCACCCAATAAAATACCGTCATGATCAAGCTCGATAAAGAGATAGCTTGCCAAAACTAGGCTAACTTCGTCAGCATCAGTCAAAATTAGAACGAAAAGATAAGAAAAATAGGAATTTATGTGATGGCTCAATTTCTGATCTTCTACTCACCTCTGACTACGCTTGCAACTGGTTTCTCTGGTACTGAAAGGTGGAGTCCAATCTTCAGCTCTGAATTATCCAAAATGTGACTCGGATCCGGAATGTAGCGTCTGAGCTGTGATACGTAGAAGACGTTGCACACTCTCAAGATTAGCTGGTAGAGCTAACCGGTACGCTACTTCCAACTCGTCTTAAAACTTCAAATGGCCTGATGTACCTGGCCTCAATTTCCCAGCTCCGTCAAAACTGATCGTTCCTCTGGTAGGAGAAAACTTCACAGTAACGCTATCTCCTTCTTCAAACTCCACTGGTCGACGACTACTATCGACCCTATGCTTCTGTCTGTCTTGGGCAATCCTGAGCTTGTCTCTGATCATTCTCACCTTCTCTGCTGCTTCGGTCACCATCTCAGGTCCAAACAACACTCGTTCTCCGACGTCGTCCCAGGCAAGTGGAGTGCGGCAACGACGTCCATAGAGTGCTTCAAATAGGGTCATACAACTGCTAGCTTGGTAATTGTTGTTGTAAGAGAACTCTACCAAGTACAAATGATCATCCCAAGACCCTCCAAATTCCAGGACGCAGGATCTCAGTATGTCTTCAGGCGTCTGGATTGTCTTCTCTGATTGTCCCTCTGTCTGGGAGTGATAGGTAGTGCTGAACTTCAATTGTGTTCCCAAGCTGTCATGCAAATCTCTTCCAAAAGTGAGAGGTAAATCTAGTATCTCTGTCAGATACGATACTTACCGGAACTCCATGAATCCGGTAGATGTGCCACATGTACAGTGCTGTCAACTTCTCGGTGGATAAACCAACCTTGAAGGGGATAAAGTGAGCTGACTTCGTCAGTCGGTCCACGATAACCCAAATGGCATTCTTTCTTCCTTAGGATCGAGGCAGTCCCGACACAACATCCATTGTTATGTGCTCCCATTTCTACTCCGGAATGTCAAGCGGCTGCAATAGTCCTGCTGGTCTCTGTCTGCTGGCCTTCACTGGTTGACCAATTAAACATCTAGCAACATACCTGGCCACGTCTTTCTTCATTCCAAACCACTAAACAATGGTACACATATCCCGATATATTTTGTTGGCTCCAGGATGTATGGAATACTGCGACTGGTGCGCTTCTTGCATCAGCTCGTTCCTCAGTTCGCCAGTTGGTACACAAAGCCTCGTACCATTCTTCAGCGCTCCGTCACTGGCGATTTAGAATCCTTCAAGTGTTCCTGCCAGCACTTGATCTCTAAATTTGCAATGTGTCTCGTCTTGAAACTGCGTCTCCTTGATTTTTTTTCTATCAGACTCGAGCTCACTTGCAACTTCGTCAAAAATGAATCAGCGTCCAGCACCTTCCTTCCAGGCAGTAAAATCTCCCGTCCAAGGTTCTCGATGTCCTCTAGCAGATGCCGCTCCGTGGTCAAAAACATCGCCATAGGGTATCGACTAAGTGCATCTGCGACCACATTAGCCTTACCTGGGTGGTACTGTAGATCGATATCAAAATCCTTTATCAGCTCCCGCCATCTTCTTTGCCTCATGTTCAGCTCCTTCGGAGTGAAAACATACTTCAGACTTTTGTGGTCTGTATATATTTTCACTCTCTCTCCATATAGATAATGCTTCCATAGCTTCAAAGCAAATATCACCGCTGCAAGCTCCAAATCATGTGTGGGATAGTTCTTCCCATGAGTCCGTAATTGCCTAGATGCATAAGCAATCACTTTTTCATGTTGTTGAAGAATGCAACCCAGTCCTTTACCTGAGGCATCACTGTAGATTGAGAAACCACCAGTTCCTGCGGGTAGCGCAAGGATTGGTGCAGTGGTAAGTCTCTTCTTCAGGTCCTCAAATGATGCCTGACAAACTTCCGTCCAGATGAACTCTTCATTCTTCCGAGTGAGCTTCGTCATCGGCTCAGCAATTCTGGCAAAGTCTTTCACGAACTTCCAGTAGTAGCCAGCCAAGCCCAAGAACTCCTGATTTCAGCAAATAAGCTTGGGATAGACCACCTCTCAACAACGGTTATCAACTTCGGATCTACCGAAATTCCTTCTCCTACGACAACATGGCCAAGAGAATCCACCTTGTCTAGAAAGGATTCACATTTGGAGAGCTTACTATACAACTTCTCCTTCCTCAAAGTTTCCAGAACTTTCCTGGGGTGCTCTTCGTGCTCCTCTTCCGTCTTTGAATGGATCAGAATGTCATTGATGAAGGCAACGACAATTTGATCTTGGTATTCATGAAAAACCTTGTTCATAAGGTTCATGAACACCGCAGGAGCATTCGTCAGTCCAAATGACATGACTAAGAATTTAAACTGTCCATACTTGGTGTTGAATGCCGTCTTGGAAATATCTTCCTTCCTGACCCTGATGGTAGCCAAATCTAAGATCAATCTTCGAAAACACCTTGGCTCCGCTCAATTGATCATATAGGTCATCGATCCGGGGCAAAGGGTACTTGTTCTTGATGGTGATATTGTTCAGCGCCCGGTAGTCGATGCATATCCGTACTGTTCCGTCCTTCTTGTGCACTAACAAGGCAGATGCTCCCAAGGATGAAGTTCCATCCTGGATAAATCCTAGAGCCTTCATTGATCTGGTCCTTCATCTTCTTGGCCTCCTTCGAGTTGACTCTATAGCATCCCTTAGAAATAGGGAAGAGCCGGGGACTAGGTCGGTAGTGAACTCTATGTCTAGATCTGGGGTAGTCCGGGAAAACTATCAGGGAAAACATCTACCATAAAGGTGTAACTAAGAAGTTTATTTATGTGAAGAATTACAGCAAAAACTCTTATGATTGATCTAAGGACATCCTGTTACAACTTCTTATAACAATAGATAATGCTATTCAGCAGTCCTAGGTATTAATCCTCATGGCTCTGGCTCTTGCATGAGCAGTCTCCAACTGCTTCCTCTTCTATGAACCTCGAGTCTGCATCATGCCTTATAGTAGGAGGCAAGGTCGGCTAGATAGGAAGAGCCCCTAGGTTGTGGCCTAACAGGTGTTGCTGGGATATGTGCTCTAGTTTGATGGAAAGTTAAGGGGCAGTCCTTTACCCGATGTTCAGCAGATCCACATGCTGAACATTTTCCCAATTTTTGCGACAAATATTGGCTTGGTGACCGAGCCTTTACAACAGTCACAAACCAATAGCTTCTTACGATATGACTGCCGGATAGGGCTCAAATATCTTCTAGGTTCAGGGATATCCCTCCTAGGACGAGATTCCGCTCCAACTTGGTTTAAGATAGCTAAGGCTACATTATTGACGTTCTTCATGTCTTCTCTCGTAATATTCATCTGTTCCTGCTGGGCTTCAACTTGAGCTTTCTGGAACTCCAGGATTTCTTGGAATAGGGCAACCATTTGGGAGGTGTTTGCTGGTACTGGTGGAGCAACAGGAATGGATACTCCACCAAGGAAATACAACTCAGTTTGAGAAGAGATAGGATTCGCCAATGTAGTGAAAACTTCACTGGATGCATCATGGGGACGGTCAATCAGCCGCAAGGGAATAAACCCTGGACTTGGTTGAGGAGATGGGGTATGATCCGTAGATGACACCTCATCGCCAGCAGGATTGGTCTTATCCTTGGTTAGATTCTGGAAGGTTTAGGGTACAAACATAATCAAGGTAGCCTACCAGTCTATAATCAAACAAAAATATTTATTTATATATAATTCAGACCTATGTTGTGACAAATCGATGTTCTAATTGTTTCTAGGTATATTTTCCTAAGTTGTTGCTTAGGAATGGACCTGCATGGGCCACCACTAAAAACATGTCACGACCCGATCCCAAATAATTGGGTCGAACCGGATCATGTCCAGCCTGCACCGTTGTTGAGACGGCGGCAGTAAGCTGTTCCATTAGCAGGTAATCCACAACAACATCTAAATTTGTCACAACTCAAAATTCGAAAAATGAAATTTTATTAAACTTTGAAATAAGTACAACTGGAATGTGAAAGAACTGAATTAAAAGCTGAAGTCAAATTACAAAATTCTAAACAACAAATCTAGAAACAGAAAATCTAGCTAAGTGTTCGGCTCGCCGGCCTCAAGTCTTGCATCCTCCAACAGGGTACAGAACCGGGTCAAAATAGCTGTTGTATAGTATAACAGCTCAGCATCCTCAATGTTCCCTAAAAATGTTATCTCCAGTCAGGAGGGAGCAAAGTACAATTCATGCTAATTTAAACAGTTAAAATAAATAATAGAATCATGCACTTTTAAACAGTTTAAATATGAACAGTTTCAGCAGTAAAACAGTGTGATTTGAACAGGCAATGAAATATGACCGGCTTGGGTTTGTTACAGTAAAGGATATGGGATTTGTTACAGTAAAGTTATAGTATGGTCATACTCATTACACTATTCCCCCAGTCCCCAGTAGTTACAGTGCTCTCAGAGAGAGTTTCGTGTTTGCATCGTGGTTTAAACTTGCAGTAAAGCGATTAATTAAATAACTGTAAACTAACACAAACTATACTTGCCTCAAAGGAATTAACTGGAGAGGTAGAAGACTTCGAGACAGGAAATCAGAATCGTCCTCGAATTCCTACATTCGAGAAATTGACTCAGATTCCCGGTTTACCAATCTAGCTACGCTAGTTGAAATCTCTATTTGTGTCCTAGTCCAATTTAATTCTTTAATTAACAAAACACGAAAACACGATTATTTGTGCGTTGATTTAATACGAGGGAAAAAGATTGTTTTATATTTTTGAGTTCGGAAAACTTGTCGATGCCAGATTATTTGTTAAAACTTGGTATTTTCATAGTATATAAATATAAAGCTAATTTTCTTATTTAGTGAGAAATACATAATTTTTAATTAAATCAAAACTTGTCAATTTTTAGGTGAGAAAATCTTAAGTAATTTTATACGAAAATACTTTTTATTCAATTTACTCGTTAAATAGAAAAACTCGCAAAAATAGCAACAATTAAAATCTAAGCTACCAATTACAGTTACAGACCACAGCCAGCTGGGCTTATGCCCATTACAATTTATTTACATAAATTGAAATAAGATAAAACTGCCGTTAGTCCGAAACTTAAATATTAATAAAATATGAACCAAATTAATAGTAAAAATAAAGATAAAAATAGAGTCTCAGATATGGTCCAATCCTCAACTTGGCTAATGCCTCAACGTCCGGGCGGAGCCGGTTTCGTTTGTACTTAGCCGGGTCCATTGACCGATACGGTCGTCACCCAAAACCAAATATCAAATAAAATTCCGAAATCCATTTTAAATTCATTTTTAAAATAATCTAGGATTTACGAAAAAATCCGGCAGCATCTCCTCTGTTTTTGGTCAACCCAAAAACTGGGAAATAGCGCCGATACTTTTCTGCAAATCCCAAACCAGGGAAAACCCGAATTTGTATATATATATATAAAAATCCACAACCAATCCACAGAATAATCGGAACGACCCGAATAATTTCGGAAGTCCGATTCCAACCCAAAAATCACAGAACGCTACCGGAAAAATCCGGAAAGCTAAAACATACCAAAAAACCAATTCTCGAAATATTTTGGAAATCCAAAATAATCCACAGAACCTTTTCGAAAGTTCCGGAAAAATACGACGTCGCTAAAACCGAATTCCCAAAGGGAATCGGGGACCATTTCTCATCATAGACTATAATAAAAAATGGGCGGGACATGGGTTATACCTCAGGTTGCTCGGCTAGAGCTCTCAGATGAAATTATAAAGAAAGAAATAGAGATCTAGAACAGCAAAATAATCCCAGGACAGTGCTGGTCCGATGCACAGGGCTGCGTCGACGAAGAACGCCGACAAAAGACGCTGGGGCTAGGGCACAGCGCCTAGGTCAGCGGTGCCGGAGCTAGGGTGCTGCGACTGGGGAAAATCGGCACGGGTTGGCTGAAGGCAGCGGCCAGGAGGAAGTCGGCTAGAGGGAGTCGCCCAGAGGGACACGCGCAAGGGGGCGCGGGAAGGTCGCACGGGGAGACGCGTGGCGAAGGGCGCGGCCGACAGGGGGTCGCCGGCGGGTTTCGGCCCGGAAGGGCGCGGACGTGGTGCGGGGTGCGAGCGGGATCCGGCGGCGACGGAGGCCGGCGGGGAACGCTGGCCTTCGCTGGACGGGCGCGACGTCGGGCCGGAGGGGGTGCACCGGGGCGCAGTCGGCCTGGACGGTCGGCTGTGACAGCGGTTGGCCGGGGAGAGGGGCGCGGGTCGAGCTTCGGGAGAAGGGTTTGAGGGAGCAGAGAGTTTGAGAGAGAGAGAGTTGGGGTTATGAGGAATTTCTCTCAGAGATGAGCTTAAGAAGAAGAAGGAGAAAGGGCTTCTCCTGAACGTGGGGGAAGAAATGTGGAGAGGAGTATAAGGTGGGGAAAGAGAATAGGGGGGATGACTTTTGAACGTGTGAGTGAGGGGGTGTGCTGGTCCTTCGGGACCAGCTCCCAAAAGTAAATTTTTTTTATTAATAATAACCAAGTCAGATTTAAATAGAAAAGGGTTCGGGCTCAGGCCTGGGTCTGAACTCAAAAATCCATGTTTATTAATTTTGAAATAATTTTAACACTCTAAATAATATAATAATAATAATAATAATTTTAGAAATACTAAATATAATTTAATCACAAGAAATGAGTTTCACAAAACCCCAATTATTGAATGTCTCTACATGCAATTTCTTCGAAAGAGCAGACAAAAAGAGGAGGCCTTATATGCTTCTTTATCTGTATAGCGCTTATTTTTTTAAATGGATAGATTTTCGATCCCACAATATTCGTTCAAGAATTTCTTAATGAATACGCATTGACATTTAGGATCGTCATTATATTATTTCCTAGTTATGTACTCGTTAAGCCAATGTACGCCATTCTTTCAGATTGTTTTAGTCCATATGGGGTCCATTTTATCTAACATAGTGCGTATCTCTATACTTAAGTTTTTGGTAATTTAAATCCTTCTGAGATCTTTATGTATTCTTACTCTCTAGGTTACCATGAGCAAGGAATATGTTTCTTCATAATCTATTAGGCCTGTCAATGGTAGACCAAAAATTCGCATTCGATCCGCATTCGAACCGATAATATCCAAATTTCGAATATAGTTATGGATACGGATGTCTTACCGGATATTTATCGGATATCGGATGCGGATACGGGAAGTGCCATATCCGGTCCGATAACATCCGACCCGATAATATGATAATTAAATATATACAATATATTTTAATTATAAATATGAACTGTGTAGATTACATTTGATAGAATCACAAACGAACTAAATGAGACTCTAAAATCCTAAAACTAAAAGAGACTCCCTCTTTCTCTCCCCAAAAACTTAAGGAAGGTTGTGAAGCACAGAGGCACAAGTCGTTCGGATCTTCATTCTAGGGATGCTTTTCTTCTCTCTCTCTCTCTCTCTGTTTGATTTCTCTTATTTTGATTTTTAAACTTGATGATGTTTTTTTCTATTTATATTTGGTTACTTTCATACTTCATTATTCATTTTTTTGTAAATGTGTGGTTTATTGGTTCAGATATTACCCGATATGCGTTAAAATTATCGGTAACAGATACGGGAACAAAAACTTTCATCCGATCGGATATCGGATGGTTATCGGATGTATCCGATAGCTATCGGTTTGGATGTGGTAATACAAACATCCGACCGATAAGCTACCATTGACAGGCCTATAATCTATCCATGGCCTATGTGAGAATCCGTGAGCAACTAACCGTATTTTATACCTTCATATATCACTTTTTTATTTGTTTTCTTACAAAACGCATTTAAAACATATCGGGTTTGTACTACATGACTGAACATTCTATATTTTGCGAGGGAATCTAGTTCCGCTTGAATTCATCTTTTTATTTTGGTTAATTTTGTCTTTTTTCCATTCAAGAATTGTCCATGGTTCAATGTTTTTTTTTATATGTTTATGGTTCAATGTTATCCTCATTTTTATTACCTTCTTTATTCTCATTTGCTACTACATATGAGAAAGCATCATCCATGTTTGATTCTAATTTTTTTCTTGAGTATGTATACAATATAGATTTTTTTTATGGTTGTTTGGTACCAGTACATCTTTCTCAATCTCTTATGGGATCTAAGGGATTCATCGACCGGAGCGGTACGCACGTTTTGGAGAAATTAGATACTTGGTTTATGATATCTCCTAGATCGTCGTAAACTTTTTCATTGGAGATGCTACTACAGGAGCAATATGTGTTAGAATTTTTATTATGCCCTGTCGATTCATGAGATGAAGAACATAATAAAAATGGATTGCGGAAGCGTACCTGAATCCATTGCTTGACTTGATGGATGTTGAAGCGATCGTCTCTTTATTGGGTTTGATCTTCCAACCCGCTACGGCCCTTAATAACAAAGATGAAATCCTTGTTCCTCTCTTTGTTGATGGGGATACAGAAGAGAATAGAGAAACCCTCTCTTTGGTGGCCGTATGAGTTGGGGACCATAACCCTAATGAATACACATATATATAGATATGTGTGTTGTGATATTTCTAATTTGGCCCCTCATCAAATTAGAATTATCTCCGGTATCTACACATTAATTCTATGACAATTATACCCTTAAGCCAATTTTCTAAATAGACCACTTTAATTTGGCTTAATTATTTAGATAGCCTAAACACAATTAATTTTATATGTGTGGCCCCATAATTATTGAATAATTCCAACAATCTCCTACTGGGCCACATATGTAACCTTATAATTGTGTTAACCTTATTGAGCTCATAAATTGCTATCTTAATCCTTAGGGTATATCCGGACAATCTCGTCCATTAACCATATCAACATAGGATCAAAGCGGCCTTCGTCACATATAGCGTAACTAAACCATCAATGGTCACATATACCAATATAGCTAAACGTCATAGATCAATCATGGATACGTAGCATGGAAATTACACGCAATGTGATCAATACATGTCTATTTCCAACTGGTCCTCCTTAACTTTAATGAGATCAATACTTTAACATAATGAAAACAGAATGAACTGAATTTTCATATATCTGATCAGATAAATATCCAAAATACTTTAATACATAAATGTGTCCAAAACCAAATAACACCCAAATACATAAAATACAAACTCCCACTATATTGCCATATTCTTAATTATTAACACCCATATGAGCAGTATGCTCATGAAAGACCCTGGGTGATAATGCTTTTGTGAGCGGATCCGCTAACATAGAGTTTGTCCTAATGTGCTATATTAATACTATAACCATTCTGAATTCTTTCCTTCACAACTAGAAACTTTATGTCAATATCCTTTGACTTATACAAGTTTCTGTTGTTATTGGAATACAGTACTGCTGATTTATTATCACACCATAATTTTATGTGGTCTTTCAACACCGTATTGTAGGCGCAGCCTTGTGAAAATTTTGCAACCATATTCCCTGAATAGATACCCTGCTTTCATGATGAAAAAAATTATGAGTGCATGTTTGACACTCATCTAAAATATATCTCCATTGGTCAGCATAACCTGATGTGGATCTCCTGCTGTGTTAGCATCCAACAAAATCGGAGTCGGAATACCTTATGATCTCCAGAATTATTCCATCTCCTACAAAGAGCATATAATTTCTTGTTCTCTATTAATTACTTAAGTAGTTTGGCCGCTACCCAATGATCCATCCATATATACTTAAATATCTGCCTAACATCCGAATTATGTACGCAATATCCTGACGCGTACATACTTGTGCATAAATTAGACTCCCTACAACTGATCATGAAGGAAAAATCTATTGTATTTTCTTAATTTTAAGGCTAACCTTAAGGCACTTATTCGAGACCGTATTTGTCTCCTTTAACGAGATGTGTCACCTGGTTTGCATTAAATACTTCAATCAATGTACAAAACCAGAAAATTATTTCTACTCCCACTGAACTTGTGATACACACAATCTTTAACAGTGTTCATCTCAAAACCAAACGAGATAGTCACTTGTTAAAACTCAAAGTGTCTTTGATGAGAAACCTGCTTGAGTCCATAAATAGATTCTGTCAGTTTGCGAACCATATTCTTTGGGTCTTCTAACACAAAGTTTTCTGGTTGCACCATATAAATTATTTCATCAATGTTACCATTGAGAAATACCGTTTTGACATCCATTTGATATAACTCAATATTAAAATGTACAACAAGTACTATGATTGGTTTAAAAGATTCTTTCAAAGAAACCGAAGAGAAAGTCTCTTTAAAAAACAATCCCTTCCTCTTCTCTTGAGGTTGTTGAGTTTGTTCCTCAGAAACAATTACCTTATCCTGAATGGGGGGTATCTTTATGTTGTCTTGTTGAGGTAGCTCAACATCGACTTATAGAGGTAATTCGACATTGTCTTATTGAGGCTCCGAATTTACTTCTTGATCAATGACAGGTGCAAAATCTTGCACATCGTCAAAAGTGACAGTTGGAATCGCAATCGATTCCTACTCAAAGACAATGTCATTGACTTTATTTCTCCCCCAAACTCAACATCCTCAAAAAATCTTACACTTCTCGTCTAAAAAAATTCTTTATTTTTGTGTTTAGTACCACATGGTTCCTTATGCAAGGTTTCTTTATATGACGCAATAGTTTCAAGTGATAATAGCATGTCACAAACATTTAAAATAAAAATAATAATAATACCAACATTATTTTGAATTTAAAGATAGATCAAACTTTATTGTTTCCAAATGAACAATGATAAATAAGATTGTCAAATAAGAAAACTGAAACTAAATTTCGTCTAAAAGACGGTACAATAAAAGCTTTAGATAAAATTGTCTATCAAATCCAATAATAACTAATATCCAAAATTTGTCCTATTGCATCCACTTCTACCGACTTGCCGTCTCCCACATAGATGTGTCTTTCACCATCAATTGGCTTTCGGTAGATCTGGTAATCCTGCATAGAAACACTGATGTGAGTAGTTGCACCAAAATCTAATTGTAGAAGCATGGAAAATATTGCTTTTAGTCCCACATCGGAAAGGAGAAGAAGAAAGGGCTCACTCCATTCTATAAATAGAGCCCCCTTACCTCCTTTGAAAAGGGCACCAACTTCTCTTCCCTCCTTCCAAACTTGGACTCTTCCTATTGCGCACCATCGGGTGCTAAGTAGAAGAAGTCTAGGGCAGCGCGGGCTCTTCGGGCTCAGTCAGCTGTCCCAATCTCTGACCATCACGAGCGTCCCGCTAAGTGGGCCTCTGATGGAAAGTTGTATAAAGTCGCTCGTGTCCAGCCCCCGGCGGCAAACGGACAGAGTGGTTCTCAAGAGTCTCCCAACAAAGATCGAGGGCAAGTGTTTCTATTAGCCCCATATCAGGGAGCAAACATGATACCTACGCACTCGTGTGTTCGGGATACCCGGGCCCACAAAGCGAGTGCACGGGCTGATCAAGACATTCCTCATGCGAGTCATGAGACGTCCTTCATGCGGCTCGGTCATGAGACATTCCTCATGCAGCTCGGTCATGAGACGTCCTTCATGCGGCTCGGTCATGAGACGTCCTTCATGCGGCTCGGTCATGAGACGTCCTTCATGCGGCTTGGTCATGAAACGTTCTTCATGCGGCACAGAACTCAGGAAGCTTCATGCGGCTCAAAATCAGACGAGCTTCATGCGGCTCAGGAGTCCCATGCGGCTCAAACACATAGGCAGCTCGAGTAAACTCCATGCGGCTCAGAGAGAGAGGCCACGTGGCATTCAAAACAGCTGTGCTCAACGTCTGGACGCATTTAATGTTCTGACGGCTGACAGCTGACAGATGACAGACCTGACATAAAGTTGTCATAATGACTGACATGAAAAGCAGAATTTTTCTAGGAAATAAGGAAAATCTTTACCAATACGGCGCTGTCTACCAAGCTTCGAGGCAGGTCCATGCGGCCAGACTAGACGAGTTCATACGGCCAGTGCAAAGAAATCTATGCGGTTCAAACCATGAAGGCCCCCATGCGGCTCAGCCATGAAGAAACCCATGCGGCTCGGCCATGAAAACTCTCGTGCGGCTCGGCCATGAACATATTCATGCGGCTCGGTCATGAACATATTCATGCGGCTCGGTCATGACAACCTTCATGCGGTTCGAGTGTAGAGACTATTCATGCGGCTCGGTCATGAAATCTTCCATGCGGCTCGGTCATGACGACCTTCATGTGGCCCAAATATGAACACTCCTTATGCGGCTCAATGATGATGACAGGACACGTGTCCTAAACATAATCAAATTTCGGGTCATATTCTAATAATTTGGGACACGTGGCAAGAGAATGAATTAAATTGATTCATTTAGATTTGCAGACATCAGCAAATCATCATGATGGAAATTTATTGCAATCAACATTTATTATTGATGGGATTTGGCATAATCCACATTAATGGTCCAGATCCTTCACACTCAAGACTAATGGTCCAGATTGATCAATCACCAGGCCGCCGCCACTTTGAGAACGGGTAATCAGCCAAACCCTAATGATGCTTCCCCACTATTATAAATAGCAGGGTGCCATTCCCTTGCAAAATACACAGAGAGTCAGAAAAAAAGGGGAGAAAAAAAAAAAGAGAGGTCGGCAACAAAAAGAATAAAAAAAAAGAGAAGAGGAGAGAGATATACACAGAGAGAGCTCCCCCTTTTCCTGATAATCACAGAGAGAGAGAACCCAAGAGAGCAACTCGAGGAGAGTAAGAAGAACCTTTCTTCGTCAACGCCGAGCAGATCTTCCCCGAGCCAAGGCTGCATACCGATCGTCCAAGGAGTAAGGCAGAGCGGCCGTCGCTTTTCCGAGCCTCTATCGTCACCCCCCAGAATCAAAAATAAACAATCGTACTTAGTCTGCTGTACCTAGGTTTTCGTCCCTAGGCTTTCTTTGTACGAGCGAGTTTGTATTGTGAGTCTAAGTTCAGTCCTCCGATAATTGTTCTGTTCTTTTACAATCAATGGCAAACACGATGGCGACTCTGCTGGGGACTAACTTCTCCACGGCTGAGGAGTTGGTGACGCAATCGGATGCAGCCAAACTTGGCTCCATACAACAGAAGATGGTCGTCCGCTTCGACCAACAGGCGTTCGAAGAGATGCTCTCTGAAGGCAGTGCTGGCCCGGTCCAGAAACGCACCCGCACCACGAAGGCTCTTAAAGAGTGGAGGCCAAAGTCATTTGCTCCTCCCCAAGCCCTCGATGGGATACCCTCGGTCGCTCAAGACGGCGAGAAAGACTCTCCTGCGGCCCCACTTCAGATCGCAGACACCTCTGCTGTACCCAAGTCCGGCAGAAGAAAACACTATGATGCTGGACTTGCAGGGGCAAAGAGGGTCTCTGCTAAACCTGAACCGCAGAGGGATATTAGCCGCAGAAAGAAAATCCATGCGGCCACAACCGTCAACCACATGAAGAAAACTCATGCGGCCACTTCTGTCAGCCGCATAACTTATGCAGCTACAGTTCCCAACCGCATGGATGAGATTCATGCGGCTAGTAAAGTCAACCGCTTGCAGAAAACCCATGCGGCCGCAGATGCCAACCGCATGCGGACAGCCTGCACGGCCGTGACTCCTAACCGTATAAGAACTCGTCCCACAACAGAAGACAGTTGCATGCAGATAGCCTGCACGGCACCCAATGCTAGCCGCATAGCGTCTCTACCACACTTCTCTCGATCAGTTTTCGACCGACTCTCATGCGGTCCTAACTCTGATCACTTTCTGGATGAAAATCCAGACTCTGTGATACCTAATGTGGACTCTTCCTATTACGCACCCACAAGTGCTAAAAAAAAAGTCTAGGGCAGCGCGGGCTCATCAAGTCCAGACAGCTGCCCCAACCTCTGACTATCGGGGCGTCCCGCTGAGTATCACGCGGGCCTCTGACGGGAAGTTGTATAAAACCACTCGGGTCCAGCCCCCGGCGGCAAACGGACAAAGTGGTTCCTCTGACCTGCGTGAAGCTATCCTCCACAAACGCAAGGAAAGAGAAGGAGCCTCAGCGTGCAGAGAGTCCTCACAGGGACGTCACTGCACCCAGATTATCGTCAACTGCTGTTGCAACAACACGGCAGTAACGGAAGACCGGCCATCCGTCTTCCAAAGATTACAACATCCGAGCTCGAAAGACGAGGCACCTCCCGTTGCCTCCTGCAATTTCGTGCGGAAAGTCCCCGTTGAGGGGAGAGGGAAGAAGACAAGCATCTCCAGCCCAAAGGTGTCAACTATTGCAGCTAAGAAGCCATCGTCTAAAGGATTATCCTCTACTGGAGTATTCCAACACACCCGTTCAAAGACGAAAACTGCTGCAGTAGGAAGTTCGCCGTCTACGTCATTGGGGGTCGTCGAAACTGGGGGTAGCACTCCTCCAAACCTCCACGACAACCCGACATTCCAAGAAGACGGACTGGAGGAAGCAAATCCTTCGACGGATACAACAGATACTGACGTCCCCGAGGACGTCCTAAACGAAGCAAGCTCTGAAGCTGGGGGTACTGTTCCTTCCGAGTCCGAACCTGAAGAGAACATCCCCACATATCCTGATGATTTCTCGATGCATGAGTATGACTCGGAGGGCATGTCCGCCACCTCTCCTTCTGTCACTCCTCACGTGAGGACGGTATTCATGACGGACAACAGCCAAGGTGGTTCCGGCGATCGCCAACGTATCGACACTTTGGAGGCCATACTGCACGCCTTGGTCAAGTCTGTAGACGAGATCAAAGCAGCGCTTCCTACTCTGCAGGGAGTGTCACCTGGTCAGACAAGTACGGGTCCCGCGAACAACATAGATTCAAATTCAGCGGCACCAAACCCGGGTAATAATGCTCCCGAGATAACGGCCCCTACCGCGACAGATGAGGCCCGAGAAGTAAGGAGAGAGGTTCAGGAGCTTCGAGCGATGTTCCACGCCCGAGAAAATTCTCAAGACCTCAGAATACGGCAACCATACCCAGCTGAATGGAGGGATGTGCCCTTTCCCCCAAGATATAAGCCGTTCAATATCAACCCATATGATGGTAAGACTTCAGCAAGCCGGTACATCACTTACTTTGAGGTCACTACCGACCATCTGCCCCATGATGATGCCATCCTCACACGGTTATTCATTGGGGCACTGGAAGGAGTCGCCTTCGATTGGTACCACAACCTGTCAGATAATTGCATCTACTCCTTCGCTGGCTTCAAGCGCTTGTTCTTGGAGAGGTTCTATGAGGTAGGGCAGGACGTCACGATGTCTACCCTCATGGACGTCGTCCAAGGAGAGAAAGAGCTGACAAGGAATTACATTGAGCGGTTTCGTCAAACCGCAATGAAGTTACCATCTGGCAACCCGGACTCTTCCTTGATTGAAATTTGCCAAAAGAGACTACTCCCAACAATTAGTCTCTGGATGGGCGAAAGTCAATTCAAGGACTGGAAGGCCTTTATCATCAGCGCTATAAGTGCCGAGGAACGATTGAAGAAAGCTCGCCAACTGGGGTTGCATATTTCAGAGGGAGAGAGCAAGGGGAAGCGTCCCAACGCCAGCAACGACAATGGGGGTAGCCCCTCCAACAACCGGGACAACAAAGACAAGCAGGCCATGGTGACCGATACAGCCCAGAAGCCCGAGCCACAGCCAGCAGACAAACAATGGCCTCAAATCACTTATTCTTTCGAAGACGGCCACGTTAAGCCTATCTTGGACATGCTTATACAAGGAGATAGAATTCAGCTTCCTCCACCAAGGCGGGAACCTCGGCCTGCTGATTTGGAAAATCCGAAGTTCTGCCATTACCACCGCTACGTCCACCATGCTACACACGACTGCTACCAACTGAAATGGTATATCCAGAACCTCATCGATTCGAACGCTCTGGCTATCGACTTCGAGGAGGTAACCGTAGCAGCCAACATGGTGTCCGTACAATTCGGCAATTTACCTCCAACAGAGACTCAAGACGGTGTCATACCTGTCCCTCTGGCAACGATGGAAATCACTAATCTTCCGCCTGCCCGTGATCAAACTCCCGACCTAGTACCCCTCACCACATCACGAGGGGAAATCATGTGGGTCCATCCGGACCTAGTCCACGAGGTGACTCAGCCCACTTTACCTTCTAAAAAGAAAAGTGGAAAGGTCAGATCATGCCACACCGCCTCGACAGAGGAGGAGGAAGTTTCAGCCGTCACTACTCGATCTGGAGCACAAGCCCAACCAGTGGCCGAGAATCCGACTAATAATCAGCAGCCCACAAACGCTGATACTCCGGGACCGGCTCAGCCTTCGACGACCGACAAACCCAGGCCGAAAGAGACCCGCTTCGACAAATCCCTCCGAAAGGAGACACCTCAGGGGCTGGAAAGACCCTACAACTTCGACATCTTGGCTCAATTGGCCAATACATCGGCCAAATTATCTTTATATGAACTCCTCAGGCTCTCGAAGGATGTCCGCACGGCTCTAAGTGAGGCGCTCCAAAATGTCGACGCATACTTGGCTCAGGTCAACCTCACGGGAAATAATCAGCCTACAGATCTCCAAGATAGTGCGTGTACAGGTGCAATGCCCAACATCGTCTTCTCTCTGTAGGATATGCTCATCAAAACTAACCTGCACGATCGCCCATTGTACTACACTGGATACATCGGTGACGTAAAGGTGGACCGAATGCATATTGATCTTGGGTCCTCCATAAGCATCATTCCGAAGGGTCTGCTATATCATCTTCGCATTCCAATGCATTGCCTGACGCCTACAAGCACCGCCATTAGCGGTTTCAATTCGGGCAGGAGCTACCCAATAGGGAAGATCCGTTTGAAGTGTCAGATCGGCGATCTCCAATCAGAAGTCACCTGTTATGTCATAGATGCCGACACTTCTTACAATATCCTTCTGGGGCGGCCTTGGATACATGATTACATGATCGTGCCTTCCACGCTACACCAGTGCTTCAAATATGTCGATAAGCACGGCTTCGTGAGGACAGAGTTTGCCGATATCGATCCCTTCAAGGGGGTCGAATCTTATTACTCAGACTCCTGTCTGTACGAAAAATCAAAGAAGCATCTGGCCGAAGAAGATGTGCAAGCTCACAACAAGACGGTTACAGGATCAGAAGAACCTCTAACGATCCACCTTCAGGCTCGCAAACCGGGCAATTCCGTACCCCTTACGGCCACTCTGCGTAAGGACGCAATCAGTCTCTCCGCACAAGAAGAACAGATAAGAATCCGGCTGCCAAGGTCCGGCCAGGTGCCGAGACCCACAACGGGGCCACTTACCATCAGACTGCCAAGAGTCGGTCAATCCCAAACAGAGAAGCTCAATCCCTCCGATAGACCTCTGACGATACGCCTGCCTAAGAAAGGTCGTTACCCCGAAGCGAGGTCTGACACTTCAAGCGAACCAGCCACTCCTCGCTCCACGTCAAGTGCCAAACTGGGGGTCGCTAGTCCGCCAACAACTCCACGATCTAGTCCATCAACTGAACCCCTGATGATCAAGTTGCCCAAATCATCCTCTCAGTCTGCATTTACACAGGGGGTGGCTGAAGAAGAGTTGGAGCTGGCCAAGTATGTGGCTGCTCACACTGAGACTTGCTCATGTTGCCCATCAACGGCAACTTCCTGAAGAAGTATTACGTCCGAAACGACATCCAAAAAAAAAAAAAATCCCTGATGATTGAGTTATGTACCCTCTCGTACCGCTGAACTCACCTCCTCCTTCCACAAAAATCCCAAACTACCGAGTCATGTACCCTCTCGTACCGCTGAACTCACCTCCTCCTTCCACAAAAATCCCAAACTACCGAGTCATGTACCCTCTCGTACCGCTGAACTCACCTCTTCCTTCCATAAAAATCCCAAACTACCAAGTCATGTACCCGCTGGTACCTTTGAACTTACACTTTGATCACAAAATTTATGGATTATCGAGTTATGTACCCGCTGGTACCCCTGAACTTACATCCTGGTCACTCTTTTAGGGAGAACGTTATGTATAAACATACCTCTGAACTTTTTTTCCTGGAAGGGATCCTCCCTCATGATCCACTACCCGCACTCCCAGTGCACAAAAAGGGTAACAGATCCACAAATTTCCAAAACGGCCATTTCCTCATTACCTCTGAGTCATTCCATTTCTACCAAAAACAAATCACCCCTTTACATAGAACTTCCATGTCCTCATTACCTCTGAGTCGTTCAATGTACCCCTCTTCATTGAGCCCACTCCTGCCATGTCCTCATTACCTCTGAGTGGGAAGGCTCCGTCGAAGAAAACTTCATACTTGCCATGTCCTAATTACCTCTGAGTAAGTATGTCGATTCCATTTCAACCTATTATTTGTACCCACAACCGGAGTACGCCAAAGATAATAGGTCCACAAATATCCTCCGTTGAGTTTTCTCCTGCCATGTCCTCATTACCTCTGAGTAGGAAGATTCCGCGGTGAAACAAAAAAACCCTCATGCTTGCCATGTCCTTATTACCTCTGAGTAAGTATGTTGGTTCCTTTTCATCCTATTATCCGTATCCTAAGCCAGGGTACGCCAAGGATAATAGGCCCACAAATGTCCTCTGTTGACCACAAATGTTCTCTGTTGACCACAAACGTCCTCTGTTGACCACAAATGTCCGCTGTTGACCACGAATATCTTCCGTGAAGTCTCCTCTGCCATTTCCTCATTACCTCTGAGCAGGAAGATTCCACGGTAAAACCCTCATGCTTGCCATGTCCTCATAACCTCTGAGCAAATATGTTGGTTTTCTTTCATCCTATTATCCGTATCCTGAACCAGGGTACGCCAAAGATAATAGGTCCACAAATATCCCTTGCTAAGATTCTTAGCATAAATCCACCATCTCACCATGCCTCGGGAGCCCAGCTGCTCTACGGCATTCTTTTTCCCAATACCGGGAGCACCCATGACCACTTTGCCATGGCTGTTCCGGATATCCTGACCAAACTTGTTATCCGTACCTAAAACCAAGGTACGCCCAGGGTAACAGGTCCACAAATAATCCCCCAGCAGGTCCAATTCTACAAACACCACAAATACAAGAAAGAGAAGATGAGTTGAAACATGCTTATTTATTTAAAATTCAAAGTACTACATCATCTGGGATCACATACCTTGACAAAAAGAAAAGAAAAACAGTGAAAGAAAACAGAAAAATGTTCACTGCTCCATGGTATTCTTTCGCCCGATACCAAGAACCTCCATATCCGCCTTACCGCGGAGTTGTCCTAGGTATCCCTATCAAACTTATTATCCGTACCTAAAACCAAGGTATGCCAAGGATAATAGGCCCACAAATGTCCTCTGCTGACCACAAATGACGTACTAGGTCCTTTAGTACATCCACATCTTTCCTCATCATCACATGCTTTCGGAGCCCAGCTGTTCCATAGCATTCTTTCACCCAATGCATAGAAATCCCATGTTGATAACACCTCTGAGTTGTTCTATGTATCCTCATTCGAGTTCGCTCCAACCATGTCCATATCACCTCTGAGTAGGAAAGCTCTACCATCAACCTTATATTTACCACGTCCATACCACCTCTGAGTAAATATGATGGTTCCCTCTCTCAACTTATTATCCGTACCTAAAACCAAGGTACGCCAAGGATGATAAGTCCACATAAAATCCCCAGCAGAAGTACCCAAACCTATCACGTCCATGCTACCTCTGATTGGATTGCTACACCTAAACAAATCTACTTTCCATGCTTCTTATTCAAAGTGTTCCAAATTTGCAATTTGGAAACTTTGAAGGGGGTCCTGTAGAAGCATGAAAAATATTGCTTTTAGTCCCACATCGGAAAGGAGAAGAAGAAAGGGCTCACTCCATTCTATAAATAGAGCCCCCTTACCTCCTTTGAAAAGGGCACCAACTTCTCTTCCCTCCTTCCAAACTTGGACTCTTCCTATTGCGCACCTTCGGGTGCTAAGTAGAAGAAGTCTAGGGCAGCGCGGGCTCTTCGGGCTCAGTCAGTTGTCCCAACCTCTGACCATCACGAGCGTCCCGCTAAGTGGGCCTCTGATGGAAAGTTGTACAAAGTCGCTCGTGTCCAGCCCCCGGCGGCAAACGGACATAGTGGTTCTCAAGAGTCTCCCAACAAAGATCGAGGGCAAGTGTTTCTATTAGCCCCATATCAGGGAGCAAACATGATACCTACGCACTCGTGTGTTCGGGATACCCGAGCCCACAAAGCGAGTGCACGGGCTGATCAAGACATTCCTCATGCGAGTCATGAGACGTCCTTCATGCGGCTCGGTCATGAGACATTCCTCATGCAGCTCGGTCATGAGACGTCCTTCATGCGGCTCGGTCATGAGACGTCCTTCATGCGGCTCGGTCATGAGACGTCCTTCATGCGGCTTGGTCATGAAACGTTCTTCATGCGGCACAGAACTCAGGAAGCTTCATGCGGCTCAAAATCAGACGAGCTTCATGCGGCTCAGGAGTCCCATGCGGCTCAAACACATAGGCAGCTCGAGTAAACTCCATGCGGCTCAGAGAGAGAGGCCACGTGGCATTCAAAACAGCTGTGCTCAACGTCTGGACGCATTTAATGTTCTGACGGCTGACAGCTGACAGATGACAGACCTGACATAAAGTTGTCATAATGACTGACACGAAAAGCAGAATTTTTCTAAGAAATAAGGAAAATCTTTACCAATACGGCGCTGTCTACCAAGCTTCGAGGCAGGTCCATGCGGCCAGACTAGACGAGTTTATACGGCCAGTACAAAGAAATCTATGCGGTTCAAACCATGAAGGCCCCCATGCGGCTCAGCCATGAAGAAACCCATGCGGCTCGGCCATGAAGACTCTCGTGCGGCTCGGCCATGAACATATTCATGCGGCTCAGTCATGAACATATTCATGCGGCTCGGTCATGACAACCTTCATGCGGTTCGAGTGTAGAGACTATTCATGCGGCTCGGTCATGAAATCTTCTATGCGGCTCGGTCATGACGACCTTCATGTGGCCCAAATATGAACACTCCTCATGCGGCTCAATGATGATGACAGGACACGTGTCCTAAACATAATCAAATTTCGGGTCAGATTCTAATAATTTGGGACACGTGGCAAGAGAATGAATTAAATTGATTCATTTAGATTTGCAGACATCAGCAAATCATCATGATGGAAATTTTTTGCAATCAACATTTATTATCGATGGGATTTGGCATAATCCACATTAATGGTCCAGATCCTTCACACTCAAGACTAATGGTCCAGATTGATCAATCACCAGGCCGCCGCCACTTTGAGAACGGGTAATCAGCCAAACCCTAATGATGCTTCCCCACTATTATAAATAGCAGGGTGCCATTCCCTTGCAAAATACACAGAGAGTCAGAAAAAAAAGGAGAGAAGAAAAAAAGAGAGGTCGACAACAAAAAGAATAAAAAAAAAGAAGAAGAAGAGAGAGATATACACAGAGAGAGCTCCCCCTTTTCCTGATAATCACAGAGAGAGAGAAGCCAGGAGAGCAACCCGAGGAGAGTAAGAAGAACCTTTCTTCGTCAACGCCGAGCAGATCTTTCCCGAGCCAAGGCTGCATACCGATCGTCCAAGGAGTAAGGCAGAGCGGCCGTCGCTTTCCCGAGCCTCTATCGTCACCCCCCAGAATCAAAAATTATAAACAATCGTACTTAGTCTGCTGTACCTAGGTTTTCGTCCCTAGGCTTTCTTTGTACGAGCGAGTTTGTATTGTGAGTCTAAGTTCAGTCCTCCGATAATTGTTCTGTTCTTTTACAATCAATGGCAAACACTAATCACCATGTGTTTCTTAATACTGAAGCTAAATCATACCAAATTAAGAAATGTACCTTTCTTTACGTGCCATGCATGGTACTTTGTACATTCCTTCTTTACGTGTCCCGGCTTGCCACAAAAGAAACAACCATTAGCCTTAGTTTGTTGTTTCTTTTGCACTGGACCCTTAGTAGCTTCTATATTCTTTCGCTTAGTGCCCTTATACTTGTCTTTAGGGGTGGTAGCCAAATTAGCACTTTCAGTTTTATCTTGCTTCAATCTCTCTTCTTCTTGTACACAGTACGAAATGAGCTCATTTAGAGTCCATTTTTTCTTTTGACAGTTGAAACTGACCTTGAACTGATTGTACTGTGTAGGAAGTGAGAGCAATACCAAATAAACGAGCAAGTCATCCGACAAGTCGAGCTTAAGTGCCTTAAGTTTTGAAGCAATATGAGACATCTCCATGATGTACTCCCTTATGTTACATTTGCCTTTATACTTCATGGTAATCAAGCACAACAAAAGTGTGCTTGTTTTTGCCTTATCATTCTTTGCAAATCGCTTCTCAATTTCAGCAAGGAATTGTTTGGCATTAGTAACCTCATCAGATACTGCACCCATGAATGCCTCTGGAATACCGTGCTTTATGATCATTAGACTCATGCGGTTTGAGCGTTCCTACTACTCGAAGTTCGCTCTGTCACCAGATGAACTGTCATCCTTAGGAGCAGTGGGACGCTCAATCCTAAGTGCAAGGTCTAGATCCATGCAGCCGAGAATAATATATATGTTCTCTTTCCAGTCCTTGAAGTTTGTCCCGTTAAGCATTGGAATTGAGTTCAGATTAGCAGATATTGTAGCAACACTAGCTGAAAAGAGAACAACAATAAAAAATAAAATAAATAAACAAATATGCTCTAATTAATAACCAAAATGTAAAATATAGTCAAACAAATTCAAATAATGGTGAACCCCATCTCAAGATACCTAGTACATCATTAATATCAAGTATTTGGACAGTGATATTAACTGCAAGTGGTATTCTTGGTGTAATGATCAAACGTTGACAATAAGTCATGTCAAATAATAAGCCTATCTTTGGATCGGGTTATTATTCACATGTAAACCGTATAATTGTCACATATTTATCACCACAAGTATGTGTGCAATTCGGCCAAGTATTAACCTTCCTTTAGGCCGGTTAATACCCGCATGAATGTACACACACAAACATCCGACATCCCTCATAGACTATCTACGCAAGAGAGGTCACTTTGACGACATCTTGTTTCAATGAGTCTACTTAGAATATTGGACAACTATTGCTAGTCATAAAAGGCACCAAAAAAATTGAATGTTGACTAAATTTTACAAAACTGAACCATGTCCAAAACTTTATATACATGCATATTCATAAGATTATTACTCAAATAAAGTAATCAAAAGCATAATCATGAATTTCAATTTGACAAAATTGGATATTATCAATATAACAAAATTCATGAAATAATCTACGGAGGATATGCATCCAAAAAATAATATCAAATAATTCATAAGGATTACTTTAAATAGAATAATCTACAAAAGACCAAATATATATACATCAACAGATTACATCAGATAATCTTTAAAGATTATACCAAAATTGGTCTACTGTATCAAAAGCATATGAATCTTGTGCATGATTTAAATCACAAATTAAATCACTTTAAATAAAAGAACATTCAAATATTCTTTTAATATAAAAAATAATCAGCCAATCAAAGAAACATGCATCCAAAAAAAAAATTATGCTTTAGTTCTGTCAGTTGGTCTAAGGCTACAAATTAAGGTTCTGATCCGAAATGTTGTGGGTTCAAATCCCACTCTTAACAAAGCAACTTTTTTTTTATTAAGGCTACAGGTTAAGTTCTGGTCCGAAAGGTTGTGGGTTCAAATCCCACTCACAACAAAGTTTTTTTTTCTTCTTGAACTGGGGTATCCAGTTGACCGATCAAGAATTTTAAAAAAAAATCGGAAGTACCCACACAATTCTTATTACCGGAATCCATGAATATTATTATAAGAACTATGTCTACCACTAAACTAAAAAAAAGAAGCGCTATTGCTTCATTTCAGAACCCAACACAAGCATTATCTTAAGGATTTGATATTACTCGTAATTATCAATCTACCACCAAAAGCATTAGATGTGGAAGAACTTGTCATCCAAATTTCAGAATCCATCAATTGAATCTATTTATTGCAATCGACAATAATTATTTTAATAAAGTATTATTCTCTATGCGAATTATGATCATAAAAAAATTGATCGATTGTGATCATTAAAAGTTGATGGAACAATCATAACCCTAAATTAAATTAAATCTAACAATCTAGGATTTCTGAACACAAGCAAAAAATGAATCTGAAAACTTCAAACTCATAAATCAAACAAGGAGGCTCTGATACCACTTTTTAGAATTTTTATTGTGCCCTGTCGATTCATGAGATAAAGAACATAATAAAAAAGGATTGCGGAAGCGTACCTGAATCCATTGCTTGACTTGATGGATGTTGAAGCGATCGTCTCTTTATTGGGTTTGATCTTCCAACCGCTACGGCCCTTAATAACAAAGATGAAATCCTTGTTCCTCTCTTTGTTGATGGGGATACAGAAGAGAATAGAGAAACCCTCTATTTGGTGGCCGTTTGAGTTGGGGACCATAACCCTAATGAATACACATATATATAGATATGTGTGTTGTGATATTTCTAATTTGGCCCCTCATCAAATTAGAATTATCTTCGGTATCTACACATTAATTCCATGACAATTATACCCTTAAGCCAATTTTCCAAATAGACCACTTTAATTTGGCTTAATTATTTAGATATCCCAAACACAATTAATTTTACATGTGTGGCCCCATAATTATTGAATAATTCCAACAATATGATGTGTTATATTATTCGGCCTCTTCTTTCGTAAGTTGAATATTCAGAACATTTAAGTCTTCCATATTCTTGATGTAAAAACTGTTGCATTTATTTAGTTCTTTTGGTACTTCTATTCTAGCAGGTATATTTATAGTGGTATATGTGACCAAGTTGCTTTTGCAGAATTATTAAAAGCATCGGATAATTCATTTGCAATATATCACGAGGGATAATTCTCCTAATTTATTGTCACTTCGGGGTTCTAAGGTCAAAATAAGATAAAGTTGGAGTATGCCACGATAACTCACGACGTTCTTTTAGAACAAGACATTTATCTTCTTCTTATCTTCTCCTAACAACGGAAATATTGTCTTACCAAAGTGTCATTTCGCAAAAAAATTGGTAAAGATATTTCATGTCAAGGAATCTAAAAATAAAAATTAATAACCGAAGGTGACACAAAATCGAACATAAAATTCCAATCGACATTGAGACTCATTGTCACGACCCGCACCCGCTTTTCAGGATGCGAGTGCGTGTGCAAGTCCAGCCTACGTCGCAAAATTGACGTAGTAAGCTGTCTAGACTATTATGCTCAGAATCACAAATTGCTCATAATTAAAATTCTTTTATTTGCTCATTGACAATTCTATATCAACTTACAATATCCAAAGTTACATTTGAATACAACATACGATGTATCACAAAAATAGAAAAGATAACTAAATGAATACTCAACTATCTAACTAATCTCTAGGTTTTGGCCTTCAATACCATCGTATTCTCTCCCAAGGGTCCCACGCATCAAGTAGTAGGCAACTATCTGAAAACTTGGTTTCCAGTCAGGAATGGAATGAGTACAATCAATGCATGCATTTCCAAATATATGATAATGACTATAAAAACAATAAAAAGAAATGACATATATGATAAAGTAAATAAACTGAAATCATGACATAGAAAATAAGATAAAATGGTTAATTATGAACTATAAGAGAGGTAAAGCAGGGAACAAGGAAACATAACCATATAGTGAGTTAAAGTACGCCTTTCAATATGTAATCGGGCTGGTCCACTACACCATACGGTCTACATAGAATTTGCATCCTCACGGTCTACATTGCATAAAATATAAAAATAAAGCATGATCTACGAGGTTGATCACATATCTACTTAGTACTTTCCCATCCGACTACTACACATGGATCAAGTCGCGACAATGGGTCACAAAATATGGTAAAATAAACACGATAAACATGGTATCATGACTAAATCCATATGACACTAAGTCGTGTAACGAACGTGTCAAGAATCAAATATGTATCACCAATCATGCATAATAATAATAATAATAATAATAATAATAATAATAATAATAATATAACAATATAAATACATACACATATATACCTTACAGTAGTAGGAATAATATACTAATTCTAATACACTATGCTACTGTACAGAGTCATTAATCCCCTCTCGATTTATACAAAATAATAATAGATATAATAATACAATCAAAACAGTTGTTCAACTGTGCTCTCTTTTCTCGAGAGCATAATGAGTAAAAACAAAGAAACAAAAGTAAATTAAAAGAGAAAGAGGAAAAGAGAAGTTGAAGCAAAAAGGTTTGTGTGCGCGCTCACCCAAAATCGAGAGCTTTGTGTGTGCTCCAGCGGTTCGCGTGCATGGCGGTAGGCGGCACTACGCTCGGCTGTGGGAGCGGACGTGTGATGGCACAGGTCGGGGAGGTGGTGATGACGAGTTCTGTGGAGGTCGTCTCGGTGGACGGGACGAAGGAGATCCTGGAGCGGCGGAGAGAGCTCGCCGGTGCTGCGCTCGACGGATGGCGCACGGGAGGCACATATGCTGCTCTGGGGAAGCGACGATTAGTGCCAACTTAGGGAAAAAGTAGCCGACGCTCAGGGATCGGTGCTCAGCGCGGTTGAAGGCGCGGTAGGGGTCTGGCACGACGGTGGAGAAGTTGTGGTCAGCGCGGGGACAAGGGTTCGCCGGCGCTTGCGGTGGTTGGAACATAGGTAAGGATTTAGGGTTTTGCTTTGTTTTGTTTTTGTAGTTGGTGGTTGGGGTCGTCGAGAGTGGCGGTGGAGCTAGGTTGGCCGGAGTTGATGGGTCGACCGTGGTTGGTGGATGATTGACCGGGAGGAAAGGAAAGTATGGTGGAGGTGATGGATGTATGTCATGGTGGTGTCGAAAAGGGGAGAAGGTCGGTGACGGTGGTGGCAGGGGAGTTCCGGTGGTGGTGGTGGAGACAGTGTTCTTGAGGGTAGCTGGGAAGTGCGACGGGGAAGTCGTAGGGACTTTGGCCAGAATTGATGTTTGGCCAGAAGGGTGGTCGGGGCTGCAGAATTGACGGGGTTGACATGGAGGATGAGGCCGGACAATGACAGTGTAACTGCCTGTTTTAAAAAATGAGGGTAAATTTATCATTTTTCATATTCCTATATTTTTGTAAATATTTAATTATTATTATTGTATTTTAGGGATTTGTTTAGTCGGGTTGGAGTTTCGTCTAATTTTGACTTGTGCTAGTGGCCCGGGTAGTTTAGACTCTAGTCGAGACCCAAAGATTAGATAGACATGGCTGAAAAACTCATCTCATTAGGCTAGTGCATTTAGACTAAACCCACATGACAAGTTTAGTCATTTAAAGATTAGAAACTTGACCATTTTGACCCCAAACCTTTGCATACTCCTAGTTAACCAAAGGGAGACTTGATGAAGGCAACTTAGACATTTCCCAAGCCCATTTAGGGCTCCCATATGGCATCCCATCTTCTTATTAAATCCCCACTTCATCTTCTTCCTCTTTCCATTTTCATTTCAAGCCCTAATTTAGGAGCTTTTTCTCCAAATTGCTCCTACACCCAAATTTTCTCTAAATTGAGTCAAATTCGTTTCATTCTCTTCCCCTTTGAGAGGAGAAGCCTCTATTGGCTATCTAAGAAGGGATTGGAAGGATTTAGAGCCTTGAAGCTTGGTGGAGATCTAGATCTAAGAATTTTACATTGAGAATCCATCTCCCTTTTGGTATGAGCTCTCTAAACCCTTCCATTCCATTTCATTAGTGTAACTACATTCATTTAAGATCCCATTTACATTAGGGTACCATTAGAGAGGAGTTGAGGCTCTCCTCTTCCTATTTGAAGATTTTTTTCCCTTTCATTTTGATACAAATTGGGAGAAATCGAATTTGTGACCACCAAGTGTTCGATACGTGTCCCCAAAGGAACTTTCGTGTCCTTTTTGAGTCGAGATTGGGTATATGTCTCCTAAATAGGATACGTGATTTTGTGTTATGGTATTTTATGATATATATGGTTAGATTTGGGTATATACATGTGTTTCTTTGTCCAAAGTAATCCAAATTCGTCATAATATTCATCCACGTTTTTAGTAGCCATAGCAACTTAGAAATGTCATAACTCCTAGCTCAAGATTCCGATTAATCTTCCGTTTTTTCTAAAAGAACCGTATCGAAGTTAGCTTTCCAAATATATATATTAATATGACAAATTATTTGTAAAACTTTTTGTAAAAATTGTTTGAGTGTCAGCTGTCCGAAAGACAAACATATTTCGGTGTTTTCGCGATTTCGGGAGTTTTCGGACACAAAAATGTGATCCGTTTGAAGTTTCGGAAAGCTAGTACGAAGGGCTATAACTTACTTTAATCCTAGAATTTAGTTAATAGGTCTAATAGGTGTAGTATTAATTTTAAGTAGAAAATAGACTATACGACATAGGCATTTTGTGTATCCTATGAGCCTATGTAGTATGGATATCAAGTAAGTGTAGGTATCATAGGTTGTCAAGGATATGTATGATATATATATTTTTATATATATATATATATATATATATATATATATATATATATATTATTATTGGTAATATGTGTTAGTTAGTGTGTGCTAATGTTGATGCAAATGGTTAACAAGTAAGCCAAATATAGATAAGTTATGTGTCAGGGTATTAAAGTTGTAGGCAAGGTACTAGTGTAATACTTGGGTACCATGAGGATATTGGTATCGTGACACTCAAGTATCATGAGTAAGGATAAGTGAGTATTGGGACTTGAGTAAGGTATCCTATTTGGTATCAAGTATTAGTATTAGAGTTAGTTGGATAAGTATATGAGAGGATAAGGTATTGGTCAAGATACTAAGATATTGAGTATTAGAACTAGGCAATAGATAATATCAAGATGTCAAGTGCTAAGAGTAGGATGATTGTGTCCATGTGTGTGTGAGTGGTTAGATATATGTTAGAATACCTTAAAGTTAGTGTCTAGAGTGTGGTTAGTGTTATATGTTAGATAGATTGTTTGATATGATTGTTAGAGTTTGTTAGTTAGATGTCTATCTATGTTAGAATTAGATATCTTAGGATATAGATATCTAAGTTAGATATGTTAGAGTTAAGATACTTGGTATCTTGAGATACAAAGTAGTATTTTAGGATACTAAGGTAATGTGAGATATCTTAGGATATTTGTTTACCTTCACTAAGGTAATGGGGTTTACCCTATTACAAGGTAAGGTATTGAGTTACCTTCAAGGTAATGGATTTACCTTCAAGGTAATGAGAATTACCTAAGGTAAGGATAAGGTAATAGCAAGGTATTGGTAGGATACTAGGATAGATGGTTAGAGACTAGTCTAAGGTTTATTTAGGATCTATTAGCCTAGGTTAGTTGGTTATCTACTAGCCTAAGGTAAATATTACTAAGGTAAGGGTATTACCTAGTATCCAAGGTATTGGGATACCTTGGTAGGTAATGGTTAGAATTGGAGTATTACATAGATGGATAGGATATAAGGATATAGACTAGAGTTGGTATCCTACATTATAGAATATTATTCCATGGGTAGTGTATAGAGTATATCTATATATATGTTGAGTTGGTTATCTACCATTTTGGAAAAGAAGGGTATAATGTATATGTATATATTAGAGTATCTTAGGATAGTTAGTATCTTTAGATGAGTTAGCTAGTATCTTAGGATATACTATCCTAGATAGATATATTAGTATCTTGGATAGGTAATTAGATACCCTATGTATCCTAGACTAGAAGTTAGTATTTATGTTAGAGTGAATATCCTATGTAAGTTGGTATCTTGGTTAGATGACTTGGGATAGCTAGTAGATGTTAGAGAGTGGGTATGATAGTATCTTGAGGGTATCAAGAGAGTAGGATATTAGGTTATGGTTAGAATGGTATCTTGAGATACCCAAGTAGTATCTTGGGATATCTTAGATTTACCTTTTTCCTTAAGGTAATAGTTTACCTTCAAGGCAAGGTATTGGGTTTACCTAGGTAACTAAGGTTAGATATCTAAGTTATTGGTTAGCTAGTAGCTTGGGGGTATATAGATAGTTACTAGATATCTAAGTATGGGTATTGGGTATTAAGGTATGTTTACCTAGATTAAGGTATTTGACTTCCAACCAAGGTTTGGTATTGGGATACCAATAAGACCAAGGTATATGGTATCTTGGTAGGTAATGGTTAGGAATATGATGCTTGACTTAGATTTAACCATGTTTGACCAAGGTTGACTGTTTTGACTCAAAATCAACTACAAGTCAACATTGGACCTAGATTAGACTAGGAGTTGATCAGAGTTGACCAATTAACCAAAAGTCAAATGTGAGCCAACCATTGACCCAATTTGACCTAGAATAGACTAAGAGTTGACCAGAGTTGACCAATTGACCAAAAGTCAACTATAGGTCAACCCTTGACCTAGATTAACATTATTTGACTTTGTTTGACTTACCTTGACCTTGTTTGACTTTGTTTGACTTACCATGACTTAGTATGACTTTGTATGACCTAGTGTGACCTAGTATGATGTAGTATAACAGAGTTTGACCTAGATTTGCATAACATACACTAGAATATCATGCCATACACTGTCAAATCCTAATTAACTCATGTATATCTTATTTTTAGGTCTGTGACATCATTCTAAGCATCGATTCTCATTGACAGCTCAGGACCAGAGGCGAGTACATTCTCTGATAGTTTTTATTGTCTTGATATCTGCTATATCTGATTCAGTTGTAGTATTTTACTTGATTTCCGATACAATGGTATACGGACTAGTATACGTCGGATCTTGTCATGAGATGTTATTCATAGACTTTCCTGGTATATGGGTGCATTGTTCGATCTTGTTTTCTGTACTTGTATATACACCAATTTGGGAGTGGACTGGCCTCCTACTTTTGAATCCTATGTCATGATGTGTCATGTTCGGATCTATTATACTACTCGGGGATGGGGAGTTATTAGTGGTTATGTGATCAATATCTCTCATGTATTCCTGTTACTACTTGTGCATAGCTCCACCCTCACCACACGTAGGGTGTAGTCTGACATGATACTACTTGTGCATAGCTTTCCATTTTGGCCGGCCTGATCTCCAAGTTTACTTGTGCTTGTTCTTGTGCATAACCGGTCGAATGGAACAGCCTAATCCTGACCCAAGTCGATCACATAACGTTCTAATATCTCAAGGCACCGTTTATGTTTACATTATACATCAGATATTCCTGTACTGTTCTACATTCCAGTATTTTATACCCTGACATGATATCCAATTTTACATATCTTATTTATATTCCAGTCTTGATATTTTATCTTGTATTCAATTATAATTGTCTCTTATAAAATTTGTCAATTCATATGGAACTGCTGTTAGTGTTAGTACTTGCTCATATCCTGACATGATAACCCTGTTGATGTTTACAGATGATATAGAGGCTGACTGCTCGACCTTCTATGGGTTTGGCATAGATGGTGAGTACTACATGGACATCCCTGTGGAGCCGGTACCTATTAAGGACGTACCGCCTGCTTAGAATTAGACTAGTTAGGCTTGACTGGACTGCGATCCAGCTAGTACTCGAGACTTGTAGTATACTTTATATTTTGGGATCTTGTGTTATGTTTTGAACTCTAATCTTTTGTTGTAATCTTGCATATATTTCCAGTTTATATTTCTATCATATCTTATCATATTTCGTGCTATCTTCCTTAGATGTCTTGTGATTGAGTTTTGACTTTATATATATATATACCTCCGTGCAGAGATGATATATTTATATTTTGTGTCTAGATGTTGTATATTGTAGACGACCTATACAACGTTCTACCGTCGATTCTGCGGCATAGGCTGGACGTACCCATGTGCTCGTGTCCCTAATCAGGGTACGGGTCGTGACAGACAGTGAACGCGATGTTCCAGCAAGGTGCTTGCCTTTCGCAGGTGGCGGCCTAGTATAGAGCAGAGGCTAGGTTAGGTGTTCTGTGTGGTTGTATCACCGGCTATAAGGTCTTGGAGGCGAGATTGGGCCAGGGAGGTGGCTGGGTTTAGGGTTAGGATCATTGGTGTCGTGTTGGGGTTGTCCGACAAAAGAGAAAAAATATATTTGTAATATAATGGAATAAGATGGGATGGACACGGGCACACGAGTCCAGACACGACTGACATATGGGCACGATGATGGTGATAATGGGCACGACGTGGGGATATTGCTGGTGATGGTTATGGGAAAATTATTGGTTGTGGCTAATAGGAGGAAAAATGTTAGAAAAGATTAGGAGAGAAGGCCTCCTTAAATAGGAGATAAAACTCCTAGTTTGATAAGGAGTATAATTCCTAGTAGATAAAGCCTTTCCTTCATTTAAAATATCTAATCAAGACCATTAGTAGATAATAACAATATTAATTGAAATCAAATAAACTTATTTTAAAATAAATAAATCTCGTCGTAATCATATAAATAATTCTTAAAATATATTCAATAATATCAATTAATTAATTTAAGATCTAAACAAATTAAGTGATCACTATAATAACTTTAAAATAGTATTTAATAATATCCAACGATTTAAACCATATAAATTCAATTAAATCAAATAATTAATTATTACGATAAAATAATATCCATTGCCATTAGTAACATAAAGTATATTTTTATGAATCCGAAGTCCTTTTTAAAATACTTCGATAAAATCTTTTTAAGAAAATATTTATTTTATAAAGCTAGTGAATATAATCCTTATTAGCAATTAGAAATCAAATAAAGGCCATACCAATAAAGCACATTTAAAATTAATAACTCATAGAATTTATACAAACCAATATATATATATATATATATATATATATATATATATATATATATATATATATATATATATATATATATATATATATATATATATATATATATATATATATATATATATATAAGTTTTAGAAAATAGTGTTAAAATGATTTAAACCCATATTAGTAGAGCCTTAAATATAATCCTATAAAATCCTTTTATTCATAAACTATTTATGTTTTCCAAAACTGCTTTCGAAGTCAATGCTTTGAAAGTCCAAAATAATGACAAACATCTTTATGATGCATAATATTAAAATTCAAGGTTAAAATATTTTTATTACAAGAAATTAATACTTTCAAACCATTTATTTTAGAGTTAGTTTTTGAAATGACAAGAAATAGCAAAATAACGTTTATACGTTTCAAAGATGATTTATTTCAAAACACTAAAAATAGAATAAATAAATAAATTTTTTGAAAAATTCGGGAAGAGGAGTTACAAATCTACCCACTTTAGAAATAAATTCGTCATCGAATTTATGGAATGTCTAGGATAGATAGGCTCGATAGGTCCGAAGGAAAATATAGTAACAAAAATTATAATAAGATTGGTATTGATTGATAAGATAAGATTGAGGATAACGAAAACTTTCTTAATAAGAACTATTGATCAAAAGAATATTGATTAAAGTATTGACCAAGGAAGGATAGAAGTGGAAAAATAAATAGATAGGGCATGATGTTAGAATATTAGGCTATGGTCTTGAATCATAAAAGGTTCTAAATGTTTTCTAAAATTCGTTAAACCTCCACGACACCAAAGATAACAATGACCTCAAGACAATTCATCAATCAAAGACTCTACCCACCTTAAAAAATTTCTTCCTCGAATTTCAAATGTCACTATTAGTTATGATTAAGAATATAATCAAGAAATTAATGATCAAAATGAGTTAGATCATGAAAAGAATCGAACTTTAAGAAAAGATACCATGTGATACGGTTAAAGTATAGTCAAGGGTCTAGTCACAATGGTCACAGACATAATCAAAATATGGTTAGTTAAACAAGAAAAAGTGTTAGGTACGATTAACTACTGTTGGAATTATGTAGGCATGGTCAACTATCAAAATTTAGACAACGTCTAAACATGGTTAAAATCACTTAGATACAACTAAGATACAGTCACGATCGAGATTAATTATGCAAGTCGTCCAAGCATGATTAAAAATTTGGCACGAGTATGAATATGACAATCATGATCAATGATGGAATAAATTTCTAAATATTAGCAATAATATAGTTGAAATATAGGCACGACTATGATTATCATCAAAATAGTTTGGTCACGATCAACGTCGTTTAAGGTAAAAAAAACTTTTCGGTGCGATCTGTTACTAAACCAAATCATTTAGACACAGTCATAGATTCAATAGTCCAAGTATGATTATGAATCTAGTGGAATAGAAAGATGGGATACTAAGAAACCTAATAAAAGATAAGAAAGAAAGTTTCAAGAAAGGAAAGGATAAGGACTAACTCAAATTCAAGTGAACGTGCATGAAATTGCGAACCACGAAAATTAATAGCCATATGCAAAATGATGTGGTCTCTATAATATTCGAAAACTGAATGCATATATGAAGTCACTTTACGAAGAATTTATGCCTCGTCAGTGTACATTTGGCTACAGTAAACCCTTAGTTTCATGACTCAAATATGATATGGTATCGAATACTCTATCAACTCTATCCAATATTGACATAAAGATAACTAAAATCAAAATAGGACAACAAAGGCATAATTTTAATAATAAACGACAACCCATGCATACCTGAAACTACTTCAACTTAGGGGTCATGCCTCGTCAGTGCGCTGCTGGCTGCAGTGAACCCACAGTCTCCTTAAGTCAAGTAAATGGCGATAGTGCACATCTGTCTTGCTATTGTAAGTCAACGAATATTCTTTCTACTATATCCATAAAAATTCTTCAAAGGAGTTTTTAGAAATTCAACTAGCGGATCATGTAAGTATCAGTCCTTGAAGTAAAATTATCAATTTTGAAAATCAAACGATTGATTAGGAAGAAAATGATCGAAGATAAGAGAAATTTTTATTTTTATTTTTCTGACATTCAAGGATCAAGGGAAAACATATATAAAACTTAAATTTTCAAAAAAACTAACTTTAAATAAATTTATGGATAATCGAATCGAGTTAGGTTCAAACTCAATAGATGAAAATAAAACTGTCACTACCACAATTCTAGATAGGATTTTTTTGTCAATTTATATTATTTATATTGCTTGAGTATTTATTTAAATTAATTATTGTGAAGGTTTCATTTATTGTTAGTTTAGCCTATTAATCTAACCTTGACTTGTAGACCCAATTAGACTAGACATGACCACTTGAACCTACAACCTAGGATAAATACAACTAACCTCATTTAAGTCATGTTAAGCTTTCTTTAGACTAGAATTTAATCCCACACTTAGAGCACAATTAAACCCTCATTTAAGGAAGTGTTCATGATGACTCGAAAGGGTAAAATGAACATTTTAGAAGGGGTTTAGGGCTTCCATTCATGGCTGGTAATAAAGAGCATTTAAACCATCTTCTTCATCCTTTAGAAGCCTCCACAAACCCTAAAAAACCCTCTTCAAGTCATTTCCATTTCCATTCCCTCCATCAAAACTCCTTCAAATTCTCCCAGAACCTTCCTAAACCTTCATTCTATAAGTCTAAAAGCTTGGAGACCAAGAAACTTGTGGGAAGGAGTCTAAAGGAGGGATAGATTGTGTCAAACTTGACACAAAAGCATGCCTAGAAGGCTTCATTAGGAAAACCACCACTAATAGGTAAAACCCTTGTTATTTTGATAGTTTGAGCTTCATTTTCATGCATGACACTTGTAGGAACACTCACATTGGTTAGGGGTACCCATGGGGAGATGAACAAGGCTCTAACCCTCATTTTTGTGCATTTTATTTGGAGTTTTTGTGCCATCCTTAGAGAAATACGAGGAGCGTCCACCAAGTGTTTGTCAAAATGACAAAGTGGTCATTTTGGTCTTGGTTTTCAGTTTTGAGCATAGAATTAGCTTGGTTTATCATTAAATAGGCATCCTAAGTAATTTTTAAGTTTATTCACTAAGTATATACATATATATTCATGTGTTATATTATGATATCTATATATTTATATGGGTTTTGAGTTGATTTACTGTTTGAGTGATCTGTGATAGGTGTTTGTATCTAAGAGTTGGTGCTTGAGGGCTTGTGTTCACTATTTTGGACCTTGACACTGTCTTGATCCAGTAAGGAGCAGGAGATTTCTTGTCATGACCCGTACCCGCTTTTCGGATACGAGACTTGTCCAAGCTAGCCTACGCCGTAGAGTCGGCGGTAGAACGCTGTCACGACCAATATGCTCAAAATCACAAAATATACATTTATTACTCATTCATATTTACAAACTATAGGGTTTCACAACTTCACATTTGCTAGAAAATACAATGTCTCACAAAATAGAAAAGACAACTAATTCAACTATCTAGGTCGACCTCAGCATACCCATGCCTTCCCAGTGCTAAGAGTGATCACGGCTAAACCTAAAAAATGTTGTTTTCCAGTCAGGAATGGAACGAGTACAATCTTACAACAGATTCAATAAATGACAAAATCCATAAATCTGTAAATAATAATGAAATACACGACGAAAAGACAAGTATAGAATCATGACAGAAACTGAGCATGGTGAACAAGGCAAGTGAGTACTAAAACAGAGAAGACCTGTAGTCAGCAATATATACTGTAGAACCAGATACTGTACCTATCTAGTGAGTTGAAACACTACTTCGACATATAAACGGCTAAGTGTAAATCCGGTACCCCGTACATAAAATGTACGATTGCTATTAGGCAAGAATAAGATCCGGCATCCCGTACGTGAAGTATGCGACTGCTATTAGGTACGAATAATTTTGGTTTTGTTTACATGTCTAGAGTATTTCTCCGCCTGACCAGTACTCATGGATCCAAACAGGTCACAAACATGATAATAGATTGGTCATGAACAACATGTAAAGAATCCATAACTACTATCTCGTGTAACATCGTGTCAAGAACCAATGGAATATCAATGTAAAATACTGCTACGTACATGATTCATAGAGATAATCAAATATAAGAACTATCAGAGATGTACTCACATGGAGTCCTGTACTGGTAAAACCGATAATACTATACCACTCAATGAGCCATAACCAGTCAACACATGCAGAAGTCTCCGGATGACCAACTTTTTGGAATAGTCAAATTAGATAGAATTTGTCACTCCCCATTCCCAGAATACGTATTTTAATACGTGTACTGCTTGAGTGTATTTATTTAATATTTATCATATATTTGTTCTGTATTTAATTTCTTTAAGTTTATGCTAATTATTTTTTTGTATTTTATTTTCTGCTTTAGTTTTGCTCTTGGGTTCGGCTCGGATTGGTTTATTTTCAGATTTTGGTGGTTCATCATGAACCCAACCCAACTCTCCACCTACCACATCTCCATTTAAAACCCCAACCCTTTCTCTCTCTTCATTACTTCTCATTCTCGTTTACTCTTCTTCTTCCTCATAACTCTCTCCACCTACCAAGAGCTTAGGCAAGTGCATCTTGCTCCACATGAGAACCCATATTTTTATGATTCATTTATCTTTCCCTCGTGATTCTAAGATAGTTTAGAACTTGATATTTTGCATTTTGAAGTTTTATTTTTAGTAGATCTAGAAATTACTATTTTCAGATTTTGTGGGTTTTGATCTATCAAACTTCCTTATTTCCAAGTTTTGTTCATTCCAGATTGTTGAGATTGTGTTATACGCCATTCTGACCCATGGAAATCCTATTTTCAGCTTGGAATGAAGGTTCCATGGAATTTGGAGTTCGGAAGGAGTTTTACGCTCACGTTATACGTGCTCGCGTAGGCATTAACTTTACGCCCACATTTTTACGTGCCCGCGTAGTACCGAGCTCTACTCCTACGATCCTTCGTGTCAGCATGAATCTGGATTACGCAAGTCTACTCCAGCTTGGCCTATTTCCTTTACGTGTATTAGTTTACGCGTAACATTATTCTTTTACGCATATTTTATTGGGCGTAGACTTTACTCTTTACGCATACAAGCTTACGCGTAACTCAACCCTTTACGCATACAAGTGTTACACGTAACTTTATTCTTTACGCGTACAAGTTCAGGCGTAACGATATTTCCTCTACGCAACCATATTCTTTACGCATATAAGTTTTATGCATAATTCTACTTCATTGAGCATACTTCTTTACGCGTACTCCTTTGGCTTGGCGTAAGACAAGTTTTACGCGTAAATTTATTCCTTTATTGAGCGTACTCCTTTACGCGTATTCCTTTACGCGTAAATTTTCCTCACGCGTAAATTTTCTTTACGCACATTTTATTGGGCATACATAGCACCCTTATTATATCCTTATGCCTTTTGGCATGAACTCGATAATCTTGATATGTTAATATTTTAATCCATATGGTTGTATGGAATGTGTCCTGTGTCTCGATTGGCTCAAGGATACCCAGTATGAATGGAACTAAACCTGAGAGTTATAGACTCGACTATACTAAATACTAGTTGACTTTCATGCCTTATCACAATTGATAATGATTGTTACCTTGACTACATGATTGATCATGTATTCCTAGTTGGAACTAAGAGACTAGCTAGTCGTCTTATTGAAATTGAATAAGACACGTTCATATTAACCATGAACCATTGTGATCGACTAGCCGATCCCGAACATTGGCATATGGATACGTGCTGACTTCAAATTGTTTCTATAAAAGCAGCATGTGTATCGTACGATCAAGGCATGATTATTTCGTGGCTAGGTTTGATTGTTGTATTACGCTATGTAAGACCTACAACCTAACCGTACGGGCATCGTTGTAGAGTTATGCATATCGTACTCTGTACGAAAGTACTCATTCTGAATGAACATGATCCACGACATGAGATTTAAATTAACATAGGGACTATTAAGTTAAATAAAATAACGATTGTATGGAGAGAATGGATTCTTGAGTTCTTACATGACAGCTATCTCGGGAAACTTAGTGCCCCGACATGCCGGCTGGTTCCTACGGATACTGCAAATCTGCCACACGGGTAGGGAGTGGTATCTGTTTACATTTATTGTATATTGATGATGGACGTCCCGTTGGGACTCGTCTAATTCATGATTGGCACAATTGATTATTGGGTAGACTAGCCTTGCGTGTACATGGTGAGAACTGAGGAATCCCTTATTGTATATTTCCAGGACAACTTGGAACTCACAGTTAACAAACCGTAGTAGTTGTATTACCGTTTAAATCGATTTGTTTGTGTACTGTACTTACTCTGTTAACTACTGAGATGATCAGAATGTCAGGACATGACGGATCAACTTCTGTCCTTGTTTGGTTGGAAAGTTGGCTTGAAGTGTCGTGATGTTGTGTGAATCCCTGTAGCAAGCAGAGACCTGTGTATTATATTCTTAACCCTTATTACTGGTTTTAATTCTTTATGTCGTGCTTCCTTGTGGTACTTGCTATTAGATGTCTAACCTCTCTGGTTTTGCATGGCCAGATTTAGAGCCAGTTCTCGAGGACTCAGCTTACTTCCACCTCCAAGATGGTTAATACTAGAGGAATGATCGCAGGAGGACACGAGTGGGTTCCTTGCTTCCCTGCTCGTTTTGCTACTTACTTTACATTTTGCCGTTTGGCACCGACATGTTAAGTCGGATTATCTTGTACTTACTTTTACATAATTGTAACTAAGTCAGATTACAGCTGATAACGATTGTGTATACCTTGTTATATCCTCTGGCTATGTTTTGTAAAGCTAGATCTCAAGAACATTTTGACTGAGCGTTTGGGATGCCTTACTGCTTTATCTTACATGTTCTCTATTACTGTTTCTTGTTTGAATGATTGAGACAATAGATGTTGAGTAACCCTAGTAAGACTTTCATGTAGTATGCACCCCCTTGTCTTTTAGATAGTATTGATCATATTATACGGTATTCATCTACCCGTAATACGTAGCTGGCTCAGTCATTCTTCCGCTCTCCGGTATTCTGGTTCTGGGGCGTGACAAGGTTTTAGTGGTGGCCCATGCAGGTCTGATTTCAGACTTGTGGGGTGTTTTAATTTTTAGGATGTCTCAATCACACATGTTTTCCCTTGATCTCATGATTCATTACTCTTGACTCTAGCTTGACATTCCGGTATCCTTTGACTTCATTGATCTTTCATGTCCGATCGTTTGATTGTTCTCTTGTCCCTTTTCTTAGGGGCACCTCGTCCGCATCTGTCAGAGCTGGACAACAATAACAAGGACAACACGGACAACCTGACCATATTGATTAGCAACAAAGGCCAGTACTACCTCAAGAGACCACCCAAGAAGAGGTGATAGTGGAACCAGCAGCTGGACCACAGTATCCGAAAGTTCCAACACCACCAATAGTTCTACCTACCCCTGTGGAAGTAGACACCCCAGCCCTTCTGGAGATCATGAGAGGGATGATGGCTACTCAGCAACACCAGATGTTGGCCCAACAACGCATGCACACTCAGCTGCAAGAGCAGAATGTATTGCTCAACCAAGGATTGGAAACGGCTTTGGAAAGAGGAGTGAGGACTGTTTCAGGGGTGTCAACTAGATTTTGCAAGTACAACTCCCGTCGTTTCGAGGGCACGGAAGATGCTATTTCAGCAGATACATGGCTTAAGGATATTAAGGCTATTCTGACAACAGCTAAGGTACCGATGGAAGAACGTGTGGATCAAGTGAAGTTGTTACTTCAGGACCTCGTACATGATTGGTGGGAATCAGAAGAAGTGGGCATCAGATGTCCTATAGCTTGGGATAATTTTACTGCAAGGTTCAAGACGAAGTACTATAGAGTTGTGGCAGGGTTTGAGCTACAACAGAAGTTTATCAACCTCAAGTAGGCCAGCAAGACAGTGTATGCTTATGCAGTAGAGTTCTGCAGATTGAGTAGATTTGCCCCAGAAATGGTAGCAACGAAGAGCCAGAGGGCTATGAGATTTCAGCAAGGGTTTCATCTTGAAATCTTGCAATTGATAGAGGGACACAACTACCAGACCTTTGATGAGGTGTTGACGGCAACCCGAAGGCATGAGATCACAATCCAGAGGATCACATTAAGGACTGGAGGTCAGAAGAGATCTCACAATCAGATTGAAGGGGGAGGGGGAGTAGCGCCCCGAATAACAACACCAGCTTCTGGCGTTCGTATTCACGATGTGGCGATGCGAGGGCCAGCACCACCAGTCAGGCATCAGCAGCAGCAGAGGAAGAACCATCAACCCCAGCGGGCTGTACCTATTGTGGGAAGGCAGGGAACACTAGAGGTGTGTGTCGGGCATTGAACGGACAGTGTTTGGTATGTGGAAGTCTAGATCATCGGGTTTCCACCTGTCCCATGAGCACGAGGTCAAGAGGACCAGTGTAATAATTTTCTGCTCTGCCAGCACCAGGAACAGGCCAGTATCAAGGATCAGCGGTAGTAGTGAGGCCGCTGGCACAACGTCCGTTGATGTCCCAGGCTCAGATGTTTCGGCAGCAGGGACCGCCGATGCAGCAGCAATAACAAAGACCATCCCAGCATCACCAAGGCAGGGGCCAGCAGCAACACCAGGCTAGACCGCAGCATAGGAACCAACAAGGAGACCGAGGACGGGCATTCAATCTGTCTTTGGAAGAGGCATTGGCATCGGAAGATGTTATGGCAGGTAACATTCTCGTCGTCTCATATCCCGCAGTAGTATTGTTTGATTCAGGAGCATCACACTCATTTATGTCTACATAATTTGCGATACGACTAGGAATAGAATTCGAGACATTACTAGAGAGATTGAATATACTCACTGGTAATGGACTCGTAGGAGTTAGTAGAGTTATTCTAGCATGTAGAGTTGTAGTGTACGGGCGTCCCTTACCCGCCAGGTTGATAGAATTTCCTATGAGGAATTTCGACGTCATCTTAGGCATAGACTGGCTAAAAGACAGTTGTGCCATAATAGATTGCCGTAGAGGGAGTGTATCTTTTAATATTCCAGGCATGGAGCGATTTACCCTAGTCAGATCAGTGGCAACTCAATAAGAAGAAGGTATAGCAGCGACAATGGAAGAAGTTCAAGTCCCGAAGGTAGTTGAAGAGTTTCTTGATGTATTTCCCGAAGAACTTCCAGGTCTACCCCCGGTTAGGGATATTGAGTTCAGTATATAATTGACACCTGGAACTAAACTGATATCAGATCGAGTTTACAGAATGGCAGATTCAGAGCACGCCAAGGTGTATCAATACATAGAGGAACTGAAGGCGAAGAAGTTCATTCGAGTTAGCGAATCACCATGGACAGTACCAGTGGTACTTGTAGGACAGAAGGATGGGTCATCAAGATTGTGCATTGACTACAAAATGCTCAATGCGGCAACAGTAAGGAACAAGTACCTACTACCAAGGATCGACGACTTGTTCGATCAGTTGAGCAGAGTAAGGGTTTTTTCTAAGATAGATCTTCGATCAGGGTATCATCAAGTGAGAGTTCGAAAGAAGGATATTCCTAAGACAGCATTCAGGTCTAAGTATGGGCATTACGAATTTTTAGTAATGTCGTTTGGTTTGACCAATGCTCCAGCAATATTTATGGATTTGATGAACCGCATCTTTATGCCGTACTTAGATCAATTTGTCGTTATGTTCCTCGACGACATTCTCGTATACTCAGCTAGTGATAAAAAGCATGAAGGTTACCTCAGGAAGGTGTTACAGGTTCTGAGAGAGAACCAGTTGTACGCCAAGCTCAGCAAGTGTGAGTTTTGGACGGATCATATTTTATTTTTGGGGTACATCATATCAGGGGCTGGAGTAGCAGTAGATCCTAAAAAAGTGGAAGTAGTAGAGAGTTGGCCAATGCCTAAGACCGTAGCAGATGTGCAAAGTTTTTTATGATTGGCAGGATATTACAGAAGGTTTGTATCAGACTTTATAAGGCTCTCAGCACCCATGACCCGCTTGACAGAAAGGATGTGCCATTTATCTGGTCGGCAGAGTGCCATGCATCATTTGAGAATTTAAAGTAGAAGTTAATCACGATACCTATTCTTACCTTACCTGTTGGACCAGGAGGTTTTACTGTATATTGTGATGCGTCAGGAAGGGACTTGGGTGTGTCCTAATGCAACATGGAAAGGTGATAGCATATGTATCTAGGCAACTTCGAGACCACGAGAAGAATTATCCGACCTATGACTTGGAGTTGGCAGCGATAGTATTTGTTTTGAAGCTATGGAGGCATTACTTATACGGTGATCGAGTGGAGAGTCTGAAGTACATCTTTACTCAGAAGGAACTGAACATGAGACAGAGAAGATGGTTAGAGTTTATCAAGGAATATGATGTAGAGCTTCAGTATCATCCAGGCAAGGCTAATGTGGTAGCAGACGCTCTTAGCAGGAGAGGCGACGTATTTATGTTGACATCAAAAAAACATATTTTAGAAGACCTTCAGGAGATCGGCATCGAGGTTATACTTACTAGTGATATAGGAATTCTGGCAAGTCTACGAGTTCAATATGACTTGGTAGACAGGATCAAGGCAGCTCAGGCACAAGGCCCAAGGATTCAGAAGCTTAGGATAGAATATGAGTCGGGACTCAGAAAAGAGATGAAAATTCACGAAGATGGTACACTTAAATTTGGATCACGTCTATGTGTGTCTAGTGGAGATATCAGACAGGAGGTTATGACAGAAGCCCACAGTTCTCAGTATTCTATACACCCTGGAGGGACCAAAATATACCAAGACATCAAACAGCACTTCTGGTGGAACGAAATGAAGAAAGAGATAGCTGGATTCATTTTCCGTTGCTTAATATGTCAGCAAGTGAAGGCAGAACAACAGAGGCCAGCTGGATTATTACAACCGCTTCTTTTTCCAGAATGGAAATGGGAGCATATCACAATGGACTTTCTGACCGGTTTACCGAGATCACCAAGTGGTAAAGATGCTATTTGGGTGATAGTGGACCGGCTTACAAAGGTGACACATTTTCTTTCTTTTAGAGTAGGGCAATCTACAGAGAAGTTGGCAGAATTGTATATGCAACAGATAGTTAGGCAGCATAGGATCCCTGTCAGTATTATATCAGATAGAGATACCCGTTTTACATCACATTTCTGGAAGAGTTTACATTATAGTCTGGGTACCAAGTTAAGATTTAGCACAGCCTACCATCCACAGACGGACGGGCAATCAGAAAGAACAATTCAGACTTTAGAAGATATGTTATGAGCCTGCACCCTAGACTTTAGAGGGTCTTGGGAGAGTCACCTGCACCTAGTCGAATTTTCGTACAACAACATTTATCAAGCCAGTATCCAAATGGCGCCATTCGAAGCACTATATGGTAAGAAGTACAGGTCGCTACTGGCTTGGGACGATATCGGGGAGAGAAAGATGTTAGGCCCAGAAATGATTGTTCAGACGGTTGAAGTGGTTAAGGAAATTAGAGAGCGACTACGAGTTGCACAAGATCGACATCGACATTGGGCGGACACCAGCATCGTAGGCCACTAGAATTTTTCGTTGGGGATCACGTGTTCTTGCGGATCTCACCTAATCGTGGGGTCATTAGATTTGGCATTCGCGGGTAGTTGAGTCCGCGATACGTGGGCCCATTTGCTATCCTCGATAGGATAGGCGATGTTGCTTATCGTTTGTCCCTTCCACCTTCGTTACGAGAGGTGCATGATGTGTTTCATGTATCTCAGTTGCGTAGGTATGTATAGGACCCAAGCCATATCTTCGATCATTCTGAGCTGATTGTTGGTACCAACCTGTCTTACAAGGAACAACCTGTGTCCATTTTGGACCGAAGGGAGAAGATACTCAAGAACCGAACAATTAGCCTTGTCCGTGTTGCTTGGGGTCATCACTCCTTAGGAGAGTCAACGTGGGAACGTGAGGATGATATCCGATCATGGTATCCGCACCTATTTGACTCACAAGGTATATTTTTTTTCGTGTACCTTGATTGTCTTGATTCCTCATGCTTATCACCCTACGAGTAGAATTTGCTTGATATCGTAGATTGATATAAACATAGATATATTACTTGCTATTGCTATTGTAGAATGACTGCTTGCTCACTAAAATTTCTGTACTTAGATTAGTTTAGCCCCGATATTTTTATCCTGCTTGGATTTGAAATTTCGAGGACAATTTTTCTAAGGAGGGTAGAGATGTCACTCCCCGTTCCCAGAATACATATTTTAATAAGTGTACTGCTTGAGTATATTTATTTAATATTTATCATACATTTGTTCTGTATTTAATTTCTTTAATTTTACGCTAATTATTTTTTTGTATTTTATTTTCTGCTGTAGTTTTGCTCTTGGGTTCGTCTCGGATTGGTTTATTTTTGGATTTTGCTGGTTCATCATGAACCCAACCCAACTCCCCACCTACCACATCTCCATTTAAAGCCCCAACCCTTTCTCTCTCTTCATTAGTTCTCCTTCTCGTTTACTCTTCTTCTTCCTCATAACTCTCTTCAACTACCAAGAGCTTAGGCAAGTGCATCTTGCTCCACATGAGAACCCATATTTTTATGGTTCATTTATCTTCCTCTCGTGATTCTATGATAGTTTAGAACTTGACATTTTATATTTGAAGTTTCATTTTTAGTAGATCTAGAAATTGCTATTTTTGGATTTTGTGGGTTTTGATCTATCAAACTTCTTTATTTCTAAGTTTTGTTCGTTCCAAATTGTTGAGATTGTGTTATACGCCATTCTGACCCATGGAAATCCCATTTTCAGCTTGGAATGAAGGTTCCATAGAATTTAGAGTTCGGGAGGAGTTTTACGCTCACGTTATACGTGCTCGCGTAGACATTAACTTTACGCCCACGTTTTTACGTGCCCGCGTAGTGCCGAGCACTACGCCCACTATCATTCGTGTCAACGTGAATCTGGATTATGCAAGTCTACTTCGGCTTGGCGTATTTCCTTTATGCGTATTAGTTTATGCGTAATATTATTCTTTTATGCATATTTCATTGGGCGTAAACTTTACTCTTTACGCGTACAAGCTTTACGCGTAACTCAACCCTTTACGCATACAAGTGTTACGCGTAACTTTATTCTTTACGCGTACAAGTTCAGGCGTAACGATATTTTCTCTACGCAATCCTATTCTTTATGCGTACAAGTTTTACGCGTAATTCTACTTCATTGAGCTTACTCCTTTACGCGTACTCCTCTGGCTTGGCATAAGATTTTACGCGTAACTTTATTCCTTTATTGAGCTTACTCCTTTACGCGTATTTCTTCACGCATAAATTTCCCTCACGCGTAAATTTTCTTTACGCGTATTTTATTGGGCGTACATAGCACCCTTATTATATCCTTACGCCTTTTGGCATGAACTCGATAATCTTGATATGTTAATATTTTAATAAATATGGTTGTATGGAATGTGCCATGTGTCTCGATTGGCTTATGGGTACCCAGTATGACTGGAACTAAACCTTGAAAGTTATAGACTCGACTATACTAAATACTAGTTGACTTTCATGCCCTATCACAATTGATAATGATGGTTACCTTGACGAAATGATTGATCATGCATTCCTAGTTGGAACTAAGAGACTGGCTATTCGTCTTATTGAAATTGAATGAGATACTTCATATTAACTATGAACCATTGTGATCGACTAGCCGATCCCGAACATTGGCATATGGATACGTGCTGACTTCAAATTATTTATATAAAAGCAGCATGTGTATCGTACGGTCAAGGCATGATTATTCTGTGGCTAGGTTTGATTGTTGCATTACGCTATGTAAGACCTACAACCTAACCGCACGGGTATCGTTGTAGAGTTATGCAAATCGTACTCTGTACGAAAGTACTCATTCTGAATGACCATGATCCACGGCATAAGATTTCAATTAACATAGGGACTATTAAGTTAAATAAAATAACGATTGCATGGAAAGAATGGATTTTCGAGTTCTTACATGGCAGCCATCTCGGGATAATTAGTTCCCCAACATGTCGGCTGGTTCCCACGGATACAGCAAATCTGTCATACGGGTAGGGAGTGGTATCTATTTACATTTATTGTATATTAATGACGGGCGTCCCGCTGGGACTCGTATAATTCTTGATTGGCATAATTGATTATTGGGTAGACTAGCCTTGCGTGTACATGGTGAGAACTGAGGAATCCCTTATTGCATATTTCCAGGATAACTTGGAACTCACAGTTAGCAAGCCGTAGTAGTTGCATTGCCGTTTAAATCGATTTGTTTGTGTACTGTACTTACTCTGTTTACTACTGAGATAATCAGAATGTCAGGACATGACGGTCAACTTCTGTCCTTGTTTGGTTGGGAAGTTGGCTTGAAGTGTCGTGATGTTGTGTGAATCCCAGTAGCAAGCAGAGACCTATGTATTATATTCTTAACCCTTATCACTGGTTTTAATTCTTCATGTCGTGCTTCCTTGTGGTACTTGCTATTAGAGGTCTAACCTCTCTGGTTTTGTATGGCCAGATTTAGAGCCAGTTCCCAAGGACTCAGCTTACTTTCACCTCCAAGATGGTAAATACTAGAGGGATGATTGCAAGAGGACACGAGTGGGTTCCTTGTTTTCCTGCTCATTTTGCTACTTACTTTATATTTTACCGCTTGGCACCGATATGTTAAGTCGGATTGTCTTGTACTTACTTTTACATAATTGTAACTAAGTCAGACTGCAGCTGATAACGATTGTGTATACCTTGTTATATCCTCTGGCTATGTTTTGTAAAGCCAGATCTCAAGAACATTTTGACTGAGCGTTTGGGACGCCTTAATGTTTTATCTTACATGTTCTCTATTACTGTTTCTTGTTTGAATGATTGAGACAATAGATGTTGAGTAACCCTAGTAAGACTTTCATGTAGTATGCACCCCGTCGTCTTTTAGACAGCATTGATCGTATTATACGGTATTCATCTACCCGTAATACGTAGCTGGCTGAGTCATTCTTCCGCTCTTCGGTATTCTGGTTCTGGGGCATAACATAATTGCCTGTCCTTAAGTCCAATTCTGGATACAGGGGCAAAAACGGTAATTTCGGGTCAAAACGGTGTCCGTCGTTGGACCCGCTTTGCACCAAAAAGTGTGCCAGAGTCAATGGTCTCTAAAATTATCAAACTATATGTCTACGAATCCTATTTTTTGATACGAACCCAATCGTATGTCCAAAGTTGGATTCCGGCAGGCCGTACATAAAATTGCCCGTTGAGTCGGATCGTAGGGCCCACAAAACAGTGCTTCGGTCAACTGTCTCAGAATCGGACCAAACTTGGCATACATGACCAAAAAAATGATATGGTCCTGTTGGCACAAATTTTGTCTCGATCTGACGAACGTGCATAAATTTTGTCTCGATTTCGACGGATACGCATCAAATTCGTCGCGCACACGTGACCAATTTGAATTCCGTCAACGCCCACACGTCCACAAAACCATTACGCACCTTTCGATGCTTTCGGTTTGTGACCACGTCGCCCGTTTTGGCGGAACACATGTCGTCTCGGAGGTTTTTCATAAATTTTAAATAATTTGAAAACATGTTTTTCTTCAAATTGGGAATTCGATTTCTCGACGTACAGTCGTCGAAATCGACTTTCGTAAAAAGGGTTAGGTAGCCGTATATACTATATAGGACTGTCATTAAATAGTTTTAGAAAATTCTAAATCTTCTGACATGAATTGTCTCGCTACGTCGGGGTTTGAGTCTGTGTTGTGCTATGTTTTAGAGCAGTTTTTGCCGATCATTTGATCGAATTTCTGGGAATCCTAGCATACGACGATTAAATCTATTTGAAGGGAAATAACGTCGTATAGGTTAGGGAAATACCTAAAAGATGAATCGTAAAACGATTGGTTGTACGCGACGGAAGGTCACTGAGAAGTCGCCCCGCGTGGCCTGCTGCTGCTGTACTTGTTCTATTTTCTTGTGTGCGGCCGACCGACTCCGGCGACTCGTGCGGCGGCGCGCGGTTATGGGTGGTCGCCCAGGCATCGGGGGGGTAGCACGTGTGGGTGTGGTGTCATGGGTTTTAGGGTTTCCGAGTATTTTTCCTCTCGATCTCTCTCTATCTCTATATATAGAGTCGGTGGTTGTTCGGTTTTAACGGGTGGGGGTTTATCTCTATCCACAAATATTTTTCTATGCAGTTTAAGGAGAGTGTTTATTCAGGAAAAAATGAGAGAGAGACTAGGAAATGCCACGAGACCACGATTACCAATATAGTCGAGTACTAGTATGTCTCCAAGGTTTTCCATAGCACTTTGTTGGATTATCTCCAATAAAGTCAAAGTTGAGTCATAATCATTTGGAATATTCCTATTCTTTTCAGAATATTCTAATTTACTGCTTTTTAATAATAGACCTA